>LR738712.1:441073617-441133947 GCA_902687465.1 Secale cereale | reverse complement strand
GGGCTGACTTCACGATTCTAGAGCCGCATTTGGCTCCGGAACAGTGTTCGACGAGGGCCCAGATTGCTTGGGCCCCCCGTCGTCGGTCGCCATGGGGATTGCTCCCCCTTGGCTGGCTGCGCCCGAGGGATTGGCCTCGGGCGCCCTCTCGTCCGCCCCGCTCCCACCTGCTCATACAAGAGAAGCTTGTAGGGAGGACACCTTGGTTTTCCCTAAGACGGGCGACGAGCCCCGTGGAGGCATGTCGCTCTCCGCCATCTCCGGTGCTAGAGAATTCTTCGATGACAGTGAAGCCTCGGGGAGTATGTGCGGAGGACTGTATAAAGAAAAAATGACATTATTTACTAAAAACTATTTCAGCCAAACATAAGGAGTGATCGTCTGAGTACTTATGATTCGGCCAGGGGCTTAATCCAGGGCTGAACTCGGAAACTATGTTCAGACATTCGGTCCGAACTGTCTGGAAGGTTCAGCTTCTTCCTGGGCACCGCCTTGCCCGTGTCAGTGTGGGCTGCTTTTTTCCTCCCCTTTGCCTTGAAAGGGGAGTCGTCTTCTTCTTCTTCCTCCTCCTCCTCCTCCTCTACTTTGTCTTGGGAGGTGTGGGAGTCGGTTTCCCCAGACACTATGTCCGCGAGACACTTAGGGAGGAGGTTGCTCTTGACCTCATTGCCCTTCTTCTTGACCTTCTTCTCCGGCGCTTTGTACGATGCTGGAAACAACATTGCTGTCAGTTGCAGCGTCTCTAGGTCTTCGGGCAGAGGAGCTGGACACTTGATTCGCACCGCCTTTTTCGTCCATGGCATAATAGAACGTAGAAACTCCAACCCCTATTATAATTAAAATATGGGCAGGGTATGTATTCGGCAAAAGTTCTAACTACCTCTGAAGGCGAGAACACGCTGCTGAAGCCCTTGTCCTCGGTCTCCGCCGGCCACCCCTTTTGAGCCTTGAAGAGCTGTTTCCAAATGTCTTCATGTGTGTTTGCGAATAGGTGCTTCAAGGGCCGGGGCTCTTCCGGATTGAACTCCCATAAATGGGAGTCTCGACGTTGGCAGGGGAGGATGCGGTGGAAGAGCATCACCTAAATCACGTTGAGGAGGGTGCCCTACGTCATCATACGCGAGATGCGATTTTGGAGGGCTTGCACCTCCGTCTGAGACCCGCAATCCGTACTCTTGGTGGTCCATGAGCTTAGCCTCTCTGGGGGTCCAGATATGAATGCAGGCGTCGCCGTCCACTTGGCATTGTAGGGTTCAGTAATGTAGAGCCACTCCTGCTGCCAGATCTTGTTTGTTTCCACAAAATCCCCTTTGTGCCAAGTGGCGTTGGGGAGCTTGCTCACCATGGCTCCTCAACAATCCACGTGTCTCCTGTCAACCACCTTCGGCTTCAGATTGAATATCTTGAGCCATAAGCCGAAGTGTGAGGGTGACGGAGAGGAACGCCTCACATACCACTATGAAAGATGATATGTGGAGGATAGAGTTTAGGGATAGATCATGGAAATCCAGCCCATAGAAGAATAAGATGACCCGGACAAAGGGGTGGAGAGGAAACCCCAATCCCCAGATAAAGTGAGAGAGGAAGTCCACCCTCTCACCTGGCTTAGGGACAGGGATCACCTGGTTCTTATCGGGAACCTAGTGCACTATGTCGTCAGCAAGATAGTCAGCACTCCAGAGATTCTTCACGATTTTCTCCGTGACCATGGAGGCCTCCCACTTGCCCTTGGAACCGGATCCGGCCATTGCTAGGATGGGAGGCGGTGCTGGAGGAGTTTAGAGTTGTGGGCATATGAGTTGTGGGCGCTGGGCTGATGAGATTGGAAAGTAGGGCTTGAGGTGAGCTTGGGCTTAATTGGGAAGGATTTGTATCCGTTTATAAGCGGTGAATTCTAAACGTCCCCTCACTCCAGCCGAAAACATCGCCGGTTCCCAACATAGTCATGCGTAAGGCACAGTTGGGATGCCCACGTCATATTGATAAGGATCCCGTGATAAGCAGGCACTATCTCTACTTTGACAAGACTTGCCAATGGGGATATGCCTCGAAACGCGAAACTAGTGCCAAGAAAAATGGTTCGAAATATTAAAGGGTTGGACGTGACGCTTCATTGAAAAATATGTCATTAAGACATAGTACTAATCATGCAGTGCTGGACAAGGTACCTTTGTGTAGGGAATATTGCTTCAATATGTTCGGGAGGAGGAACCCGCCTTGCAATGCCGAAGACAGTATGCGAGCCGAACACATTTTCATCGAAGACTGGTTCAGGGGCTACTGAGGGAGTCCTGGATTAAGGGGTCCTCAGCTGGCCGGATTGCTTGTTATGGGCCGGACTGGTGGGCTATGAAGATTATCGCTGAAGACTATCTCCCGTATCTGGATAGGACTCCCATATGTGTAAAATAGCAAGTTTAGAGTCTGGGTGTAATATTTTCCTTCCTCTGCAAGATGGTCATGTACAACCCTAGGTCCCTCGAGTGCATATATAAACCAATGTGTTTAGTCCATAGCGACAACAATCACAATTGCATAGGCTAGACTCCTAGGGTTTTAGCCATCACGATCTCCAGGTAGATCAACTCTTGTAACCCCATATTCATCAAGATCAATCAAGCACGGAGGATGGTATTACCTCAATCGAGAGGGCCTGAACCTGGGTAAACATCGTGTCCCCAATCTCCTATTACCATTAATCCTCAGACGCATAATTCAGGACCCCCTACCCGAGATCCACCGATTTTGACACTGACACTCACCACCATTGTCCATCTCGTGGTTTTCCTCCTCTCTCCACACCGCCACCTTTGCCCGGTGCCATCTACCAGAGGATCTGGTACAAATGCTTCAACTCCCACTACTAAAAAAACATTCGCTTGTAGTGGTTTATCTATCGGAGGCCTCACTGCACAGCATCATCCACTCAAGTTGCCCTGCCCTGGTGTGCTTGCTAATTGTTTTGGGAATAGAAATCCCTATCAATTGTCTCCAAATAAAGTCGCCTCACCTTAAAAGCATTGGAATTTGTTTTGAAGGACATCAGCTCATCATCAAAGATGACCCTTCACTTCAAAGGTTGCTCCTTCATTATTGTTATAAACCTTCGCAAATAATTGTTGTCTCTGCGCCCAACTAGAGACCTTGGGTGTAATTAGTGATCCGTTTAATGATCACAACAAGTTGGTGTTTGGCTCCTCACTTTTTTAGGTACCGTATATTATCATCTACATATTTGTAATCATAAGCTGCATTTTTCATTTATGCGCATAAGTTTTATATCATCTTGGAGTACACTTTGGGTACTAATATTATGTTATATGCTCAATGAAGAGTTCGTCCATGGATAGCCTATCAATGCTACTGGATTCTGCCAAGATCTTATATATCGAAATGTTTAGTTTTGATCTAAACATAAATATTGGCTTGTTGCGATGATTTCGATCTTTGCAGAATTTATATATAAAGGTGATGATTTCATGCACACTGAAACCGTATATATTGTACTAGAATTAACCATTCAGCTGTCGCTCTTTCGACATACTCTTTTTTCAGACCTTAACTATTTTCAATCTTCATGTCTACTTAAGCACTAACACATGGAGAAAAACATATAACCAATCAGTGGCGTAATAAGCACCTGGGTTTTCTCAGTTCTCATGACATTCGTTGTGGGACAATATCGATGGAAGGATATGCATCCAACCAGGCAAACAAAAGCCTTGTCACATTCTTCTTGTTGAATGCGAGGTTACTATTGTCCATGAGGCTTAAGTTCTTCAACAAGAGATTTCTCACGGACGGACATGTTGACCAGCAAAAAATGAAGTTTTAGGTGGACAAATGGGCTTCTGAACGTGCTCGGCTTCTACTTACAACAACTTGTAGTCATCCTCCAATCATTTTTTTTGCACATGATGTTGATTTTATGCATCAGACCGATCCATTTGTTTGTGAATGCGAAAAAGAGTGGTTGGGTTAGATGTTATTGCCATGTTCAATCTGGGTTTTGTCTAAATTTGATGAACAATTAATCCTTGGGATTTTTGTACCATTTCTAAGCTTGAGTTACATGTTTTTGCCCTCGTACTCCCCTTTGCCTGCCACTACACTACCGCATCTTCCACGACTCCTGTTTGTTCCCATGCGAGGCCACGCCATCGTTCTCCACCTTGGTTCGCTTGGTGTGCCCGCCGCCGTCTGTCGTTGTCCACATGGTCAACAACCGAGAGGAATCAGGAGATGACTGTACATGGAGAGGCTGACAGTAGGGACCTACCAGGGTCATTGCATTACGCAAGCAACTGCCTCGTTATTAGAATCCAAAAAAATACTTCCTCTTAATTGTTTGACAACTAGGTCCCACACCATTGTCAATGTAGTCAATAAACGAGAAAATTACTGAACGAGCGGATAACACTAGGGACCCAGCAGCTCGCCCAGTTGTTTTTTAGTTTACAGACGGAGCTCAACTACGCGCTCTATGGGGGTTGTGGACCATCTAGCCCATGCTTACGCTTTTATTTAAGCACATGACGAGACCAGTTGATATCTTTTTTCTTACTGAAAACGGCTAGCCCAGATCAATTTTTTTTTGGAGAATACCCACCTGAGGCCTACTTGCTTTTCTCAGCCCTGCTGGGCTGCAAATATTTCAAGACGAGGAGGGATGTAAGTAGTAAGAAATGGGCTTCCCCAGAAAATGGGCTATAAGTTGTAAGAAATGGGCTGTAAATTTTTAAACCAAAGCCAACTGGCAATTTCAATCAAATATAGTTTTTTCTGCATTTCTCTACTCTTATAAAAGCAGAGTTGTTGATGATGGTGTGCCTGCCATCCTTCAATACAGGAAGTCTGATCTATATCTAACAGACGGGAAGGAAACTATGACAATTTACCCGCACTCCTCTCCACATTTGTAGATACGACCTTCCCTCGTTCATCCTTTTCTCCCACAAGATAAACTACTCATACAAATGCATCTATGTTCCATGAAAAGCACGGGCATTTTGCTAGTGAAGATTTTAAATTTCATTCATTTTTTTGTGCAGATTTTGTCGATTATATATATATATATATATATTTTTTTTAAATTATTTTGAACGTGACTCAAAATTTCATGATTAAAAGAGTTTGGACCCCCACCAAAAAATGCAAAATTTCATTGAATTTTTCAGCAGTGCCCAGAATATGGTCTGTAATGCTAACAAAAAAGAATATGTGCTTCAGAATATCCTTACGAATTAGCAAATGGTTGTAAATTATTGAAAATAATAGCTATTGGGCGGTATGCTATTTTCCACAGATTTGTAGGCTGACTTCTGGGCCTACTAGGTTGACGATGACGCTGTCCTAAAAACCACTTGACGTGTACACAAGAATTTGTCAACTTAGTCAACACAGAGCAGTGACTGTTGGATGTTCATCCAACGGTCGTCGTGCTTTTTCAATCTATGATATTCATCCTCCAGCCGGCCAAAGCAGCGCCAGCGAGACTGCCTGCTCCCTCCTCCCGTAGCCGGTTGTCCTGCCGCTAGGCCATCCCTCTACCCACCTGCACTTCCTGTTATTTTCCGACGACGTCAGCCTCACCTTGATACGTCTCCAATGTATCTATAATTTTTTATTGTTCCATGCTATTATTAATGATGTTTTGGCTGTTTAATGGGCTTTGTCATACACTTTTATACTCCCTCCGTTCCTAAATATAAGGTGTATTATTTTTTCAAAAAGTCAAACTTCTCTAACTTTGACCAAGTTTATTGACAAAAATATCAATGGCTAGAATACCAAATCTTTGTCACTGGATTCAACATGAAATATATTTTTATATTTTATATATTGAGTATTGTAAATGTTTATATACTTTTCTATAAAGTTGGTCAAATATAGACAACAGTTGACTTTTGAAAAAACTAATACACCTTACATTTAGGAACGGAGGGAGTATTATTTTTGAGACTAACCTACTAACCCAAAGGCCGAGTCCAGATTGTTGTTTTTTGCCTGTTTCTTGGTTTTGCAGAAAAGGAATATCAAACAGAGTCCAAACGGAATGAAACCTTCAGGAGATATATTTTTGGAGAAATTCACGCACCGGAAACTTGAGAACCACGGAGTAGAGGCCACGAGGTGCCCACAAGGGTGGGGGGCGCGCCCCCTGCCTCGTGGGCCCCACGTAAGGCCCCCAGTGCCCTCCTTCCTCATATATAAGCCTATGTACCCCGAAACCATCAGACGAATAGAGAAAACACTAGTTCCACCACCGTAACCTTCTGTTCATGTGAGATCCCATCTTGGGGCCTGTTCTGGAGCTCCGCCGGAGGGGGGATCTACCACGGAGTGCTTCTACATCATCATCATCGCCTCACCATGAGTTGTGAGTAGTTTACCACAGAACTTCGGGTGCATAGCTAGTATCTAGATGGTTTCTTCTCTCTCTTTGGATCTCAATACAAAATTCTCCTCCGTCTTCGAGGAGATCTATTCGATGTAATCTCTTTTTGCGGTGTGTTTGTCGAGATCCGATGAATTGTGGGTTTATGATCAAGATTATCTATGAGAAATATTTGTGTGACGCCCGAGACCGACGTCCCAGAAGATTCCAGAAGATTCCAGATGTTCCGGGTTCTCCCGTGGGTTTTATTTTGTTTGTGTTATTTATTTTCGCTTTGCATGATGTCATCATGCCATCATGTCATATTTTATTTTGCATCTCAACTTAAATAAATCGTGTGGGCCTTCGGTCCACTTAAATCGAGGGAAGAATGTCTTCTCTTTAAAACATATCATCCCAATATTTAGGGAGCTATATAATAAATATTCCATTGTTTGGAATTACCCGCAACACACGTGCATAATTTCCCCATGCTTTTCCTACTTCAAGTTTCACCGTAAAAACCTTGCCAATAATTCTTTTCCGTTGTTTCGAGGTTCCTCCGAAAATTCGAACATTTTTGGACACTTCTATATTCAAGTCTTAGTTCAAACCCATTTGAATTAAATTCAAATATGTTTGAATTATTTTCCGATCTGGCCTTTTATATTTTTTCTCCGGTCGTGCTCATTTTTATGAGCCCGAGAAAATTAACATTTGTGCTAGTTTTGCCCAAACCCCCTCCTTCTTCTCTTTCTTTTCTTCTTGGCTATTTTTCTGTAATTGGAAGTGGCAGAAATTATAAGGCAGAAGAGGGCCCAGCCGCAGCCAGGCCCATCTCCTTCCAGCCTCCCTCTCCTCCCACTCTAGCCGCGGCCCAGGCCTCCAGGCCCAGCCAGGCCGCACCTCACTCCCGCAGCCTATCGGCCCATCTCCCAGGCCGCAGCCCGCTCGTCCACCGAACCCTAGCCTCGCATCGCCCGACCCCGCTCCTTCCTTCGCTATCTCCCTCCGCCGCCAGATCGAACGAGGGGTTCGATCTCTCACTCACCCCATCGCCTCTGCCCCGATTCCCTCGCGGCCCGCCTCTTCGCCGATCCCACCGCGCCTGGCGCCCCGCGGGCCACCGCCGACGCGCCAGCCAGGACAGTGCCTGGCTCCTCCTTTCCAGCGCCCCGAGCGCCCCCTCCTCCTCTGGCAGAGTGCCGCGGCCCCGAGCGCCCGTCTCCAGCCCCGCCGCGCAGCAAGGCCGCTCCTCCAGCGACTCGTGCCTCCCTCCGGCTGCCCCGAGTGGTGGTCTCCTCTCCTCGACCCCAGCGCCGCAGCCGAGCCGCCCTGCCTCGGCCAGGCAGCTCCCGCAGCGCCCAGGCCTCCTCAGGCCTCTGCCTCGCCCGCACCAAGCCTTTCGGCCGCCCCCGAGCTCGACGCCCTCCGCCTCCAGCAGCCGGCCCTCAGGCCCTCCTCGCGTCCCTCGCAGCCGGCTGCCTCCTGCAGCTTCGCGCGCCCGAGGTGCTCGACCTCCCGACCAGCAGCGCCGTGCCCCGGCAAGTCCCTGCGGCCACCCTTCTCCATCGCCTCCTCGCCAAGTTGCCGCTGCCACGGCCTCGTCGCCGTGCTGCCTCCTTTTGCTGCGAATGTTGTTCGCCAAGGCCAGCGCCTCTCCGTGTTGGTTGGGCATTTTTGCCTTCTGTCATGTGCCAAGACTTGTTGCTGCCATGTTTCTTTTTGCCAAGGGTTCCTTCTGGTGTGTCCAAGTTCGGCTACTCGGCGACCCGTCAAGTTCGACTACTTCATGGACGCGACAAGTACCATGACCAAGTACCCCGACGACCGCGGTCTTCGGAATAGCCAAGTACCACGACATGACGACTTGTACATCTACGGAATGTGTACCCCGACGTCGCCAAGTACCACGACATGACGACTTGTACATCTACGGAACGTGTACCCCGACGTCGCCAAGTACCATGACATGACGACTTGTACATCTACGGAATGTGTACCCCGACGTCGCAAGTACCACGACACGTAACGTGAACGTCTACCGTCGCCGAAGACCCGTGAACAACTACTTCCTCTACGAACGTGTACTACTACTTCCCTCTCCGAGACGGAACATCAACGACTACTTCCCCTACGTTCCTCGACGACCTCGAACCCCTCTGAGTAACAGATGTTCCGAAGGTATAACCCCGAGACGATGACCCGTGGATGAACGCTTGTGAATGCTTGTGTTGTATGAAATGTTTCCCTTGTGTGCTCCGTGTCCGTTGTGCCCTCTTTTGTCGCCGACCCGTGGGAACCCGGTGACGGGATCAACCCACTTTCATCTTGTTCCGCTCGCCACCTTCATCTTTTACACCGGTCTCTCGACGAGTTACCGGAACCGATATGATGCCGTTGCATCATTTTCGGATCGTTGCCGTGGCACCTTTTCTTCCACCACGGTGACAATGCTTCATATCTTCTTCTTGTCAACCCTTTTAATAAAATTGCATAAACTTGATCATGTCATCCGCATCATTTAACAACATTATAATGTGTGAATTGTTGTTGCTATAAATATAACTAAACATGCTTATGGGGATTTTCCGAAACTGTTGTTGTTATTTTCCGGCCTCATTTAAAATGTCTAGATAGTGTAGTTTCTTTATGCTTCACCTCTTGCCATGTTAACAAACGTTTAATCTTGTCTTGTAAATAAACGAGAGTCAACTAAATAATTATAATGTGGTGTTTCGTCAATATGCAACTCGTTGCATATTGAGCTCCACTTAACTTGTAGTATTTGTTTGTGCACTTGCCATGTCGTGCATAATTAAACCAGACATGCATCATATTTGGATGTGCATCGTATGCCATGTTTATGATTGTGTGTTTACCGTGTTGTTTGCTTCTTTCCGGTTGCTTCTCTTGTTAGCTTCGGTTTCGTTCCGGAGTTGTGAGGATTCGCTCGACTGTGTTGCTCCGTCTACTTCGTGGACTTGTTCTTCTCCTTCGTGGAATCCTAGGCAAGATGATCATACCCTTGGATACCTTTACTACCATTGCCATGCTTAGTTGTCTCAATGCTATCGTTACATGTCGCGCTACCCATCTTTTATGTCAGCCTCTCCTTGTTGCCATGAAACCTCTAACCTTGAAACCTTCCTAGAAAAACCACTGTTTGGCTATGTTACCCGCTTGCTCAGCCCCTCTTATAGCGTTGTTAGTTGCAGGTGAAGATGAAGTTTGTTCCAGGGGGGAACTTGTTGTTGGCATATCACAATATCTATAATTATTATTAACACACCTATATACTGGGCATGGGTGGAGGGCTTGGCCTTTTGCTCGGTGTTTTGTTCCACTCATGCCACCTTAGGCGCCGATAAACCGGCATTATGTTCCTTGATTTTGCGTTCCTTACACGATGGGTGGATGGGGACCCCTTGACAGTTCGACTTTGAATAAAACTCCTCCAGCAAGGCCCAACATTGGTTTTAATTGATCATAATAACAACTTAATTAATTAATTAAATTTGCATAGGGAGTTAGCGCTACCCGAGGATTCTTAATTCTACATAGCAGGGGGGCCAATGCTGATGGTGTTGGTCCCAAATAGAGTCGTGTGCGGTGCCACCCAGTTATCTGGGGTCTTCGGTTGCTGTACGCTGTGCTCATCCGGTCGTAGCCTGAGACGAGATACGCGCGGCTACTATCAGGATGTCGGCACGCTGGGAGGTCTTGCTGGACTTGTTTTACCATTGTTAAAATGACTTGTGCTACCGGGATGCCGAGCCTGATCGGATTTCCCTAAGATAAGGGGTGATGATATTATATTTATCACTTCAGCTAATCGTGAGAGCTTGTGATGGGCTAAGTTGGAACACCCCTGCAGGGTTATGATCTTTCGAAAGCCGTGCCCGCGGTTATGTGGCAGATTGGAATTTGTTAATGTCCGGTTGTAGAAAACTTGACAGAGGATCCGAAGTAAAACACACAACTGTGTGAGTAACCGTGACTGTCTCTTTTCATTTTGAGAAGAGAACACGGTGGGGTTATGTTTGACTCATATGTAGTTCAGGATCTTTAGCGATCACTACTTTTGCGACCGTTTGCGTAGATTCTCATCTTATTCTTGTACTCGTAAGTTAGCCACCATATATTGCTTAGCCGCTGCTGCAACCTCACCACCTACCCTCTTCCTACCCACAAAGCTTTGCTAGTCTTCTTACCCATGGTTATGGGATTGTTGAGTCCTCGTGGCTCACAGATACTACAACACCAGATGCAGGTTCAGCCGAGTTGGATGCAGGAGCTGGTTCAACTACTTCACTTGGAGCTTGATGAAGAGAGTGACCGTATGCTTGTGACGTTTTCGACGATAAGTAGTGGTTTCTACTAGGATTCGATCTAGGCCTGTGGCTTTATGTTGTTTGGTTTCTTGTCTTTTGATCTTCGCCCGTAGTCGGGTTGTGATGTTTTGAATGATGTTTTTCTCATGTAATGTATTGTGTGAAGTGGCGAGTGTAAGCTAACTATCTCCTTTTGCAATTTAATCCCTCTTTTACATGAGTCGTGCAAAGATACCAAACTTGAGATCATTCTATGATGGGCTTATACCTTTAAGTCGTGCCTCGACACGTAGGAGGTATAGTCCCATCCTGGGCATTACAAGTTGGTATTCAGAGCCTTCTCCGACCTAGAAGCCCCCACTGATTGATCGAATCGTTGACGGTTGAGTCTAGGCACACACTTGAAAATGTTTTGAGTCCTATATATATATATATATATATATATATATATATATATATATATATATATATATATATATATATATATATATATCAGAGAGTAGGATTTCTGTTTGCTTCTCATCCCTTTTCACTCTGGTGAGGACTCCTGACGATTACTCTTGTCTCTTCTACTCTCAAAAAAATGCACCAAATTTTTTTAGGATCTCGCGAGTATTGTTTGGATTGTTTCGATGTCTTTGTGACGAGAACATTGTTCTCGATGCCTCCTGTCATTAGGGGTTGTGGCAGTGTCCCGGGGAGTTGAGCTCCGAGGTGTTGTCATCACAAATCCATCGCGGCAGTACTAGAATACTTAAGACGGCCGACATCAAAAACTCTCATACGCCGTTAGTGGCAAGATAACCCCGACATCACCCAGTACTGGGGAGGTAGTTCGGGAGTATTGCCATAGCTTGTATAGTAGATGCGTTTCGAAGGTCCGAGGTAAACGGTTTCCGAGAACAACTGGTTATGTGTTGAAGGATGGATACAGCTGGATGTAGGTTTAGAGTTGAGTGCGCGGTGCTTCCCCTGTATCACCAACACCTGATTGCATAACTGGAAACTTTCGGAAATTAATAGGTGGGTTCATCTAGTAGTTCTAGGCATTCTTCCAACGGATGCACGATATGAAGTTCGGGGTTCTACGTTGAGTGAAGTGGTTTATGGACTTGTTCTGATCCGGAGTTGGATCTTAAAGGGTCCTTGGCTATGCTGATCCGGGGATTGCAAAACCCTTTTGTAACACGTTCCATGAGCTTTCAGCACGAATTTGTCGAACGAAGCTTCTATCTTGTATTTGTTCTTCTGATCCTTGTTCCTTTTTATTTACCTTTTGTTCTACCAAGTGGCTTCTCGTCAAGCTGATGTACCTGCGGAATTCATTCGTTCAATTCTTTGCTCGGATGATATTGTGAAGATGATGCTGCGAAATATCTATCCTTTGTTTTTGTTTTGATTCTGGTATTCGAGTTGCTTCGATGTCAAATGTTGATTCCATACCTTTCCTAATCGGTGTTCTCATATATCTATGGGAGTGCTAATTCTTCTTGACCATCAAGATCTTCTTGTTAATCCTTTTCAACCGGTGTGCCTTCTCTTCAAGTTATTCCATACGGACGTCGTTGAGAAATCTGACGATTGTCTGTTGCATTCATCCAAAGTTGTCTTTGTTTTCCCCACCCTCCCTCCCTTTTCTTTATGGAGCTGGAATTCTAGAATGAAGTATCCATTTTATTCATGTGATATTTCTTCATTTTTTCATTCAATGTTCTTATCCGGTGATTTATCGTGAAGATGCTCAAGAGCTTCAAGTTCATCATTCTTTTGTTCTTAAATTCTGCCGATGGATGTAATTTAAAATTTCGGTGTTGATCTTATCCTTTTCCTCATTTCACAATGCTTTCTTATTCCGGTGCACCAATTAATCATTCTCCTCTTGCTATTCATATCCGGAGAGCTCAGGATATCTCAGAAGATTCATAATTCCATTCTTAATCCTTCCAAATTATTTTGAGGATTGTTATCTTATTCAAGCCATTTAATTCAACCGGTGCATTATCTCTTAAGCAATCTTTTCCAACGGTGATTTCTTTGAGTGGGCCCTAACCCACAGGTTTTTCCCCAGGATCTTACCTGACTCTTCTATTTTTCTGGAGTTATACTCAAATTCTTTCAAATTGTGATGTAAGAATGGTCTCCATCAGTCACATGCCTTCTCCAAGCTTGTTTTCAACTATTTCCATCTTTAGCTCCACCTTCCTCTTGTCATTCGTCCGGAGTATCTCGAAATTCTTCATGGCATTTCTCGTCTTCATTCTCAACATTTGGAGACCGGAGAAGTGTTTCTCTTAAATCTTGGCCCGTTCTCTTCAAGATTCGTGGTTCTAGCTTCATACCATCCTCATTATTGTTCCGATTGTGAGGAATTCTTTTCATACCCATCCGAAGCATTTCATGTTTTTCTTTCCATTGTGATCCTCCGAAGGCCATCAATTCAGAAGATTTCTTCATTCTCTGTTTGCAACTTCATCCTCCAAATATTCTTCATTGATGTCTCTTCGTTCGTCTCCATATTCTTACGGTGGTTCTCAAGATTACCCTTCCGTTGTTATCGTTTTAATTCATTTGTTCTTTTCGCAATACTACCGGTGGTTCGTTGAAGACTACCCAAGTTTGTGCGAGATCTCTCTTAATTCTTTCCAACGAGAATAAGTAGTATGCCAAATCCTTTGGTTGTCATCAATTTAAATTGGTGAAGGATATGCATGACATAATTCTTATTCTTATTTCATCCAAGTGGATTAATACCTTCATTTAGAGTTTATTCATGAGGAATAAATTCTAAGTTTCAAGTTGTTCATCTTGTTTTTCGGAGTTCCAAGTTATTTCAATTATATCATTTCAACCTCAATCTAATTCATCGCAGGCCTTGAATCTTATTCTTTTCATCTTTCACTTCTCATGCTTTCATTGCCGGAGTTTTCATGGTGGTTCATCATGTTTTAATTCATCCTCGAAGTCTTCATCAAGATTCTTGTTGGAGCTAAAGCATTCGTCATCATGCTTTCCAATTGCAATTCTTTCTACCTTATCTTTTCAGATGGTGTTATGTCATTCTTGACAATTCCTTCATGTTTCATGATTCACGAGTTTGCAAGAATGAGATATTTAAAACCATCATTTATCCTTGTTCAGGAGATCTTTTCAACCCTTTAATTATTCATTGGAGTTATCTTGGGTTGAATTTCACCTAAAAAGCTTTCCCTAAGGATTGTTGCTATTATGGTGCTTATAAATGACCCAAGTTCTTCATTTATCATTCCGGTGAAATAAGTTTTTCATCTCCTTGTAGATCTCAATCCAGTCAATTGTTTAGGTTAGTGGCCGGTTGTCACCTCATAATTTTGAGATGTTTTCCATAAGCCCACATCAAGCTTATTCATTTCATGTTGTTTTTTCCATCAACTGCGTTCAACACTTCTTCGTAAGGATGATTTCATATTCATTTTGAGAGAAGTTGTCATTTTTCTTCTCCATTCTTTTCTTTCATTGATTTATATTCTATTCTTTCATTCCGGATGCATTGTGATATTGCCCTTTTGGTCCCATAATCTCGTTTTGTCAAGATCATGTTCTTTTCTTGTTTATCTATCTAACTGGAGTGTTGTGCCCAACATTCTAGTTCCGTCATCTTATCTAGTTTTGCCTATCTTTTCAACCGGAGTGCTGTCTGAATCCTTCTTACCCCTTGTGCCATTCTTTCAATTGTTTCAGAGGCAATATGTTGTTGTTTTCATCAAGTATCTTCCCATCTCCTCAAGTTCATGTTCAATTCCTTCCATTTTTAGACGGAGTGCTGTCCAAATTCTGTCATTCTTATTCCTTGGCTATACCATTGCGGTTTCTTATTCTTTTCGTCCGTGAGCTCTTGTTTAATGTCTTTCAACCTTCAAGGTTCTCATAATGTTCCTTGTTCCTATTTTCTAACGGAGTTTGCATATTCGTTCATCTCCGTTGTATTCTTTCTTTCAAGATTGTTCAACCTCTCAAGGTTCTTTGGTTTCACTCGTCTGTCATAGAAGCAACTTTGTTTTACCTCTTCCTCTTCCGTTTTTACCCGGTGATATCTCTAGGATCTCGGGTCGAGATCCTCTGTTAGTGTGGGAGAGTTGTGACGCCCGAGACCGACGTCCCAGAAGATTCCAGATGTTCCGGGTTCTCCCGTGTGTTTTATTTTGTTTGTGTTATTTATTTTCGCTTTGCATCATGTCATCATGCCATCATGTCATATTTTATTTTGCATCTCAACTTAAATAAATCGTGTGGGCCTTCGGTCCACTTAAATCGAGGGAAGAATGTCTTCTCTTTAAAACATATCATCCCAATATTTAGGGAGCTATATAATAAATATTCCATTGTTTGGAATTACCCGCAACACACGTGCATAATTTCCCCATGCTTTTCCTACTTCGAGTTTCACCGTAAAAACCTTGCCAATAATTCTTTTCCGTTGTTTCGAGGTTCCTCCGAAAATTCGAACATTTTTGGACACTTCTATATTCAAGTCTTAGTTCAAACCCATTTGAATTAAATTCAAATATGTTTGAATTATTTTCCGATCTGGCCTTTTATATTTTTTCTCCGGTCGTGCTCATTTTTACGAGCCCGAGAAAATTATCATTTGTGCTAGTTTTGCCCAAACCCCCTCCTTCTTCTCTTTCTTTTCTTCTTGGCTATTTTTTCTGTAATTGGAAGTGGCAGAAATTATAAGGCAGAAGAGGGCCCAGCCGCAACCAGGCCCATCTCCTTCCAGCCTCCCTCTCCTCCCACTCTAGCTGCGGCCCAGGCCTCCAGGCCCAGCCAGGCCGCACCTCACTCCCGCAGCCTATCGGCCCATCTCCCAGGCCGCAGCCCGCTCGTCCACCGAACCCTAGCCTCGCATCGCCCGACCCCGCTCCTTCCCTCGCTATCTCCCTCCGCCGCCAGATCGAACGAGGGGTTCGATCTCTCGCTCACCACATCGCCTGTGCCCCGATTCCCTCGCGGCCCGCCTCTTCGCCGATCCCACCGCGCCTGGCGCCCCGCGGGCCACCGCCGACGCGCCAGCCAGGACAGTGCCTGGCTCCTCCTCTCCAGCGCCCCGAGCGCCCCCTCCTCCTCTGGCAGAGTGCCGTGGCCCCGAGCGCCCGTCCCCAGCCCCGCCGCGCAGCAAGGCCGCTCCTCCAGCGACTCGTACCTCCCTCCGGCTGCCCCGAGCGGTGGTCTCCTCTCCTCGACCCCAGGGCCGCAGCCGAGCCGCCCTGCCTCGGCCAGGCAGCTCCCGTAGCGCCCAGGCCTCCTCAGGCCTCTGCCTCGCCCGCACCAAGCCTTTCGGCCGCCCCCGAGCTCGAGGCCCTCCGCCTCCAGCAGCCGGCCCTCAGGCCCTCCTCGCGTCCCTCGCAGCCGGCTGCCTCCTGCAGCGTCGCGCGCCCGAGGTGCTCGACCTCCCGACCAGCAGCGCCGCGCCCCGCCAAGTCCCTGCGGCCACCCTTCTCCATCGCCTCCTCGCCAAGTTGCCGCTGCCACGGCCTCGTCGCCGTGCTGCCTCCTTTTGCTACGAATGTTGTTCGCCAAGGCCAGCGCCGCTCCGTGTTGGTTGGGCATTTTTGCCTTCTGTTATGTGCCAAGACTTGTTGCTGCCATGTTTCTTTTTGCCAAGTGTTCCTTCCGGTGTGTCCAAGTTCGGCTACTCGGCGACCCGTCAAGTTCGACTACTTCATGGACGCGACAAGTACCACGACCAAGTACCCCGACGACCGCGGTCTTCGGAATCGCCAAGTACCACGACATGACGACTTATACATCTACGGAACGTGTACCCCGACGTCGCCAAGTACCACGACATGACGACTTGTACATCTACGGAACGTGTACCCCGACGTCGCCAAGTACCACGACATGACGACTTGTACATCTAAAGAACGTGTACCCCGACGTTGCAAGTACCACGACACGTAAAGTGAACGTCTACCGTCGCCGAAGACCCGTGAACAACTACTTCCTCTACGAACGTGTACCACTACTTCCCTCTCCGAGACGGAACATGAACGACTACTTCCCCTACGTTCCTCGACGACCTCGAACCCCTCCGAGTAACAGATGTTCCGAAGGTATAACCCCGAGACGCTGACCCGTGGATGAACGCTTGTGAATGCTTGTGTTGTATGAAATGTTTCCCTTGTGTGCTCCGTGTCCGTTGTGCCCTCTTTTGTCGCCGACCCGTGGGAACCCGGTGACGGGATCAACCCACTTTCATCTTGTTCCGCTCGCCACCTTCATCTTTTACACCGGTCTCTCGACGAGTTACCGGAACCGATATGATGCTGTTGCATCATTTTCGGATCGTTGCCGTGGCACCTTTTCTTCCACCACGGTGACAATGCTTCATATCTTCTTCTTGTCAACCCTTTTAATAAAATTGCATAAACTTGATCATGTCATCCGCATCATTTAACAACATTATAATGTGTGAATTATTGTTGCTTTAAATATAACTAAACATGCTTATGGGGATTTTCCGGAATTGTTGTTGTTATTTTCCGGCCTCATTTAAAATGTCTAGATAGTGTAGTTTCTTTATGCTTCACCTCTTGCCATGTTAACAAACGTGTAATCTTGTCTTGTAAATAAACGAGAGTCAACTAAATAATTATAATGTGGTGTTTTGTCAATATGCAACTCGTTGCATATTGAGCTCCACTTAACTTGTAGTATTTGTTTGTGCACTTGCCATGTCGTGCATAATTAAACCGGACATGCATCATATTTGGATGTGCATCGTATGCCATGTTTATGATTGTGTGTTTACCGTGTTGTTTGCTTCTTTCCGGTTGCTTCTCTTGTTAGCTTCGGTTTCGTTCCGGAGTTGTGAGGATTCGCTCGACTGTGTTGCTCCGTCTACTTCGTGGACTTGTTCTTCTCCTTCGTGGAATCCCAGGCAAGATGATCATACCCTTGGATACCTTTACTACCATTGCCATGCTTAGTTGTCTCGATGCTATCGTTACATGTCGCGCTACCCATCTTTTATGTCAGCCTCTCCTTGTTGCCATGAAACCTCTAACCTTGAAACCTTCCTAGCAAAACCACTGTTTGGCTATGTTACCCGCTTGCTCAGCCCCTCTTATAGCGTTGTTAGTTGCAGGTGAAGATGAAGTTTGTTCCAGGAGGGAACTTGTTGTTGTCATATCACAATATCTATAATTATTATTAACACACCTATATACTGGGCATGGGTGGAAGGCTTGGCCTTTTGCTCGGTGTTTTGTTCCACTCATGCCACCTTAGGCGCCGATAAACCGGCATTATGTTCCTTGATTTTGCGTTCCTTACACGATGGGTGGATGGGGACCCCTTGACAGTTCGACTTTGAATAAAACTCCTCCAGCAAGGCCCAACATTGGTTTTAATTGCTCATAATAACAACTTAATTAATTAATTAAATTTGCATAGGGAGTTTGCGCTACCCGAGGATTCTTAATTCTACATAGCAGGGGGGGCCAGTGCTGATGGTGTTGGTCCCAAATAGAGTCGTGTGCGGTGCCATCCAGTTATCTGGGGTCTTCGGTTGTTGTACGCTGTGCTCATCCAGTCGTGGCCTGAGACGAGATACACGCGGCTACTATCAGGGTGTCGGCACGCCGGGAGGTCTTGCTGGACTTGTTTTACCATTGTCAAAATGACTTGTGCTACCGGGATGCCGAGCCTGATCGGATTTCCCTAAGATAAGGGGTGATGATATTATATTTATCACTTCAGCTAATCGTGAGAGCTTGTGATGGGCTAAGTTGGAACACCCCTGAAGGGTTATGATCTTTCGAAAGCCGTGCCCGCGGTTATGTGGCAGATTGGAATTTGTTAATGTCCGGTTGTAGAAAGCTTGACAGAGGATCCGAAGTAAAACACACAACTGTGTGAGTAACCGTGACTGTCTCTTTTCATTTTGAGAAGAGAACACGGTGGGGTTATGTTTGACTCGTATGTAGTTCAGGATCTTTAGCGATCACTACTTTTGCTACCGTTTGCGTAGATGCTCATCTTGTTCTTGTACTCGTAAGTTAGCCACCATATATTGCTTAGCCGCTGCTGCAACCTCACCACCTACCCTCTTCCTACCCACAAAGCTTTGCTAGTCTTGTTACCCATGGTTATGGGATTGCTGAGTCCTTGTAGCTCACAGATACTACAACACCAGATGCAGGTTCAGCCGAGTTGGATGCAGGAGCTGGTTCAACTACTTCACTTGGAGCTTGATGAAGAGAGTGACCGTATGTTTGTGACGTTTTCGACGATCAGTAGTGGTTTCTACTAGGATTCGATCTAGGCCCGTGGCTTTATGTTGTTTGGTTTCTTGTCTTTTGATCTTCGCCCGTAGTTGGGTTATGATGTTTCGAATGATGTTTTGCTCATGTAATGTATTGTGTGAAGTGGCGAGTGTAAGCCAACTATCTCCTTTTGCAATTTAATCCCTCTTTTACATGAGTCATGCAAAGATACCAAACTTGAGATCATTCTAGGGTGGGCTTATACCTTTAAGTCGTGCCTCGACACGTAGGAGGTATAGTCCCATCCTGGGCATTACAATTTGGTTCTTTTCTGAACTCTTTATGTGTGCTCATAATATCCTTGCAATTATCTTCGAATTATTGGTTGGGTTTGGCCTACTATATCTATAGTTCTTGCAATGGGAGAAGTGCTTGGCTTTGGGTTCAATCTTGTGGTGTCCTTTCGCAGTGACAGTAGGGGCAGCGGGTTGGTCCTGGTTCCCTGCGCTTCTTGTGTCTTGATTGGCCGAGCGGGGCGACTGAGCCCCAACCCCGTTCCTTTATAAGGAGCGGGGAGGGGGGATGGCACCCCGTATTCTTCCATCCTCTTCCTTCATCTCCTTCCGCTTCTTCCTTCCCCTTGCAATGGAGAAAGGGAATCTCGGTCCTTCGATGGTGGCGGCAAGGGTTGCTGCTCGACAACGCGTCCCTCCTCCTCCTACACCTGTGGTGGTAGAGCCAGCCGTGAGTGGAAGGGGGAGAGGGCGAGGCCGTGGGAGAGGTCGGGGTAGAGGTCGCAGCGCTCAGGGAAGAGGAGGACGGGGCGGCGTGTCGGCCTCGCCCCCGCCAGCGGCTCCTCCTCCGATGGAGGGCCACGTTGGGGACAATCCTCGTGAATTCTTCTTTAGGTTGCGCCGGCCGCTGCGCTGTCGCCTTCGCCTGCCGACTCCATTCGTGCAGGTGATGGAGCTAGATCCGCCGTAGTCATTGTGGCTGCGTATGAGGGGCTGCGGGATTAGCGGTACACGGGTCCGCATCGACTTCCCTGCTCCTCACGTGATGTATCTTCGTCGGGGGTGGAAGACGTTTGCTCGTATCCACAGCTTGGCAGATGGGCTCACTCTCCATTTTAAGTTGATGGAGGGTGGCCTTCTTTCCGTCAAGGTCTTCGGGCACTTCGGGACTCGTGCAAGGTGCTGCGTGGAGAGCTCTTCTGATGATGAAGATTCCTCCTCGAGCGAGAGTGACGAGGAGGACAGCGACAGCGACGACGAGGGTGGTAGGCGGCAGGATGACGGGTCCGACTAGGTGTCGGGCGCCGTTCCATGCGGCACCGGTGACCCCATCATCCGTGTCGCCGGCTCCTTGAACTTCTCTGGGCCGTCTTCTTGGGCGGCTGCCGTTGGGGGGCTGCGGAAGAGGAAGAGGGCGGGCGGCAAGGCCGTCAATTCGGAGTACGTGGGCACCGACGCCTTCGACGCGTACTGACGTCCTGCCGCCTCGCATTCGAGCTCTGCTTCCGGCGCCGCCATCATCATCCAGCCTTTGGGCGGCCACCAAGTTGTTCTCTCTGTGTCTTCTGCCACCCGTAGCATGCCTAGGAGCTCCTTTTGCCCTTCTCGCCTCCTTGACCTGCCTCCTGAGGAGAGGGACAAGAAAGGGATTATGGGCATCTTATCTCTTTTTAGTTTGTAAGCCTTCGGGCGTCTGTTAAATTTAAAACTTGTAATCCCCTTGTTCATTCTTTTCATTCCCTATGGACTGTACCTGGGCGGGATGTTTTTTTAATGAAAAAGGGATGTTTGCCGGGTCATTTGTTCCCAGGTAGAACCCACAACAGGGAATAAATCCCTGATATCTCTAAGATAAACATTTTCTTGCCCGGCCACAGGCCTCGCCACCCCCCCACTTCGCTCGACCTTTCTCACGTCTTTGGCGGAGGCAAGGATGAAGTGGGTTTAGGCTCCTTGTTTTACCCTTTCGCTGCCGCGACTACGACCAAACTCGGTCCCAGGAACGAGCCCTAGGGCCTAGAGTTAGGGGAGCACGGTATCCTAAGGATAAAACGAGGTTTCACATACCACAGTTCATAAGGGAATGCATGATAAGGGATGGAAAACTTATCTGAATTTGCAGCTCCCGGCAACTTCGGTTTGTTACGGGTGAATCTTTGCTCTTGTAGCCCCCGACAATACTGGCTCGCCGGGGTCTGGATGATGGTCCATTCCTTTTTCTTTCCAAGTGGCTTGGCAAGGATATATGTGTGTCCTGCGAACCAAAGAAGGCAAAAGGACAAAGAGACGCACACTCGACCTCTAAGCTAGGGGTTAGTCGCTGCTAAGCACTATCAACCCTAACCAAGGACGAGACTTGACCTAGCATGCATGCTATAACTTAGGGCACCAGCGCTTCATTTATTTATGCTCAGGGTCAACGCCTGGCTTTGTACAAAGGGTTACATGCCTTGCCGGCAAGGCTTGTACAAAAGGTGGCTTGCCGGGGGGGCTCGGCAAGCCGCGCCTTATGGGTAAAACTTGCGAAGATGCTCAATGTTCCAGGAATTGTTCACTGGAACGGCATCTTCGGTCTCCAGGCGGACTGCGCCAGGCCTGGTGACTCGTATTACCCGATAAGGGCCTTCCCACTTCGGCGTCAACTTGTTGGTATTCTTGGCCGATTGAACGCACCGAAGAACAAGGTCGCCTTCCTCAAAGCTTCGGGCACGGACCTTGCGGCTATGGTAGCGGCGCAAGGTTTGCTGGTAGCGTGCTGCTCTCACAGCCGCCCGAAGACGATCTTCCTCAAGGAGCGTTGCATCATCTTGTCGCAGTTGCTCTTGCTCAAGCTCATCATAAGCGAGCACTTGAGGTGACCCGTATATGAGTTCAGTGGGGAGAACTGCTTCTGCCCCGTATACCAGGGCAAAGGGTGTCTGACCGATGGATCGATTTGGCGTCGTTCTGATCGACCAAAGAACCATCAGTAACTCATCAATCCAACGCCTTCCACTCTTACGGAGCCTGTCAAAGGTCTTTGTCCTTAGGCCTCGCAGTACTTCAGCATTTGCTCTCTCAGCTTGCCCATTGCTTCGTGGGTGAGCAACGGAAGCGAAACAGACTTTGCTGCCGAGGTCTTGGGTATATTGCATGAAGGTGCGACTTGCGAACTGTGTGCCGTTGTCGGTGATGACCCTATTGGGTACACCAAAATGGCACACTAGTCCCTTGAAGAATTTGACGGTTGACTGAGTTGTGACCTTCCTCACTGCCTCCACCTCTGGCCACTTTGTGAACTTGTCAATTGCGACGTACAAGTACTCAAAGCCCCCGACAGCGCGGGGGAAAGGGCCCAGTATGT
Source organism: Secale cereale (assembly GCA_902687465.1). NCBI lineage: Eukaryota > Viridiplantae > Streptophyta > Magnoliopsida > Poales > Poaceae > Secale > Secale cereale. The sequence continues at coordinate 441,111,634 of LR738712.1, read as the reverse complement.
CGAGCCCCCAGACCGAGAAGGGCCAGGAGAGAGGAATGGTTTAAAGGGCTTCAGTCGGCTGATGAAGTTTCTTTGAATGGAACTGACATGCTTCACACCTGGTGACCAGTGTTGTCGCATCCTGGAGGGCAGTGGGCCAGAAGAAGCCTTGCCTAAATGCCTTGCCAGCAAGGGCTCTTGACCCTATGTGGGATCCACATATGCCTCCATGTATCTCTGCCAACAGCCCCAGTCCTTCCTCTCGAGGGATACACTTCAATTTCACGCCGTTCGGTCTCTTTCTGTACAGGAGGTCATCGACGAACTGGTACATAGCAGATCGACGGGCTACTTTTTCCGCTTCTTCCTGCTCCTCAGGAAGTTTCCCAGTTTGGAGGAATCAGACATTATGTTGTGCCCACGCTGGAGCTTGGGGCTCGACGGAGAGGACTAAAGGCATTTCCTCCGCTATAGGAGCGGTTGTCTCGATGGCAAGAGCTTGACGCTCTGCCGGAGCTAGCCGTCCCGTGGCGGGCTCAGTGTCCCCGGCAACATCCTTGCCGGCGGCTCTGGGGAGCTCGGCGGGAAAGTACTTGCCGGGCCCTGATTTCCTCCTCTTGTTTTGCTCTGTTGATGGATCAACGGATGGCTGAGAAAGCTGAAGCACAAAGGTACCTAGTTCCATAGGTAACTTGAGGACAACGCGCTTTGACAGGTAATCGGCGATGTCGTTCTCTGCTCGGGGAACGTGCTCCGCCTGTATACCATCAAAACGCTCTTCCAGCTTTCTCACTTCATCGACGTAGGCCTTCATCAACGGGCTCTGGTAATCTTTGTTGACTTGTTCGACGACAAGCTGCGAATCGCCCCTGACAATGAGTTTCTTGATTCTGAGGTCTGCCGGGATCCTAAGACCGGCAAGCAGCCCCTCGTATTCGGCAGTATTATTCGTTGATACCTCCCTGGGGAAGTGCATCTGGACCACGTACTTGAGGTGCTCTCCAGTGGGCGCGACAAGCAGTACGCCAGCCCCGGCGCCCTGTAAGGAGAAAGCTCCATCAAAGTACATGATCCAGTCACAACTCGCCTCTTTACCGGGGAGAGCAGTTTCCTGGGCTTCTTCACCAGGCGCCGCGGTCCATTCTGCAACGAACTCCGCTAGGACTCTGCTTTGAATCGTCGAGGTACTTTCAAACTTGAGGCCAAAGCTGGACAGCTCCAGTGCCCACTCTACAATTCTTCCCGTTGCATCTGGATTGTGCAATATCCGTTGTAGAGGGAGGCGAGTGACGACAGTGATCTTATGTGCCTGGAAGTAGTGACGCAGCTTCCTCGAGGCCATAAGAAGGCCGAAGAGAAATTTCTGCACACCGGAGTACCTTGATCTAGCCCCCTACAAGAGGGAGCTAACAAAGTAGACTGGGTGCTCCATCACTTTATTCCTTGGCGGCACTCCAACCGGCCGTGTCGTCTCTGCACCAACGACGTCAAGCTCTGTCGCTGCTATCACCTCGTCATCAATTTCTCTCTATGCCACTAGTGCGGCGCTAACCACCTGGTTCGTTGCCGCCAGGTATAGCAGCAACGGTTCTTGTGGCCTAGGCGCAACTAGTACTGGCGTGGAGGAAAGACACCTCTTCAAATCTTGCAATGCTGCTTCGGCTTCTGTCGTCCACTCCATTGGGCCCGCCAGGGCGCGCTCGGCAGACTTGGAAATGAATCTGCGCATGGCGGCAATGCAGCCAACAAGCCGACGCACATCCTTGACCCGTGGGTGCTTCAATCTGTTCTATAGCTTTGATCTTGTCCGGATTGGCCTCTATCCCACGATGTGACACAAAGAACCCGAGAAGCTTGCCGGACGGGACGCCGAAGACGCACTTCTCAGGGTTCAGCTTGAGATTGATCTTGCGTAGGTTTGCAAATGTTTCTTGTAAATCAGGTATAAGGGTTGCCCTGTTCTTGGTTTTGACCACTATGTCATCCATATAAGACTCCATATTTCTATGGAGCTGGGGTTCAAAACCAATATGGACTGCCCTTGCAAACGTTGAGCCAGCACTCTTCAACCCGAAAGGCATTCGTACGAAACAATACGTACCACATGGGGTGATGAATGCTGTCTTCTCTTGTCATGAAGATCTGATGGTAGCCGGAGTAGGCATCGAGGAATGACAACAGGTCACACCCAGCCGTGGAGTCAACAATCTGGTCGATGCGCGGCAACGGGAAGGGGTCTTTGGGACAAGCCTTATTGATATCTATGTAATCAATACACAACCTCCACTTCCCATTCGCCTTGCGCACTACCACTGGATTGGACAACCATGTTGGATGGAGCACTCCTCTTACCAAACCTGCTGCTTCCAGTTTCCGGATCTCCTCTGTGATGAACTCTTGTCGTTCCAAAGCTTGCTTCCTGACCTTCTGCTTGACGGGCCGCGCATGAGGACAAACAGCAAGGTGGTGCTCAATCACCTCACTAGGAACGCCGGGGATGTCGGATGCTTGCCACGCAAACACATCGACATTCGCCCGCAGGAAGGTGACGAGCGCGTCTTCCTATTTGTCATCAAGGGTGGAGCTTATGGCGAAAGCCCATCCCGTGCCGTCCTCCTTGACAGAAACTTTCTTGGTTTTGGGCGGCGTGGCCCTGGACTTCTTGTTTCTGCCGGTGGAGCTCTCTGGCACGTCCTCGACGGGAGCACTACACTCTGAAGAGGTGCTCTTCCTGGAGTGGGTGTCTGAGGTCTCACCGATCTTCTTCTTCTTCTTCCCTCCCGGGGCTTTAGTGGTAGGAGCAAGTGCCCTAGTGGCGGTAGCTGCTGCAACTGCTTGTTGGTAGAGTTGGTCAGCGCTAATCAGCGCATCTTTCTTATCGGATGGGATGGTGCTGATCGTCACAGGCCCTGGCATCTTCAGGGTGTTGTAGGCGTAGTGTGACGCTGCCATGAACTTGGTCAGCGCTGGGCGGCCAAGGATCCCGTTGTAAGGCAAGGGGATCTTGACAACATCGAACACGATCCTTTCTGTCCTGTAGTTCAGATCACTTCCAAATGTCACGGGCAGCGTGACCTTCCCCTTTGGTTGACTTCTTCCCGGGTTGACCCCCTGAAACGTGCCCGTCTCTTCGAGGTCTCCGTCGGGAATTTGCAGCTTCTCGATCATGGTAGGCGAGATTAAGTTTAGACCGGCCCCGCCATCGACTAGCATCTTTGTCACCTTGAGGTTGCGTATTGTCGGTGAAACCAAGAATGGCAAGCACCCGACCGCAGTAGTGCGATCAGGGTGATCCTCAGTGTCAAAACCGATAGGCGTGCTGGACCATTTCAGCGGCTTTTGGGCACCAGACGACGGCTCCACCGCTGTAATCTCACGCGCCCACTGTTTAAGCTGGCGGTGAGAAGTATGCAGCGACGCGCCGCCATCGACGCACATGGCCTCTGTGGCTTTCTGAAACTCTTGGTTGCCGGACTCATCGTCCTCTTCATGATCGTCGTCTTCTGGCTTTCTGTCACGGCCCCGAGCGGGCCTCTCCTGCTGTTTATCCTTGCCACGATGGCCTGCTTGGCCGTCACGCTTCTGCCGGACCCCTCAGCACCGTCCTGGCCCTTCTCCTTATCCCGCCTCTCATATTCAGCCCTCTGCTTCTCAGCAAGGAGCTCAACCTGTCGGCAGTTCTAGAGATCATGGCCTTTGGTGTGATGGATCTTGTAGTATTGCTTGTCAGAGTTTCCTTGCTTTTCGGCAGCCACCAAGGCTCGGCAGGCGACACATCCGGCAATTTCTTTGCTGGGGTCATCTGCCTTGGTTTTCTTGCCGGAGCCGGCGTCATCAGATCCCTCGCCGGCAAGCATGGCTTTACCCTTGCGCTTCCTATTGCGGCGCCGACCTTTCTTCGCCAGGGCGGCAGTATCCTCATCTGAAGAGTCGGTTTCCACGCCGGCATCTTCGCCGGGGTACTTCCTTCCCTCTTCAGCCCGGGCACATCTGTCAGCAAGAACATAGAGTTCCGCCACATCTTTCACCTTGTTCATTGCCAGTTCTTCACGCATCTTGCGGTTACGCATGTTCTGATGGAACGCGCTGATGATGGCGGCAGGGTGAACATCAGGGATATTGTACTGTACCCGGCTGAACCTCTGTATATATTTGCGCAGACTCTTGCCTCCCTTCTGGGGGATGACGTGCATGTCGCTCGCTTGGCCATGGGCTTGGTGACGTCTAGTAAAGGCGCCAACAAACTCATGGCACAAATCCGACCAGGAGGAAATAGAGTCTATCGAAAAATGCATCAACCATGACATGGCGTTGGGTTTAAGAGCCAATGGAAAGTAATTCGCAAGCACCTTATCATTGCAGGCTCCGGCAGCTTGCATCGCGATGGTGTAGATGCTGAGGAACTCCGACGGGTGGGTCTTGCCACTGTACTTCTCGCCAACGTCAGGCTTGAAGGTGCGGTGAGTGGGCCACAGGAACTGCCGTAGCTCACGGGTAAAAGCCGGACAGCCTACCTCGTAAGGTAGACCTCCAGGGCTCTCTGGTGCTGGGCGGTTCACAGCAGGCCCTGCTCGCCTGTCTGACTGGTGGCGCGCTCCGCGCCGGCGCTCGATGATGGTTCGAGCGTCTTCATGAGCTCGCTCCTGAAGAACTTGACGCTGGTCACCGTGGGTTCATGGGTCGGACAACGCTATGGAGATGTCGTCACCCGCGACGTCTCGACGAGTCGACACACGCGGTACCGGGCGAGGAGGAGGCGAATGTACTGTGGCCACGGTGCTGCCGGTCCTCCCTCCACTGGTGCGTGGGACCCCATCGGAGCGTCGACCCGGGGGCTTCGCTGGACTTAGTTCATCCTTGTTGGCGACCGCGACAAGGCTTCAGATGGTGGCTCTCCATTCGTCGAGTTTCCCTGTAATGGGAGGAAAGTCGAGGAGCAACTGCGCGCGCGCCACGGCTTCTGTTAGGATTAGCGCTAGCGAAACCTGCACGAACCGTGACGCGGTTGGACTCCTGACCATGTCAGGAGGAGCTCTATCACGATCCCGCGGTCGCATGCCAGTTTCACCAGCGCTTCAGCGGGCAGGCAGGTCTTCTACGTCTCGGGAGTGGCGCTCAGGGCTCTTCTCGTGGCGACGCCCGGGATCTTCGGCGTGATGACACCGCTCGTCGCGCGCTGCTTGGGAGGAGCGCGCTGTTAGCACTGGCGTGGGAGTCCTGGAGGCCCTTGCGTCGCCTTCGGATGATGCGGCAGCGATCTTGGAAGGCCCCGCGCCACCCGCGGAGGGATGGCTCCATCTTTGGATTTGGCGGTGTGTGGCCCATTACCAGGCGCACAAACATCGCCACCTCCCAAACTCCAGCTGCTGGGACGACGTTGGTGTTCGCGAGCAGCGCCCCGGGTCCTTTCCGCGTCCAGTCCGCTGCTCGCCCGCGTCGGGACGAGCTATCCGGCTTCCAACTGGCCAACCGCCACCGTCGTCTTCTTCTTGGGTGCCATGATGATGAAGAAGCGTCAAACTAACTGCTAAAGCCGGTTCTCACAACTGTGCCCCCTACCTAGCGCGCCAAAGATGTCGGTGGGAACAACACCTATGGGATCACAGGAATCCCTACTACGGTTAGTGGGGTGCGGGGTTGAGAGAAGAGCGGATCAAACAGATAGCACACGGTTCGTTTATCCAGGTTCGGGCAGCGAGGATGCGTAAAACCCTACTCCTACTTTGGTGGATTGTATATCTGTGTTCTTCAGCTAGCTATGGGGCGTGAGGAGCTCCAAAAAGCCGAATCCTCCTCCTGGTCGCCTTGGGCCTCCTTTTATAGAAAAAGGGGTTGCCAAAGTGGCACACAGGAGGTGGAAAGGGTACAGTGATGCGAGGTTATCCCTCGCATTACATGACAAGGCGCATTTCATGCGTCTTGCTTAGGTGTCCTTGCTTTATCGGGGACGGGGGAGAGATCTGTCTTGTCCGTCGCCGCTCCTTCTTGTGTCGACACGCGCCCTGGCCAGCGATGCCTAAGATGCCTTGTAGGTAGGCAGGCAGCTGAGGTGGCGCAATGGTGGGTCTTCTTCGAAGATCTGCATGTCACCATGCAGGTGCCTGCCCAGCTGGTTGGGTTGGCAGCTGCATAAGGCGGTGGAAGTTTAGTCGGCGTGGGCCTGATGGTGGCCTGCGGATGTCCCTGGCAAGGGCCTTGCCGGGGCCCAGACAAGGGTCTTGCCGCGGCGCCTGCTGCCATCCCCGGCAAGGCGCCTGTCAGAGGTCTTGTGATCTTCCTTGGCTAGGATCCCGCCAAGGGTCGTCGCCTTCTTAGTGCGTATCTGATCTTGAATGTCTTCACAAAGATCTGCATGCCACTACGGGGATGTCTCCGAATCCTTGCCCTATGGGGGCAGTGGACTCAAGGGTGATTTACTTCGTAGGCGTGGGGCAGGTTGCCGTGGCAATGGTCTTGTCGGGGCTACTAACACTGGCTCCCGGCAAGGATCTTGCCGGGGGAACCCGCTTCGTCCCTTTGCTCTTTTGTGGTCTTGTCCTTGGTGTCGTTCTAGTTCTCTTGAGCTTCGGTCTTACCCTGGCTTACCTCCCTTGCCTTGCTTGGTGCGGCGGTTCCCGTGGCTCAGACTGCCCGTGCACAGTCATAGGGGTACAAAAAAGTGTACCCCCCTTTTTGTACATCGACATACCCCTTATCGCGTTGGCTGCGAAGTTCTTATTTGTTTGTGCAGGTGCGAGAGAGTCACGCGTGGTCTCCTACTGGATTGATACCTTGGTTCTCAAAAACTGAGGGAAATACTTATGCTACTATGCTGCATCTCCCTTTCCTCTTCGAGGGAATACAACGCAAGCTCGAGAAGTAGCACACCCCGTAGCCAACCAGTCGGCGCTCGTACTCCCCTTAGCGTGGGCATCTGCTGTTGTGGCTTCGTCGGCTCCGGGTCATTCACTTCCCGGGCCTCGCCCTCGTCCACCATGTTTTGCTCTCGGCGTGGTGTGGTCAACATGGTCAACAAACAACATCCATCGGAAGAGAGATTTAAGTGGATAGGCTGACAATACGGACCCACACAAGCAAGTTCCTCCTTATTACGCGCAAAATAATGATTCCTCCACCTGATAGCAGGGACCCACCGGATGGGCCTCTGTATTTCGCAAAAGAAACGCTCATCCCACTGACAGCACGGACCCACCAGATATATCTTTGCATAGAAGGAACTGCCTCCTTATTACGCACAAAAAACTGAATACTTCCCCTGCTATCTAGGACCCACCATAGTCGGAGGCTGACTTGTGGGCCTACTAACGCGTACCGAGGGTTTTGTCAACTTAGTCAATATGACCATATCTAGCTCCAGTGACCATACGATGTCGATCGAACGGCCGTAGTGCTTCTTCAACCTCTGGTCTTCTTGATCCAGCCGCCCAAACCACCGCCGGTCGTGCCGTGTGCTCTTGCCTCCTGTGGTCGGCTCTACTGCCGCACATGCTTGGCTTCCCCAACCTACTCAAAGCTCTGGCCAGGCCATCCATCTACTCACCCACAACCCCTATTATTCTACGGTGACCGCAGCCTCACACGGCAGCCGAACCAGTCAACCCTCGTACTCCTCTCCTCGTGGGCATCCACTACCGCATCTTCCATGGCCCTACGTCATCCCATTCATAGGCCTCGCCATCGTCCACCGCCTTGGTGCTCTCGGCGCGGCGTGGTCAATGTGGTCAAGGAACGACTTCCATCGGAAGAGTACTGTACGTGAAGAGGCTGACCGTCGGGTCCATGGCCGCAGCAAGGAAGTGCCTGCATATTACGCGCAAAATAATGATTCCCCCACCCGACAGCAGGGACCCACCAGACGGGCCACCGTATTTCGTGAAAAAAATGTTCTCCCCTGACTGTTGGGACCCACCAGCTACATCTTTGCACACAAGGAAGTGCGTCCATATTACGGGTAAAAAAATGATTCTCCCCCTGACCGTTGGGACCCACCATCTATATATTTGCACGCAAGGAAGTTCCTCCTTACCTCCCTGAGAGCTGGGAACCACCCGGTCGAACCATATTTTGGGTTGTCTGTCTGGTCGCGAACGTGTACGTCCATACCGTCGATCGGTCTGTCTGCAGGCTGCAGTGATGAACCGTGGTCGAGTAAGGAAGGGAACGTGTCGTAGTAGAGGCGCGGACGTAGCATGTCACACGGTCCCGTCAATATCGTGTACACGTACGTACAACAAGAGTGCAAGAAAGTAAATACGACCACATATGTACATATGGGTGGGGTCTCAAATGCCTACTCGTGCATACGTACAGCCAGGGCTCGTGTACATGGAGAGGCAGCGAAGAGCAGCGACGGCGTACTGTTCATCGGCGGCCAACTGGCTGGGTCAGAATGGAGAAACTATGTCGTGTTCATCGAGAGGCATCGAAATGCATCTTGTCAATCGAGAGCCAACTGGCTTGGATGGAACGGCTAAAAAGTGGCATGGGTACCGCAGAACAGAGCCAACTGCCTTCTGTTCGACCGCCTACGGTCGAAACATGATCCTATTCACTCGGAGGGGTCTGGCATACCGCACAATGAAGGAAATGGACTTCTCTTCGACCTCCTATGGACGAAACGGGGTCCTGTTGATCAGGAGGGGTGTGGCGTACCGCAAAACGGAAGAAACAGACTTCTCTTCGACCTGCTACGGTCGAAACAGGGGTCCTGTTCATCGGGAGGGGTGTGACGTACCACAAAATGGGACTCCACGGGCTATTGTTTATCCACCATCTACTACCTTGCTGCAGCCTCCATGGGCTACTATTCATCCATCGTCGACCTCCTCCAGCCTCCACCTATGCCTGTTCATCCACGGCGTCTCCCTCCTGCCTCCACCAGCTACTGTTCATCCACAGGCTCCTATTCATCCATCCTCCACCACCCCTCCACCAGCCACTGTTCAACCACCACTCCACCGGCTACTGTTCATCCAGCCCTCCATCGGCTACTATTCAACCAGACCTCCACGAAGTCATGTTCATCCACCCCAACTAGCTCGATGGGGGTCCTATTCATCCAGAGGCAATGACCTCTAGCTACTATCACGGGGTCCCATTCATCCAACCCCCACCGGGAACTGTTCATCCAACCCCCAACAATGCTCACTATTCCTCAAGAGGCAGCAGGTTCGTCCGACTTTAGTTAGCAGTAGTAGCGAAGGAATTGCTCGATCGGGTTGAGTTAACAGCCAGATCGATCAATCGCTCGGGTTCAGTAATGTGTAGCCTATAGTGCAACCGCTCGGGTTAAGTAGGCGAACGCCTCACTCAGGTTCAGCTAGAGCCCAATGCCTCGCACCCACATGAGTACGTGTACGAGAGAAACGCGCAATCCCTCCGTGCATCGCTCGGCCCCGACCACCCACCGTAACCGGGAACTCCCCGATATTTTCCTCGCCCTCACTTATACCACTGTTTTTTCTGTCATGGACGGCCCAAAGAATGTCATGCAGCTGCGTCTCCGGCCCACCCAGGACGAAAAGGCCATTATCTTTCATGATTTTTTTTCATAGAAGTAGGAGCCCACCACATCTATGACGATACCGTGTTTTGTCACAATTATCATCATACAAGTGTCATAATCATGATAGAAAAAATTCATTCGCCCCAAAATTTCACATATGTGTCTTTTTTGTAGTGTATGTCATATGCTTGGTACGTCAACACCGTAGGTGTTGGATTTTGTGCCAACCACGTAGCAATGTCATCGATGGTTCCTTATGCCAAATGATACGTCAACCATTTGGTGTAGTTCTTAGTGTGCTCCTTCATCTCCACATCTGATGAAGGCACCATTGGTAAGAAGCTTTGGCGTATCTCCGCCAAGTGTTCTTCGGCATTAGCACTGAGAACTAGGTTGTTAAGAAGTACCATCAAATGGGCTTTCTATGCAAATTCTCCGGGTGCAGCCATTTGCGCTACAGCAAGGACTGGCTTACCTTTCAGCCCTTCCTCATGGCGAGAGAGGGGCAAACCTATTGGTCTTTGTTTCATGTATTCGGTGCAAAACTCAACCACATCCTCCGTGGTATAACCCTATAGGATGCTTGCCTCTGGATGGTTTCGGTTCCGACAAAAGCGCTTAGTATTCGCATGAACCGCTCGAAGGGATACATGTTGCAAAGAAACATAGGACCACAATAGTTTATCTCGTTGACAAGGTGCACAGTGAGATGGACCATGACATCAAAGAATGACAATAAGAAAAACATCTCTAGGCTGGACAATATTCTTGCAATATCATCTTGCATATGATCCAGCTCTTTAGGATCTACAACCTTCCACCATAGTTAGTTGAAGAAACCACAGAGCTCAAAGAGTGTGTTTCTTATATCTTTGTCCATCAGATTCCTGATGGCCACCGGGAGGATTTGTGTCAACATTACGTGGCAATCATGTGACTTCATGTGTCCCAACTTCATTTTACCTGAGCTCACTTCCACGAGACTTCTGATGTTTGCATAGTAGGAAGAGGGTGTCTTAACTAACAACAAATAGGTCAAGAACTGTGTTGCTTCTTTTGTACTGAAATTGTAACTCTGGCAAGCTTTGATGAATTTGTCACCATCTTCTGCTTCACTCTTGCGTTTTGATTGATCAGCAAGCATATCGAGCCGTGAACCGACACCATCCATTCTTTTACATTTCATCTTGAGCAGAGTACCAAGGATGCTTTCACATACGTTCTTCTCTACGTGCATGACATTAATGTAGTGACGTACATGTAAAATCTCCCAGTAAGGTAATTTCCAGAACATCGATTTCTTCTTAAACGCGTGACCCTTGGGTGTTTTTTTTCACCATCAAAGCATGCTTCTTGCCAAGCACAACATTAATTTGCTTAGCCTGTTATGGACCACCTCCCCATCATGGGGTCTTGGGCCCACACCTACCTCTGTCGTACCATGAAATTTAGCTTTCATCTTTCGGCATGGGTGATTTTTCCGTAAGAACCTACAATGACGCAAATACACGGTTTTGCGCGAGTTGGGATGAAATCTGCTAGCTGTCATATCCATACATGTGACAAACCCTACATCTCCCTTTGCTTTCTGCCCTGATGGATTGCCTATTGCCGGAACATCTTGAATGGTGTGCACCAGCATCGCATGTAGATCTGAAATATCCTTTATGTAAGCACCATGACATTTTACAGCAGGCGCATCTATCCACACTGTTAGCAGTTCTACTACCTGTAACTGAAAGTAAATGCCGGTGTCATTTCTAGGTTTCTTCGGGCCTTCGATAATCATTGACATCATAATGTATTATTGCTTCATATACAACCGACCATGTGTTTCGATTGGTGCTCATATCGCCAAAAGGATTCATCCCGTTAGTACACTCCCCGAGCCTTATAATTCAAGGATCCTTGGCAAAGTCTTGAAACTTGTTGTCAATTAATTCCCACTAAGCCCCATCTTTCAGGTGCCTCATATACTTATTCGCAATTCGATCATCATGATGCCACCGCAACCTCTTTGCCTCTCTAGGGTTTGCAAACAAATGCCTCAACCTTGAAATTAAAGGCAAGTACCTGATAACCCACAAGTATAGGGGATCGCAACAGTTTTCGAGGGTAGAGTATTCAACCCAAATTTTTTGATTGAACACAAGGGGAGCCAAATAATATTCTCAAGTATGAGCAGTTGAGTTGTCAATTCAACCACGCCTAAAAGATTTAATATCTGTAGCAAAGTATTCAGTAGCAAAGTAGTATGGAAGTAATGGTAACTGTGGCAAAAGTAATAGTAGCAGTTTTGTAGCGATGGTGATAGCAGCAGTAATGAAAGTAATGAACCAAGTATTAATAGGAAACAAACTCGTAGGAAATGGATTGATAATGATAGGTGTCGGATAATATTCATCATGTAGCAGTTATAACCTAGGGTAACAAAAAACTAGCTCCAATTCATCAATATAATGTAGGCATGTATTCCGTATATAGTCATACATGCTTATGGAAAAGAACTTGCATGACATCTTTTGTCCTACCCTCCCGTGGCAGCGGGGTCCTAATTGAAATTAAGGGATACTAAGGCCTCGCTTTAATAGAGTACCAAACCAAAGCATTAGCACTTAGTGAATACATGAACTCCTCAAACTACGGTCATCACAGGAAGTGTCCCGACAATTGTCATTCCGGGGTTGTTGAATCATAACGCATAGTAGGTGACTATTGAATTGCAAGATAGGATCAAGAACAAAAATATATTCATGGAAACATAATAGGTTTAGATCTGAAATAATGACACTCGGACCCTAGTGACAAGCATTAAGCATAGCAAAGTCATAGCAACATCAATCATAGAACACAGTGATTACTAGGGATCAAACCCTAACAGAACTAACTCGATTATATGGTAAATCTCATCCAACCCATCACTGTCCAACAAGCCTACGATGGAATTACTCACACACGGTGGTAAGCATCATGAAATTGGTGATGGAGAATGGTTGATGATGATGACGGCGATGATCTCCACTCTTCGGATCCCCGAACGGACTCCAGATCAGGTCTCCCAAGGAAGAACAGGAGGTGGTGATGGCTCTGTATCGTAAAACATGATGAATCCTTCTCCCTTATTTTTTTCTCCCCGAACACGAATATATAGAGTTGGAGTTGAGGTCAGTGGAGGTCCAGGGGGGCCGCAAGGACGGGGGGCTCGCCCTAGGGAGGGGTGCCCCCACCCTTGTATCCAGGGTCTGGGACCCTCTGGTAGATCTTTTCGCCAGTATTTTTTATATTTTCTGAAAATACTTTCCGTGAAATGTCAGGTCATTCCGAGAATTTTTATTTCTACACAAAAGTAACACCAAGGAAAATATGTTGAAAACTGCATTAGTCCGGTTTAGTTCCATTCAAATCGTGCAAATTAGAGTCCAAAACAAGGGCAAAAGAGTTTGGAAAAGTAGATACGACGGAGACGTATCAACTCCCCAAGCTTAACCCATTGTTGTTCCTCAAGCAATTCAGTTGGTAAACTGAAAGTGATAAAGAAAAACTTGTACAAACTCGGTTTGATCTTCTTGTTGCAAATATGTAAAGCCAGCATTCAAGTTTTCAGCAAAGATTATGAACTAACCACATTCACAATAACATTTGGGTCTCATATTTACTCATATCAATAACACAATCAGCAAGCGAGCAATAAAAATAAATCTCGGATGACAACAATTTTTCAAAACAATCGTGATATAATATGACAAAGTGTATCTCGCTAGCCCTTTCTGAGAACGCAAAACATAAATCCAAAGCACCTGAGAAGATCAAGGACTGACTAGACATTGTTATTCCTGGTTAAAGAGATCCAGTCACACTCATACTCAATATCAATTAATAACAAAGCATATAAATGACAGAGGTGCTCTCCAACTGGTGCTTTTTATAAGAGGATGATTACTCAGTAATAAAATTAAATAGATAGGCCCTTCGTAGAGGGAATCAGGGATTTGCAGAGGTGCCCGAGCTCGAGTTTTTAAAACAGTGATGAATATAATTTTGAGCGGTATGCCATCGTTGTCAATGCTACGACCAAGAGTTCTCAATATATTCCATCCTACATACATTATTGGCCGTTCCCAAACAGAATGGTAAAGTTTTACCCCCCTCCACCAGCAATCACACTCCACAGCTTATCCAAAACAACGGGTACCATCCATACCAACAATGGTCCTGGTGGAGTTTTGTTTAATTTTATTTTGATTTGATTTTGAGCATGTGATTGGGCATCTCGGTTACCAGTCATTTTCTCGTGAATGACAAGCGGAGTCCACTCATCGTGAGAATAACCCACATAGCATGGAAGATAAAGACAGCCCCTAGTCGCTACATGAGTGATTTGGGCATACAAAACATAATTTTATTTGAAGGTTTAGAGTTTGGCACATGCAAATTTACTTAGAACGGCAGGTAAATACCGCATAAAGGTTGGTATGGTGGACTCATATGGAACAACTTTGGGTTTTTGTAAGTGGATGCACAAGCAGTATTCCCGCTTAGTACAGGTGAAGGCTAGAAAGAGACTGGGAAGGGACCAGCTAGAGAGCGACAACAGTCATAAACATGCCTTGAGATTAACCAACATTGAGTGCAAGCATGAGTAGGATATAAATTACCATGAATATAAATATTGTGAAGGCTATGTTGATTTTGTTTCAACTACATGTGTGAACATGTGCCAAGCCAAGCCACTCGAATCCTTCGAAGGAGGATACCATCCTATCACACTACATCACAACCATTTTAAAATCATGTTGGCACACAAGATAAACCATTATAAACTCCTATCTAATTAAGAATGGCATGAGTAACTGTAATCTCTAATTGTCATTGCAAACATGTTTCATCCATAATAGGCTGAATTAGGAATGACAATCTAATCATATTTACAAAAACAAAATAGGTCTAGTTCATACCAGCTTTTGTCCATCTCAATCATTTCATCATATATTGTCATTATTGCCTTTCACTTGCACGACCGAACAGTGTGGATAATAATCAGAGTGCACGTGCATTGGACTAAGCTGGAGTCTGCAAAAATTTCTTCAAATGAAAATACAAGGTAATATTGGCTCTTTGTTAGATGATCAATAATGCATATGAGAGCCACTCATCATCTTCAGCGTGGTCTTCTCCTCTCGACCCCCAAAGAAAAAGAAAAGAATTTCAAAGAAACACACTGAAATGTTTTTTGTTTTTTTGAAGAAAGTAAATCAAGAATCGAGAAAAACTATTTACATGGGAAAGCTCCCAACAAACAAAAGAAGAACGAGAAATATTTTTGGGTTTTCTTTTAAATACTACCAACTTACTAAAAGAACAAGCAAGAAAGAAAAGACAAAAAGAAGCGAGAAATATTTGTGGGGTTTCAAAGTTTTTTCAACACACAAGAAGAAAGCGAGAAAAAATGAACTAACATGGATAATACAATGAAAAAGCATGAACACTGACAACTGGAATGAATGTGTGAACATGAATGTAATGTCGGTGAGAAATATGTACTCCCCCAATATTATGATTTTTCCTAAGTTGGTCTACGGTCACCACTGGCCCGGATGATACCCCAAATCATAGTTGGGGTTGTACTGTGCTGCAGCAGCTACTGCTTGGCGGGCTGCTTCTTGGAGGCGAGCGGCCTCCGCCTCTATCTGATATTCGTTCGCCTCCTCTCTAGTTATAAAATATCTCCCTTTTTCCTGAAAGTTAAAGAAGGCAGGAGCAGGAAGGGTAACATGGACGGCATGCCGTCTGTCAAATATTAGTCGGTACTAGAGGTATTGTTCATTCCTCTCAAGAAACTGGTAACGTATCATAGCATCATTATCCAGAAAAGCAGGTGGCAAATCAATATCATTTCCTCTTATGGGTACACCCAAATAATTAGCTAAACGAGTTGCAAAAATCCCCCCAAATAAATCTCCATCTTTAGTATTAAGATGTAACCTCCTTGCAATAATAGCTCCCAAATTATAATGCTTATCACCTAACACCACACACTGAAGGATACTAAGATCTGGAACACAAAGGTGGCTATGCTCATGTTTACAATTAATGCATCTTCCTATAAAGAGAGCAAAATAATGTATATCAGGAAAATGAATGCTCCCTATGGTGGCTTGTGTAATATTTCTAGTTTCCGCCACGGTGATGCTATTATGGAAATCATTGTAATCAGATTTGTGGGGTTCACTAAGAATGCCCCACTATGGAATTTTTCATGCATCACAAAAATCTTCTAGGTCCATGGTATAAGATTTATCATAAAGATCAAACAGGACAGTGTGAGTATTACGCTATGATGAAAACTCAAACCTCAGCACGAAGGAATCGGTCAGTTGATAATATTGTAGGCACTTATTCGAGACGAAGTTCTCAAGGCCGGCATTTTGTACGTATGCATCAAACTCATCCTTGAAACCTGTGAGAACCATAAATTCATCGGATGGACATTCACAAGTCCGCACTTGAGCTTCTATTGGTGGTTCAAGGTCCGGTTCGTGTATCGCGAGCCTCGGTGCTTGCTTTCTTGAGGAACCACCTTGGTACATTCTCCTAGACATTTTCTTTCTCTACAAAAATCTGAAATTGTTAGTGACTCAAAATAAAAGTGAAGAAAACTCAAGAAAATTGATAACACTTACTCCTACAAGTGCCTAGAGGCTATATCGTGCATCAAAACTACTTTGGACCATATAAATTTGACATGCAAGCTTAAGAACATGGTCACCACAGCAGCAAAAAATTGCAATAAATAAAGCACTAAAATAAAAACTAATTGGACCATTGGAGGAGTCACATACCGAAGATCAATCCCCCAAAATAGTTTTGCGAATGATGATTTGAGCAGGGAGATCGAAAATGGCAGCAAAATGAGCTAGAACACGGGTTTGAGGTACAGAGTTATTTTTTCTGGAGGAAGAGGAAGAGGATGGGTGCTGGAATAGGCGGAGGGGGGGGCACGTGGGGCCCACAATGCAGGGGCGCGCCTAGTGGGGTAGGGCACGCCCTCCACCCTTATGGGCCACTGGTGCATCCCCCTAGTGCATTCTCAGTGCCTGAAATTCTAAAATATTCTAAAAAATCATACTAAATTTTCAGGGCATTTGGGGGACTTTTATTTTCCGGATATTTTTTATTGCACGGATAATGCAGAAAACAGACGGATAATACTAATTTTGCTTTATTGAATCTAAGTAACAGAAAGTAAAAAAGTGGGTACAGAGGGTGTTGCTCTCTAAATTCATCCATCCCAAGCTCACCGAAAGGAATCTGTTAACGAGGTTGATCAAGTCTCATTAACAAACTTCTTTCGAATAGTAGAAAACCGAAGAATTTTCGAATAACACTAGGTTACCTCAATGGGGATATGCATGTACCCAACAATAAGAGTATCATATTTCTTTTTGATAGTAGGAAGAGGGAATTTAAAATATCCAGTACCAATAGTCGAATTTTTTCCAATAGAATATATGCTATTAACTTGAGGTTGTTTCTTAGGAAAGTGAACCATATGCTCATTACCATTAACTTCAAAAGTGGCATTGCCTTTGTTGCAATCAATAACAGCCTATGCAGTATTCAAAAAGGGTCTACCAAGGATAATCAACATACTATTGTCCTCGGGAATATCAAGAATAACAAAGTCCGTTAAGATAGTAACATTTGCAACCACAACAGGCACATCCTCACAAATACTGATGGGTATAGCAGTTGATTTATCATCCATTTGCAAAGAGATTTCAGTAGATGTTAACTTATTCAATTCAAGTCTACGATACAAAGAGAAATGCATAACACTAACACCGGCTCCAAGATCACATAAATCCGTTTTAACATAGTTTTTTTATGGAGCATGGTATAGTTGGTACTCCTGGATCTGCAAGTTTGTTTGATATTCCACCCTAAAAGGTATAATTAGCATGGTGGAAATTTTAGCTTCCGGTATCTTTCTTTTATTAGTAATAATTTCTTTCATGTACTTAGCATAAGGAGACACTTTTAGAATGTCAAAAGAATACGCACAAAAGTAAGTCTAATCATGTCACAAAAGCGTTCAAGTTCCTCATCATCCTTTTTATTGGATGGTTTAGGAGGAAAGGGCATGGGTTTCTGGACCCATGGTTCTCTTTCTTTACCATGTTTCCTAGCAATAAAGTCTCTCTTATCATAACATTGATTATTTTATTGTGGGTTATCAAGATCCGCAGGTTCAATCTCTACATTGTTATCATAACTAGGTTGGGCATCAGTATGAATATCATTATTAACATTATCACTAGGTTCATGTTCATCGCCAGATTGTGTCTCAGCATCAGAAATAGAAATATCATTGGGATTCTCAAGTGTGTCTATAACAGGTTCACTAGAGGCATGCAAGCTGATATTAGTTTAATTTTCTTTTTATTACTAGGACCAGGTGTATCAGTATTAGTTCCCTGAGAATCTTTCTCAATTCTCTTAGGATGGCCCTCAGGATATAAATGTTCCTGAGTCATTTTACCACCTCTAGTCATAACGCTAACAACATTATCACTGTTCTTACTATTCAACTCATTAAGCAAACTATCTTGTGAATTAAGTACTTGTTCTACTTGAGTTGTAACCATGGAAGCATGTTTACTAATAAGATTAAACTCATTAATAGTTCTAGTCATATAATCACCCAAGAATTCAAGTGTTTAAGCATTATGTTTCAATTGTCTACTAACATAAGCATAGAAGTTTTATTGCTTAACAATAAAATTATCAAACTCATCCAAGCATTGACTAGCAGACTTATTATGAGGAATATCTCCTCCTTCAAATCTATAGAGAGAATTTACCTCTACTACCTGTGTCGGGTTATCAAGACAATGTATTTCTTCAATAGGCGATAAATTCTTAACATATTCAGCTTTAATACCTTTTTCCTTCATTGATTTCTTTGCCTCTTACATATCTTCAGGACTGAGAAATAGAATACCTCGTTTCTTCGGAGTTGGCTTCGGAGTTGGTTCGGGAAGAGTCCAATTATTATCGTTGCTCAATGTATTATTCAATAAATTTTTAGCTTGCTCAACAGTTTGTTCCCTGAAAACACAACTAGCACAATAATCTAGGTGGTTACTAGAAGCATCTATTAGTCCATTATAAAAGGTATCAAGTGTTTCATTTTTCTTAAGAGGATGATCATGCAAAGCATTAAGTAATTGGAGAAGCCTCCCCCAAGCTTTTGGGAGACTATCCTATTCAATTTGCACAAAATTAAATATTTCCTGTAAGGCAACTTGTTTCTTATGAGCAGGAAAATATTTTGCAGAGACGTAGTATATCATATCATGTGGACTACGCACACAACCACGAGCAAGAGAATTGAACCATAACTTAGCCTCACCCTTTAATGAGAAAGGTAAAAACTTAAGAATATAGTAATAGCGAATTTATTTCCGCATGAGCAAATAGGGTGGCTATATCATTTAATTTATTAAGATGTGCCACAACAGTTTAACTCAGGATCAGATTCAACTAAAGTAATTAACTCGGGATCAATAGAGAATTCATAATCCTTATCAGTAACATGGATATGTGAAGTTGCCAATTCAGGATGATATTGCATTCTAGCATTCAAAGATTTTTTCTTTCCACATGCATAGTAAGTTCTTAAGACCATTCCTATCCTTACAAGAAAGAAAGTCTCTAGCTACCACTCCTTCCATAACATATCCCTCAGGCATAACAGGCAATTCATATCTTGGAGAGGTAGGTTTAACAGGAGTTTCACAGTCTTCAGTTTCAATTATTTCATCAGTTTCGGAAATATCATCATCTTCAGCATAATCAATAGTTCTAGATCTAGCAAGATGTTCATCAAGTAATTCGCCCAATGGCATAGTTTTATAAAATATAGTAGTAGCATTATAAGCATGATTCATAGTAGAAGTGGCATCATCAATTACATGCGACACATCAAAATCAATAGCAGGTGTAGCTGTCGCAAGCTTACTCAAAACAGGTGGTGAATCAAGTGCACAGCTAGACGGCAGTTCCTTACCTCCCCTCGCTCTCACTTCTTGGGAAAAGCCTAGCAGTAGCGCGGGTTTTAGATGTATCAGTAGAGCGGCTGCCTGCGCTACTGATAAGGTGCTCTAGCTAACGTATACCAGTAGTGCGCTTTGACACGCGCTACTGCTATACTTGGTTAGCAGTAGTGTTATTTACTCGAGAGCGCTACTGCTAATAGCTGCAGCGCTGTGATATAGACCGTGCTACTCGTAGGTGCGCGCTGCTGTTAACTTCGTTTCCCTTGCTGCTACTAGTTATATTTGTTTCTGATTTTTTGCATATTTGTTTTGTATTTCAACAAGCTTTATAATATACATACAAATAGTCTCATCAAATCATGTTGTCATTATAATCATCATCCAACAGAAACTGATCCATCTAAATAATGATAATCATCTCGAAAATAGCGATACAAGTCTCAAATACTTGCAACTATATCGTCATCCATCTAAACATTGATATACATGAGAGAACCTAAACTAACTACTTGCTGTCGTATACTCCTGGGCCTTACTCCGGCCACTCGTCATATATACTCTTGGCGTAGCACATATTCGCCATCGATGATCTATGCATCTGCATCGTCACATGAGTCAGTGAGATGCAACATATATTGCTGAGCAACAGAAAGAGACAGACTTTGCAAAAATAGAAGCAACATATCATAAGCATAAATAACAAAATTCATCGTACCCAAAATGCCCTAACTAGAGTGACCTTTGCTAGTTGAGGAGGACGGTTTAATTACATCACAAATGAAGTTTTGTCGTGCATAACTCAAAGTTTCATCATAGAGAAAGTATGAACTAAATGAACACATTGTCATATATCCTCAATCACTCAATCAGGTCGTGCCATCCTTCCATATTAGGGAGATAGTCCCCGAGCGTAGCGAAAGGCTTCAGGTCGAGACACTGAGCGGCTACACTTGTTCGGACGTCTTCATGGGACATTTGCCCTTCTTCGTAGAATAGCCTTGTTTTTTCGAGGACCTCCTTCATGATGGCGGGACACACATCTGTAACGCCCCAGATGTAACAATTCCATTTATGGCAATATATTAATCGTTAACTTAATAAATTCCATTCTGGGATACTCCTTCATTTCGGGTTTCTTCGTTTTTGTCTTTTGCGTGTGTTGCATATAGCCATGTCTTCTCATCATGTGAATTGCATTGGCATAGACTCACTTGCATCCGTGTGTACCTGCATCGTCTGTGTCCTCTCCGTTGTTCGTTTCGGATTCCGACTCTCTCACACGGTACCCACCACACCTCTCTAGCTTTGTTTCATGAGTGGGATAAAAACATCCTCAGAATGGGAGAGAGTTGTCGAGTGGTCTTGGTATACCACCGGTAGACCGGCTATCAAGTTTCGTCTTGTTTGGAGGTCGTTTGATACTCCAACGGTTAACCGCGTTAACACCGGAAGCCCTGTCTCTTTTGGCCCAGAATTCCTCCACAACAACCCACAAGCCCATCCTAACCACCTCCATGCTCCTGGTCGTCGGATCGTGATCGTGTGGGCGAAAACCGCACCTCATTTGGACTCTCCTAGCTCCCTCTACCTATAAAAAGGCACCTCCCCCTCCATTTTCGGGTAAGAAAGCGTAGACCCGAGCTCCCCACCGCCGTCGGACACGTCCGTCCTGACCGAACACATCCGCCACCACCCCGCGGCCAATCCCACCGCGCTACCTCATCACCGCCGCCACGTGGCCGCCACCAATAGGCCCTGGCCCCCGCGACCACATCACCCCGCCATCGGGCCTACCTGGCCCACAGCCGGCCCGCGCCCGGGCCGCGTCGGGCCCAACCCCGGCATCCTCCGCCGCGCGTCCAGCTCCCCCTTGCCATCGGGCCGCTCCCCGGCGCCTCGCGTACCGGCGGGCGCCGCCGCCGCCCGACCCCGCTCCAGCCGGCGAGCTCGGACGCCACCGCCGCCGGTCACCCTCCGCACCGCGGCGCCTCAAACTCCGCCGCCGCCTCACCTTCACGACGGCGCCGCCACCATCGTCACCGCGTCCACCCGCCGTTGCGCCACCACCTCGCTCCATCGGCCGCCATCTCTGGCCACCCCGCCGGTGAGCTCCTAGGTCTCCACCGTCGCCTCCTCGCCGGATCCGCCGCGCCACGTCCCGTATTGATCGGGACCAGATCCACCGTTCCCGGATCCAAACGCCTCCATCCGTCCCGCACCGGCCCGTCCCGGATCTCTCCGTCCGCGTTGACTTTCGCGGGGGTAATTTTTCTCTAAGTCCTGAATCCCTATATTTTGTTGCCTCCTTCATCATGTCATATCTCCATGCCCGTAGCTCCGATTCGCGCATATGATATATCAAAAATGTTTGTCTCAAAGTGCTCTACGTGATGGCATCAGTTTTGTGCATGTTAGGGTTCATCTAGATGTCTTAATCTTTGTTGCCAAACTGCTATATGATGTTACTGTTTCAGCACTAGGTGTCTGTAACAATATGTGTGCATGTTCGTGAGGTCGTAACTTTGTGTATGTTGGTCCAAATGGAGTGTATGATATGTCAAGATGTTCGTCTTGTGATGCTCTTCATGATGGATGCTTTTGCATACATGATAGGTTGCATTATACCATGTTTAACCCTGTTGCAAAAGTGCTTGTGGCTGTTAAGTTGCTGAAATTGTTATAACTTGGTGATTTGTCTTTTTCATAGCATTTTGTGTGATTTTCTTTTGTGTGAAATGTCAACATGTTTTAGGAGCATAATCATGTCATCTTTGAAGTGGTGCATTTGGTTTTCCATGATATGCTCTGTGGTGACTTAAACAAGCTTGTAAACATGCCATGTCAATGTTGTTGTTTTTACATGTTGCCTTGTAAACTTGATGCCATAATATTTTCCATGCATGTTGTGAAATAGCTAGTGAGCATGTCTTGATGTCCATGTTGTTGTCTATCAATACATGTCTTGTTTGCATATATGCCCTAATGTAGCTTGTTGTAATCTTGCTCTCAAAATGTTTGAAATTAAAACTGTCAGCCTGTTAACAGAACATTCAATTTGGCAAAGCTTGTGTTAAGCAACCCTTGCATGGAATGAATTGTTTCTTTGGATCTATTGTAAGTATATCATGTCTTCTTCATGCTCATGTGAATTTCATGCCTTTTATAGTTGTTTTGCTTGCTGTTGTGTGCGTCCAAAGGTAGCTACAAAATGTTCCTGGTTGTATGCCTAGTAAATGGGTGTAGCTGATAATCCAAAAAAAATACTTCCTCCTAATTGTTTGACAACTAGGTCCCACGCCATTATCAATGTAGTCAATAAACGAGAAAATTACAGAACGAGCGGATAACACCAGGGACCCAGCTGCTCGCCTGGTTGTTTTTAAGTTTTAGAGACGGAGCTCAACTACACGCTGTGTGGGGGTGTGGCCCGTCTAGGCCATGCTTACGCTTTTATTTAAGCACATGATGAGACGAGTTGGTTTTTATTTTCTTTCTGACAATGGCTAGCCCAGATCTATTTTTTTGGAGAATACCCACCTGAGCCCTACTTGCTTTTCTTAGCCCTGCAGGGCTGCAAATCTTTTAAGACGAGGAGGGATGTAAGTAGTAAGAAATGGGCTTCCCCAGAAAATGGGCTATAAGTTGTAAGAAATGGGCTATAAATTTTTAAACCAAAGCCAACTGGCAATTGCAATCAAATATAGTTTTTTTCTTGATTTCTCTACTCTCATAAAAGCAGAGTTGGTGATGATGGTGTGCCTACCATCCTTCAATATAGTCCGTCCGATCTATATCTAACAGACGGGAAGGAAACTATGACAATTTACCCGCACTCCTCTCCACATTTGTAGATACGACCTTCCCTCATTCATCCTTTTCTCCCGCAAGATAAACTACTCATACAAGTGCATCTTGATGTTCCATGAAACGCACGGGCATCTTGCTAGTCAAGATTTCAAATTTCATTCTTTTTTTGTGCAGATTTTTTTTGAATTTTCTTGATATAATTTTTAAAAATTATTTTGAACGTGACTCGAAATTTCATGATTAAAAGAGTTCGGACCCCACCGAAAAATGTAAAATTTCATTGAATTTTTTAGCAGTGCCCAGAATATGGTCTGTAATGCTAATAAAAAGAATACGTGCTTCAAAATATCCTTACGAATTAGCAAATGGGTTGTAAATTATTGAAAATAATAGCTATTGGGCAGTATGCTATTTTCCACAGATTTGGAGGCTGACTTCTCGGCCTACTAGGTTGACGATGACGCTGTCCTAAAAAACATTTGACGTGTACACAAGGCTTTGTCAACTTAGTCAACATGGAGCAGTGACTGTTGGATGTCCATCCAACGGTCGTCGTGCTTTTTCAATCTCTAATATTCCTACTCCAGCCGGCCAAACCAGCACCGGCGAGACTGCCAGCTCCCTCCTCCCGTAGCCGGTTGTGCTACCGCTAGGCCATCCCAATACCCACCCGCACTTCCTGTTATTCTCCGGCGACGTCAGCCTCACCCCGTAGCCGACCAGTCGGTGCTCGTACTCCCCTTAGCGTGGGCATCTGCTATTGTGGCTTCGCCGGCTCCGGGTCGTTCCCTTCCCGGGCCTCGCCATCGTCCACCACAATTTCCTCTCTGCGTAGTGTGGTCAACATGGTCAAAAAATAGCAGCCATCGAAAGAGAGATTTAAGTGGAGAGGCTGACAGTATGGACCCACACAAGCAAGTTCCTCCATATTACACGCAAAATAATCATTAGTCCACCTGATAGTAGGGACCCACTGGATGGGCCTCTGTATTTCACAAAAAAAAAATGTTCCTCCCATTGACAGCGCAGACCCACCAGCTATATCTTTGCATGGAAGGAACTGCCTCCTTATTACGCACAAAAAACTGAATACTTCCCCTCCTATCTGGGACCCACCATAGTCGGAGGCTGACTTGTGGGCCTACTGACGCGTACGGAGGGTTTTCTCAACTTAGTCAATATGACCGAATCTAGCTCCAGTGACCATACGATGTCCATCGAACGGCCGTAGTGCTTCTTCAACCTCTGGTCTTCTTGATCCAGCCGCCCAAACCACCGCCGGTCGTGCCGCCTGCTCTTGCCTCCTGTGGCTGGCTCTGCTGCAGCATAGTCTTGGCTGCCCCAACCTACTCCAACCTCTGGCCAGGCCATCCATCTACTCACCCACAACCCCTATTATTCTACGGCGATGGCAGCCTCACACGATAGCCGAACCAGTCAACCCTCGTACTCCTCTCCTTGTGGGCATCCACTGCCGCGTCTTCCACGGCCCCGTGTCGTCCCCTTCCTAGTCCTCGCCATCGTCCACCGCCTTGGTGCTCTTGGTGCGGCGTGGTCAATGTGGTCAAGGAACGACTTCCATCGGAAGAGTATTGTACGTGAAGAGGCTGACAGTCGGGTCCATGGCCGCAGCAAGGAAGTGCCTCCATATTACGCACAAAATAATGATTCCCCCACCCAACAGCAGTGACCCAGCAGATGGGCCACCGTATTTCGTAAAAAAAACGTTCTCCCCTGACTATTGGGACCCACCAGCTACATCTTCGCACACAAGGAAGTGCGTGAATATTACGGGCAAAAAAATGATTCACCCCCTTGACCGCTGGGACCCACCATCTATATATTTGCACGCAAGGAAGTTCCTCCTTACCTCCCTCACAGCTGGGAACCACCCGGTCGAACCGTATCGGGTTGTCTGTCTGGTCGCGAACGTGTACGTACATACCGTCGATCGGTCTGTCTGCATGCTGCAGTGATGAACCATGACCGAGTAAGGAAGGGAACGTGTCGTAGTAGAGGCGCAGACGTAGCATGTCACACGGTCCCGTCAATATCGGGTACACGTACGTACAACTAGGGTGCAAGAAAGTAAATACGGCCATGTATGTACATACGGGGGGGGGGTCTCAAATGCCTACTCTTGCACATGTACAACCAGGGCTCGTATACATGGAGAGGCAAAGAAGAGCAGCGATGGCGTACTGTTCATCGGCAGCCAACCGGCTGGGTCAGAATGGAGAAACTACGTCATGTTCATCGGGAGGCATCGGAATGTGTCATGTTCATCGAGATCCAACTGGCTTGGATGGAACGATTGAAACGTGGCATGGCGTACCGCAGAACAGAGCCAGCGACCTTCTGTTCGACCGCCTACGGTCGAAACGGGATCCTATTCACCAAGAGGGTTCTAGCGTACCGCACAATGGAGGAAACGGACTTCTCTTCGACCTCCTACGGACGAAACGGGATCCTGTTGATCAGGAGGGGTGTGGCGTACCGCAAAACGGAGGAAACAGACCTCTCTTTGACCTCCTACGGTCGAAACAGGGGTCCTGTTCATCGGGAGGGGTGTGATGTACCACAAAATGGGACTCCACGGGCTACTGTTTATCCACCATCTACTACCTTGCTGCAGCCTCCACGGTCTACTATTCATCCACTGTCGACCTCCTCCAGCCTCCACCTCTCTCTGTTCATCCACGGCGTCTCCCTCCTGCCTCCACCAGCTACTGTTCATCTACAGGCTCCTGTTCATCCAGCCTCCACGACCCCTCCACCAACCACTGTTCTACCATCCCTCCATCGGCTACTGTTCATCTAGCCTTCCATCGGGTACTACTCAACCAGACCTCCACGAAGTCATGTTCATCTGCCCCAACTGGTTCGATCGGGGTCCTATTCATCCAGAGGCAACGACCTCTAGCTACTACCACGGGGTCTCGTTCATCCAACCCCCACCGAGAACTATTCATCCAACCCCCAATAATGCTCACTGTTCCTCAAGAGGCAGCAGGTTCGACCGACTTCAGTTAGCAGCTGTAGTGAAGGAATCGCTCGATCGGGTTGAGTTAACAGCCAGATCGATCGATCGCTCGAGTTCAGTAATGTGTAGCCTATAGTGCAACCGCTCGGGTTCAGTAGGTGAACGCCTCACTCGGGTTCAGTTAGAGCCCAACGCCTCGCACCCACGCGCGTACGTGTACGAGAGAAACTAGGAATCCCTCCATGCATTGCTCGGCCCCGACCACCCACCGTAACTAGGAACTCCTCGATATTTTCCTCACCCTCACTTATACCACTATTTTTTCTGTCATGGACGGCCCAAAGAATGTCGTGCTGCTGCGTCTCCGGCGCACCCAGGACGAAAAGCCCAATATATTTCATGATTTTTTGACATAGAAGTAGGAACACACCACATCTATGATGATACCGTGTTTTGTCACAATTATCATCATAGAGGTGTCATAATCATGATAGAAAAAAGTCATTCGCCCCAAAATGTCACGGATGTGTCTTTTTTGTAGTGTATGTCATATTCTTGGTACGTCAACACCGTAGGTGTTGGATTTTGTGCCAACCACGTAGCAATGTCATCGATGGTTCCTTATGCCAAACGATACTTCAGCCATTCGGTGTAGTTCTTAGTGTGCTCCTTCATCTCCACATCTGATGAAGACACCATTGGTAAGAAGCTTTGGCGTATC
Source organism: Secale cereale (assembly GCA_902687465.1). Taxonomy (NCBI): domain Eukaryota; kingdom Viridiplantae; phylum Streptophyta; class Magnoliopsida; order Poales; family Poaceae; genus Secale; species Secale cereale. The sequence continues at coordinate 441,084,581 of LR738712.1, read as the reverse complement.
TCCGCCAAGTGTTCTTCGGCATTAGCACTAAGAACTGGATTGTTAAGCAGTACCGTCAAATGGGCTTTCTCTGCAAATTCTCCGGGTGCAGCCATTTGCGCGCCAGCAAGGACTGGCTTACCTTTCAGCCTTGCCTCATGGCGAGAGAGGGGCAAACCTATTGGTCTTTGTTTCATGTATTCGGTGCAAAACTCAACCACCTCCTCCGCGGTATAATACTATAGGATGCTTGCGTCTGGATGGTTTCGGTTCCGACAAAAGAACTTTAGTATTCGCATGAAGCGCTCGAAGGGATACATGTCGCAAAGAAACATAGGACCACAATAGTTTATCTCGTTGACAAGGTGCACAGTGAGATGGACCATGACATCAAAGAATGACAATGGGAAAAACATCTCTAGGCTGGACAATATTCTTGCAATATCATCTTGCATATGATCCAGCTCTTCGGGACCTACAACTTTCCGCCATAGTTAGTTGAAGAAATCGCAGAGCTCAATGAGTGTGTTTCTTATATCTTTGTCCATCAGATTCCTGATGGCCATCGGGAGGATTTGTGTCAACATTACGTGGCAATCATGTGACTTCATGTGTCCCAACTTCATTTTACTCGAGCTCACTTCCACGAGACTTCTGATGTTTGCATAGTAGGAAGAGGGTGTCTTAACTAACAACAAATAGGTCAAGAACTGTGTTGCTTCTTTTGTACTGAAATTGTAACTCTAGCAAGCTTTGATAAATTTTTCATCATCTTCTGCTTCACTCTTGCGTTTTGATTGATTAGCAAGCATATCGAGCCGTGAACCGACACCATCCTTTCTTTTACATTTCATCTTGAGAAGAGTACCAAGGATGCTTTCACATACATTCTTCTCTATGTTCATGACATTAATGTAGTGACGTAAATGTAAAATCTCCCAGCAAGGTAATTTCCAGAACACCGATTTCTTCTTAAACGCTTGACCCTTGGGTGTTTTTCACCATCAAAGCGTGCTTCTTTCCAAGCACAACATTAATTTGTTTAGCCTTTTATGGACCACCTCCCCATCATAGGGTCTTGGGCCCACACCTACCTCTGCCGTACCAACAAATTCAGCTTTCATCTTTCAGTATGGGTGATTTTTCTGCTATGACGCAAATACACGGTTTTGCGCGAGTTGGGAAGAAATCTGCTAGCTGTCATATCCATACATGTGACAAACCCTATATCTCCCTTTGCTTTCTGCCCCGATGTGTTGCCTAATGCACGTACATCTTGAATGGTGTGCACCAGCATCGCATGTTGATCTGAAATCTCCTTTATGTAAGCACCATGACATTTTACAGCAGGCGCATCTATCCACACTGTCAGCAGTTCTTCTACTAGTAACTGAGAGTAAATGCCTGTGTTATTTCTAGGTTGCTTCGGGCCTTGGATAATCATTGACATCATAATGTATTATTGCTTCATACACAACCGACCATGTGTTTTGATTGGTGCTCATATCGCCAAAAGGATTTATCCCGTTAGTACACTCCCCGAGCCTTATACTTCAAGGATCCTTGGCAAAGTCTTGAAACTTGTTATCAATTAATACCAACTGAGCCCCATCTTTCAGGTGCCTCATATACTTATCCGCAACTCGATCATCATGATGCCACTGCAACCTCTTTGCCTCTCTAGGGTTTGCAAACAAATGCCTCAACCTTGGAATTAAAGGCAAGTACCTGATAACCCACAAGTACAGGGGATCGCAACAGTTTTCGAGGGTAGAGTATTCAAACCAAATTTATTGATTGAACACAAGGGGAGCCAAATAATATTCTCAACTATTAGCAGCTGAGTTGTCCATTCAAGCACACCTGAAAGATTTAATATCTTTAGCAAAGTCTTCAGTAGCAAAGTAGTATGGAAGTAACGGTAATGGTGGCAAAAGTAATAGTAGCAGTTTTGTAGCGATGGTGATAGCAGCAGTAACGAAAGTAATGAAGCAAGTATTTATGGGAAACAAACTCGTAGGCAATGGATTGATAATGATAGGTGTCGGATAATATTCATCATGTAGTAGTAATGACCTAGGGTAACAAAAAACTAGCTCCAATTCATCAATATAATGTAGGCATGTATTCCGTATATAGTCATACGTGCTTATGGAAAAGAACATGCATGACGTCTTTTGTCCTACCCTCCCGTGGCAGCGGGGTCCTAATTGAAATTAAGGGATATTAAGGCCTCGTCTTAATAGAGTACCAAACCAAAGCATTAGCACTTAGTGAATACATGAACTCCTCAAACTATGGTCATTACCGGAAGTGTCCCAACAATTGTCTCTCCGGGGTTGTCGAATCATAACGAATAGTATGTGACTATTGAATTGCAAGATATGATCAAGAACAAAAATATATTCATGGAAACATAATAGGCTCAAATCTGAAATCATGGCACTCGGGCCCTAGTGACAAGCATTAAGCATAGCAAAGTCATAGCAACATCAATCTCAGAACACAGTGATTACTAGGGATTAAACCCTAGCAAAACTAACTCGGTTATATGGTAAATCTCATCAAACCCATCACCATCCAGCAAGCCTACGATGAAATTACTCACACACGGTGGTGAGAATCATGAAATTGGTGATGGAGAATGGTTGATGATGACGATGGCGACGATCTCCACTCTTCGGATCCCCGAACGGACTCCAGATCAGGTCTCTCAAGGAAGAACAGGAGGTGGCGGCGGCTCTGTATCGTAAAACGTGATAAATCCTTCTCCCTTATTTTTTTCTCATCGAAAACGAATATATGGAGTTGGAGTTGAGGTCGGTGGAGGTCGAGGGGGGCCCACAAGGACGGAGGGCTCACCCTAGGGAGGGGTGCCCCCACCCTTGTATCCAGGGTGTGGGCCCCTCCGGTGGATCTTTTCGCTAGTATTTTTTATATTTTCTCAAAATACACTCCGTGAAATGTCAGGTCATTCCGAGAATTTTTATTTCTATACAAAAGTAACACCAAGGCAAATATGCTGAAAACTGCATCAGTCCAGGTTAGTTCCATTCAAATCATGCAAATTAGAGTCCAAAACAAGGGCAAAAGAGTTTGGAAAATTAGATACGACGGAGACGTATCAACTCCCCAAGCTTAACCCATTGCTTGTCCTCAAGTAATTTAGTTGATAAACTGAAAGTGATAAAGAAAAACATTTACAAACTTCGTTTGATCTTCTTGTTGTAAATATGTAAAACCAGCATTCAAGTTTTTAGCAAAGATTATGAACTAACCACATTCACAATAACATTTGGGTCTCATATTTACTCATATCAATAACACAATTAGCTAGCGAGCAATAATAATAAATCTCGAATGACAATTTTTTTTCAAAACAATCGTGATATAATATGACAAAGTTGTATCTCGCTAGCCCTTTATGAGAACGCAAAACATAAATCCAGAGCACCTGAGAAGATTAAGGACTGACTAGACATTGTTATTCATGGTTAAAGAGATCCAGTCACACTCATACTCAATATCAATTAATAACAAAGCATATAAATGACATAGGTGCTCTCCAACTGGTGCTTTTTATAAGAGGATGATGACTCAGCAATAAAATTAAATAGATAGGCCCTTCGCAGAGGGAATCAGGGATTTGCAGAGGTGCCCGAGCTCGAGTTTTTAAAAAAGTGATGAATATAATTTTGAGCGGTATGCCTTCGTTATCAATGCTACGACCAAGAGTTCTCAATATCTTCCATCCTACATACATTGTCGGCCGTTCCCAAACAGAATGGTAAAGTTTACTCCCCCTCCACTAGCAATCACACTCCACAGCTTATCCAAAACAACGGGTACCGTCCATACCAACAATAGTCCTGGTGGAGTTTTGTTTAATTATATTTTGATTTGATTTGGAGCATGTGATTGGGCATCTCGGTTACCAATCATTTTCTCGTGAATGACAACAGGAGTCCACTCATCGTGAGAATAACCCACATAGCATGGAAGATAAAGACAGCCCCTAGTCGCTACATGAGTGATTTGGGCATACAAAACATAATTTTATTTGAAGGTTTAGAGTTTGGCACATGCAAATTTACTTAGAACGGCAGGTAAATACCGCATATAGGTTGGTATGGTGGACTCATATGGAACAACTTTGGGTTTTTGTAAGTGGATGCACAAGCAGTATTCTCACTTAGTAAAGGTGAAGGCTAGAAAGAGACAAGGAAACGACCAGCTAGAGAGCGACAACAGTCATAAACATGCCTTGAGATTAACCAACATTGAGTGCAAGCATGAGTAGGACATAAATTACCATGAATATAAATATTGTGAAGGCTATGTTGACTTTATTTCAACTACATGTGTGAACATGTGCCAAGCCAAGCCACTCGAATCCTTCGAAGGAGGATACCATCCTATCATACTACATCACAACCATTTTAAAAGCATGTTGTCATGTAAGATAAACCATTATAAACTCCTATCTAATTAAGCATGGCATGAGTAACTGTAATCTCTAATTGTCATTGCAAACATGTTTCATCCATAATAGGCTGAATTAGGAACGACAAGCTAATCATATTTACAAAAACAAAATAGGTCCAGTTCATACCAGCTTTTGTCCATCTCAATCATTCCATCATATATTGTCATTATTGCCTTTCACTTGCATGACCGAACAATGTGGATAATAATAAGAGTGCAAGTGCATTGGACTAAGCTGGAGTCTTCAAACATTTATTGATATGAAAATACAAGGTAATATGGGCTCTTTGTTAGATGATCAATAATGCATATGAGAGCCACTCATCAACTTCAGCGTGGTCTTCTCCTCTCGACCCCCAAAGAAAAATAGAAGAATTTCAAAGAAACACACTGATTTTTTTTTCCTGAAGAATGTAAAACAAGAATCTAGAAAAACTATTTAGATGGGAAAGCTCCCAACAAACAAAACAAGAACGAGAAATATTTTTGGGTTTTCTTTTAAATACTACCAACTTACTAAAAGAACAAGCAAGAAAGAAAAGACAAAAAGAAGCAAGAAATATTTTTGGGTTTTCAAAGTTTTTTCAACACACAAGAAGAAAGTGAGAGAAAAATAAACTAACATGGATAATACAATGAAAAACCATGAACACTGACAACTGGAATGAATGTGTGATCATGAATGTAATGTCGGTGAGAAATATGTACATCCCCAAGCTTATGATTTTTCCTAAGTTGGTCTACGGCCACCACTGGCCCGGATGATACCCGAAATCATAGTTGGGGTTGTACTGTGGTGCAGCAGCTACTGCTTGGCGGGCTGCCTCTTGCAGGCGAGCGGCCTCCACCTCTCCCTGATATTCGTTCGCCTCCTCTCTAGTTATATAATATCTCCCTTTTTCCTGAATGTTAAAGAAGGCAGGAGCAGGAAGGGTAACATGGACGACACACCGTTTTTCAAATATTAGTCGGTACTCAAGGTACTGTTCATTCCTCTCAAGAAACTGGTAACGTATCATAGCATCATAATCCAGAAAAGCAGGTGGCAACTCAATATCATATCCTCTTATGGGTACACCCAAATAATTAGCTAAACGAGTTGCATAAATCCCTCCAACTAAATCTCCATCTTTAGCATTAAGATGTAACCTCCTTGCAATAATAGCTCCCAAATTATAATGCTTATCACCTAACACCATGCACTGAAGGACACTAAGATCTGGAACACAAAGGTGGCTATGCTCATGTTTACCATTAATGCATCTTCCTATAAAGAGAGCAAAATAATGTCTAGCAGGAAAGGGAATGCTCCCTATGGTGGCGTGTGTAATATTTCTAGTTTCCCCCACGGTGATGCTATTATGGAAATCATTGTAATCAGATTTGTGGGGTTCACTAAGAATGCCCCACTGTGGAGTTTTTCACGCATCACAAAAATCTTCTAGGTCCATGGTATAAGATTTATCATAAAGATCAAACAAGACAGTGTGAGTATTACGCTATGATGAAAACTCAAACTTCCGCACGGAGGAATCGGTGAGTTGATAATATTGTAGGCACTTATTCGACACGAAGTTCTCAAGGCCGGCATTTTGTCCGTATGCATCAAACTCATCCTTGAAACCTGTGTGAACCATAAAATCATCTGATGGCCATTCACAAGTCCGCACTTGAGCTTCTCTTGGTGGTTCAAGGTCCGGTTTGCGTATCGCGAGCCTCAGTGCTTTCTTTCTTGAGGAACCACCTTGGTACATTCTCCTAGACATTTTCTTTCTCTACAAAATCTGAAATTGTTAGTGACTCAAAATAAATGTGAGCCGAACTCAAGAAAATTGATAACACTTACTCCTACAAGTGCCTAGAGGCTATATCGTGCATCAAAACTACTTTGGACCTTATATATTTGACATGCAAGCTTAAGAACATGGTCACCACAGCAGCAAAAATTTGCAATAAATAAAGCACTAGAACAAAAACTAATTGGACCATTGGAGCAGTCACATACCGAAGATCAATCCCCCAAAATAGTTTTGTGAATGATGATTTGAGCAAGGAGATCAAAAATGGCAGCAAAATGAGCTAGAACGTGGGTTTGAGCTACGGGGTTATTTTTTCTGGACGAAGAGGAAGAGGATGGGTGCTGGAATAGGCGGAGGGGGGCCACGTGTGGCCCACAAGGACATGGGTGCGCATAGGGGGTAGGGCGTGCCCTCCACCCTTGTGGGCCACTGTGCATCCCCCTAGTGCATTCTCACTGCCAGAAGTTCTAAAATATTCTAAAAAATCATACTAAATTTTCAGGGCATTTGGGGGAATTTTATTTTTGGGATATTTTTTATTGCACGGATAATGCAAAAAACAGACGGATAATACTATTTTTGCTTTATTGAATCTAAGTAACAGAAAGTAAAAAAGTGGGTACAGAAGGTGGTGCTCTCTAAATTCATCCATGCCATGCTCATCGAAAGGAATCTGTTAACGAGGTTGATCAAGTCTCATTAACAAACTTCTTTCGAATAACATAAAACCGAAGAATTTTCGAATAACACTAGGTTACCTCAATGGGGATATGCATGTACCCAATAATAAGAGTATCATATTTCTTTTTGATAGTAGGAAGAGGGAATTCAAAATATCCAATACCAATAGTCGAAATTTTTCCAATAGAATTTATGCTATTAACTTGAGGTTGTTTCTTAGGAAAGTGAACCATATGCTCATTACCATTAACTTGAAAAGTGGCATTGCCTTTGTTGCAATCAATAACAGCCTATGCAGTGTTCAAAAAGGTTCTACCAAGGATAATCGACATACTATCGTCCTCGGGAATATCTAGAATAACAAAGTCCGTTAAGATAGTAACATTTGCAACCACAACAGGCACATCCTCGCAAATACCGATGGGTATAGTAGTTGATTTATCGTCCATTTGCAAAGAGATTTCAGTAGATGTTAACTTATTCAAATCAAGTCTACGATACAAAGAGAAAGGCATAACACTAACACCGGCTCCAAGATCACATAAATCAGTTTTAACATAGTTTCTTTTTATGGAGCATGGTAGAGTTGGTACTCCTGGATCTCCAAGTTTGTTTGGTATTCCACTCTAAAAGGTATAATTAGCATGGTGGAAATTTCATCTTCCAGTATCTTTCTTTTATTAGTTACAATTTCTTTCATGTACTTAGCATAATGAGACACTTTTAGAATATCAGTCAAAAGCATACGCACAAAAATAGGTCTAATCATGTCACAAAAGCGTTCAAATTCCTCATCATCCTTTTTATTGGATGGTTTAGGAGGAAAGGGCATGGGTTTCTGGACCCATGGTTCTCTTTCTATACCATGTTTCCTAGCAATAAAGTCTCTCTTATCATAACATTGATTCTTTTATTGTGGGTTATCAAGATCAACAACAGGTTCAATCTCTACATCATTATCATTACTAGGTAGGGCATCAATATGAATATCATTATTAACATTATCACTAGGTTCATGTTCATCGCCAGGTTGTGTCTTAGCATCAGAAATAGAAATATCATTGGGATTATCAAGTGTGTCTATAACAGGTTCACTAGAGGCATTCAAACTGATATTAATTTAATTTTCTTTTTATTACTAGGACCAGGTGTATCAGTATTAGTTCTATGAGAATCTTTCTCAATTATCTTAGGATGGCCCTCAAGATATAAAGGTTCCTGAGTCATTTTACCACCTCTAGTCATAACCCTAACAACATTATCACTGTTCTTACTATTCAACTCATTAAGCAAACCATCTTGTGAATTAAGTACTTGTTCTACTTGAGTTGTAACCATGGAAGCATGTTTACTAATAAGCTTAAACTCATTAATAGTTCTAGTCATATAATCACCCAAGCATTCAAGCGTATAAGCATTATGTTTCAGTTGTCTACCAACACAAGCATTGAAGTATTCTTGTTTAACAATAAAATTATCAAACTCATCCAAGCATTGACTAGCAGGCTTATTATGAGGAATATCTCCTTCATCAAATCTATAGAGATAATTTACGTCTACTACCCATGTGTGGGGACCCCGACTTAGAAGTCGAGATCACCGAATGCACGTGTACAGTGATCCCAGAGATCAATGCTCACTGAACACACAGAAGATGAAATAACAAGAGTCTTACATCCATACAAATAGTCTTACACGAATTATAGCCATTATGGCCAAGTCTTACATAGATAGAGCCTCACGGGCTGAATAGCAAATAACTCAAGTAGCGGAAGTCTTCGATAAACGGGTAGAACCCATGCCATCTGCCTTAACCCTACAGGCATTCTGACTGGGATAGCCTCTTAGTTCGCATGTTCGTCTCCAAAGAATTCTTCCTCATATTCCTGTTCTTCCATGCCTGGCCAATTAAATAACCAGTGGCAAGCCAATTAGTACTTTGAATGTACTCGCAAGCAACCCATGATGTAGTACAGTAACAGTGCAATTGAATAATAATGATCAATCTAGCAAGGCTAGAACAAATATTCTACCATCAAGTTTATGCATCAATAACCTTGCGTAACCTCGAAGACAGGTTACCGATATCAACATGAATATGATTCAACTCATTGAGTCAAGTCACCATCCTTGACTTATCACACACATTCTTTCACCGATGAAGTAAAATTCTGGACATAGTTTAAGTAGCACCACCCAACTGTCCATGACCGTGGACACGGCTATTCGAATAGTTTTACACTCTGTAGAGGTTGCGCACTTTACCCACAAGATCCGGGGAACTTCCGTGTCATCCACGACCCGCGGTACCTCAAGTACCCGGGGTAAGCACCCGGTCATTACCTTTCCTTAGACGACACTAACATAGAGTCCACTCGTTGGTACACGGCCCTCGGGTACAAACAATAGATTACGGGACTTGCCCTAATTTCAATGTCACGCGTACCCGAAGGGACCAACGGTGTGTCCGGTGCCCTGTAAAAACAGTCATGGCCGTCTATCCAAGCACGACCCCGTCCCGGGAAAGACCTCAAGTCTTCCCGTCACTAGTAATGCGGGCACCATGCTAGTATCGACCTAAGTAATCAATAAAGCCCCGTCCCATAAGGGGTAGTGTGGTTGCACAAGTTTGGTTGGGACGATAGTCACACATAAATCTAATCCATCATTCCACCATGCACATGATATTACCGGCACATCACTTCTTTCTCAAGTGATGACCTAACACATCATCATCCTCGGGCATTAGGGGCACCCGATGGGTTCATGCAAAGATTTCAACTATGAAGGTTCATATCACACATGCATCATATAAGCATCATGACCAACTATTTGCATGTCATCTAGCACTTAGCAAGATCAAGATCAAGCATGCATCATGTGGTGGAATCAACTAGGTTACCATCGTAACCCTAATATCATGCATCGGAAACAAACGGGTTCCGAGGAACAAGTGTATCATGGTCAAAGGGCTGCTTGCCTGGATTGGCTTGGTCTTCAAAGTCTTCAAATCCTTCTCCTTCTTCTTCCACAACAACTTCGTCAAATACGGGATCTATACGTCGCATAATAACCACGGGAAAATAAGAATACAAACAAAACAAAAAAATCAAAGTGCTCAGAAAAATGTCAACTCATTTTTGTAAAATACTAGAGGAATTTCTAAGATGGGGAAAAATCTTAGATGGAGTTTTGGAGTAACAGAATGGAATATATTGATTTTAGAACAGGAGTATTACTGCCCAAATTTAAATTTAAATTTGAACAGTACAGAAAAGTTTCATGGATTTGAGTGAAAGTAGTACCATTAAATAGGTTGGAATATTACAAGATTTTAGGAGTTGGAATTATTTAATTTGGACCATTATTCTTTTTTGTAAAAATGTTTAAACCATTTACAGAAAAAGAAAAAGGAAAAAGGTCCTGTGCACTGGGCCAGAGGGGGCCTCAGTGCACGGCCCAGGCGGTCCAGCCCAGCCGCACGGGAGCCTGCGCGCGCACGTCAGGTTTTTAAACCTGACGGGCGGGGCCCGTGGGTCAGTGACAGAGAGGAGGGGGAGAGAGGTGTGGGGATGACAGGCGGGGCCCGCCTGTCATCTCCAACCTTGCGGCCACGGCGACGGGGAGCTCACCGGCGAGTTTTCCGGCCACGGCGACGGCAACGGAGGCCAGGGATGGACTCAGCGTCATGTCGCGGTTGCTGTGGTGGTGGTGCGGCACGCCGGGGAGGTCCGGTTCGCCGGCGGCGAGGTGGGACGGCGGAGGCTCGTCGGGAGGTGGTTGCTGCGGCTGTTTCCGACTGCAAACGGAGGGGGAAACAAGGGGAAAGGATCAGTGGAGCACGGCGGTTCTGAATCGGGTGGAAGGAGGGGCAGGGAAGGCCCGTACCACGAGATCGCTGGCGGCCCGACGCGGCGGAGCTCCGGTCGATCCCGAGCACTGGGACCTCTTGGGGTCGAACTGAAGATGCTGGGGGGCTCAATGGAGTGGAGTGAGTCTTGTGGTGCTGCTGGAGAGGCT
>LR738712.1:441063269-441073455 GCA_902687465.1 Secale cereale | reverse complement strand
GGGGGGGCTTATATAGCCGCGCCCACGGTCCACCGTGTACCCGTGCACCGGCGAGGTTGCAGGCGTGGCTAGGAGGGGTTCTGGAGCCTGGGATCAAGCTGGGGAGGACCGTGGACTTGCTCCACGTCCAGCTGAGGGGAAAAGAGGAGCGGAGGAGCGTCTGGAGCGTGCGCGCGTGTGAAGCAGCAGAGTGGTCGTCGCGGGCGGCCAGCGCGCGTGCGACGACGACCACTGGAGGGCGCAGGAGGAGGGGGGACAGCGCCGGGGAGGTTGCGGACGTCGAGAGGCCTCGACTGGCGCGAGGGGGAGGCCCGAGGCTGTCGGGGGAGGTTGATTGGCCGAAGCTACAGTGCTTGTCTGCACTGTTGCGTGCTCCAGATCACGCGTTTGGCTGGCATCGCCGCGCTCTCGCCGTCCTGGTCAAAACCAATGTGTCCAGCAATGTCTAGAAGGTCAGGGGGAGAGTAAAGAATTGGCCTGAGGCCTTGGATGCCCTGGAGATGCTGAGAGAGAGTGAGGAGGCTGGGGACTTGGTGAAAACTTGCTGTCCAGCAAGGTAAAACAGGGCTTTCACCCCTCAATCATGGAGCTGGGGAGCTGGGGAAGTTACTGGTGGTAGCTAGTAACTCAATGATCATGTGGTAAGAAGTTGAGGCCATGGAGAAAAGTAAAAGTGATCAAGTTGGAGGTTTTAGCAATTCTGCAGAAGGTGTTTGATCACTATTTGGTCAAGTAAATGAACTCCACTTGGCATGGCACTTAACAGGGTTGAAAGACATGAGAAAATAGGGTGCTTCACCAAATTTGGGCTCATTTGAAGAAACTAGCCAATGTAACTTTGGTGAACCCTAGATATCAACAGAAACAGTTTCATCTTGATTGAGTCAAGCTAATCATCTCCCCTTGATGCACCACTTGGTGTCGCATCATCATTTGGGGTATTGATCATTCCCACAAAGTTTGAAGCTCCAGATAAAAAGTTGGTAATGTAAAGTTGTTCAAATTTGCATTTGAACAGAAAGGGTTTTGAGGTGATCAGATCAAGTTGCTCTATTCCAATTCTTGTGCCATTGTCTAGATGCCTTATTAGGTCATTCTAGCATGTGCACCAAGTTTGAGAGCATTTGGACAAGTTTGGCAATGTAAAGTTGCTCAAACTTCAAATATGGACAGAATGGTTATGAAGGGGTTTGAGGATGTTTTCTTGCTTCCCAAGGCATGGGACTTGGCAAGATCATCAAATATGTCATATATGACATGATAGAATTTCCCTGGAATTTTTGGAGAAAGTTTCCTTTGTAAATATCAAAAGCTTGAAATATCCAGAAAGGGTTTTAGAGGGTTTAGCCCATTATTTTGAACATGACCAAGTGTTGAAACTCTTACATATGGACAATATATGTCCTCTGAGTCTCTCTGAATTTTGGCAAATATTTTTGAAATAGTTAAATAATTTTCCCCTATTAAAGACCATTTCTGGCCTTAAGAAAAAGCTTTTAAATAAAATAGGAAAATAACTTTTAAAATTATACCTTTGTGGTTTCTGGGAGTCCTATGACTACTAGGTCTGAAATAAACCTTTTGAAATAATTTTCTCACCCTAAATCAAGTACTTGCAGTGCAAATCCCAATTCAGGGGTTTTTGGAAAACAAAATTTATAAAATACCTTTTGGCCAAATTAATTTTGTAAGAAAATACTATACTGTTATATAACACTTGGCATGATCACTGGGCAGAAGTTTTGGGTATGGAGATGAAATCTACAAGAGGTCATAGTTGACTTTAATGAGCACATGAAAAAGCACATGAAGAAAACTCAATTCCAAATAAAAGCCAAATGATGCTAAAAAAATTTGCTGGTCCAAATTTTCATGCTTCAAAGATACAAATAACATGTTACAAAATGCAGGGTGTGACAGACCTACCCCCCCTTACAAGAATCTCGTCCCCGAGATTCCTAAACTAGGGCTTAAAAGAGATCGGGAAACTCGGATCTAAGATAGTCTTCTCATTCCCAGGTTGCTTCTGCTTCGGTGTGGTTGCTCCACTGGACCTTGAAGTACTTGATGGTATGGCTTCGCGTACGTCGTTCTGCTTCGTCCAGAATACGAATGGGCTTCTCGCGGTAGGTTAAATCAGGCTGCAGATCAATGGCTTGGTGATCCACATCCTTGTAGAGATTGGGCTTGTCTGGAACTTGGAGACATTTCCGGAGTTGTGACACATGGAATACATTGTGCACATCGGATAGCTCAGGTGGTAGTTCCAACTGATAAGCCACTTCTCCTCGTCGTGCAGTGATCTCAAAGGGTCCAATGAACCTTGGTGCGAGCTTCCCCTTGACATGGAAACGCTTGGTTCCCTTCAGAGGAGTTACCCGCAGGTACACATGGTCCCAGACATGGAAACTCATGTCTCGGCGTCGAGTGTCAGCATAACTCTTCTGCCTTGACTTGGCTGCCTTAAATCGCTCTCTGACTAGTTGGACTTGCTCTTCTGCTGCGCGGAGAACATCCGGTCCAAAGACTAGTCCTTCTCCAGTCTCTGACCAGTTGAGGGGTGTGCGGCATCTGCGTCCGTACAACACCTCAAATGGTGCCATCTAAAGGCTTGACTGGTAACTGTTGTTATAGGAGAACTCGGCAAAAGGGAGACAGTCTTCCCACTTGGCTCCATATGCCAGGACACAGGCTCGGAGCATATCTTCGAGAATCTGATTGACTCGCTCTGTTTGACCTCCGGTCTGTGGGTGGAAAGCTGTGCTGAAAGACAACTTGGTTCCCAGGGCTTCTTGGAACTTCTTCCAGAACCTTGAGGTGAACTGGGTTCCTCGATCTGACACAATCTCCTTGGGAACGCCATGAAGACTTACGATTCGGTCGATGTAGAGAGCTGCCAGCCGGTTGCCATCATAAGTGGTCTTGACAGGAATGAAATGGGCCACCTTGGTCAAATGATCGACTATGACCCAAATAGAGTCATGTCCTCTATTCGACCTTGGTAACCCAGTGATGAAGTCCATTCCGATTTTATCCCACTTCCACTCAGGAACCTTGAGTGGTTGAAGCAATCCAGCAGGTCGCTGATATTCAGCCTTGACCCTTTGGCACACATCACACTTCGCAACATAGGTTGCAATCTCTCTCTTCATACCGTGCCACCAGAATCGTGCCTTCAAGTCTTGGTACATCTTGGTTCCTCCGGGGTGGATGGAATACGGAGTGTCGTGGGCTTCTTGCAGAATCAGCGTCTTCAGCTCGGTGTTGTTTGGTACGCAGAGGCGACCTTTGTACCAAACAATCCCGTGCTTGTCTTCGGAAAATCCTGGGGCCTTGCCCAACTTCATCTTCTTCTTGATGCCTTCGATGCTTGCATGTCCATCTTGTGCCTTCTCGACGTCGTCCATCAAGGTAGGTCTGAATTCCAAATGATCCAGAAATCCAGGGGTGACCAATTCCAAACTAAATTGTTCGATCTCCTTAAACAAGGCTGGTTGCCTTTCCTTAATAACAGCATTCAAAGAGCAAGCCTTCCTGCTTAAGGCATCGGCCACCACGTTAGCCTTCCCAGGGTGATACTGAACACTGAGGTCATAATCTTTGATGAGTTCCAACCATCTCCGTTGCCTCATGTTCAATTCCTTTTGGGTGAAAATGTACTTCAGACTTTTCTGGTCTGTGTAGATCTCACACCGTTTCCCTAGGAGGTAATGCCGCCATGTCTTCAAGGCATGAACTACTGCCGCTAGCTCAAGATCGTGAGTAGCGTAGTTCTCCTCATGGGGTCGTAGCTGCCTGGAGAGGTATGCTATGACGCGGCCTTCTTGCATCAGAACGCTTCCCAATCCGGTTCGAGAGGCATCACAATATATCACGAACTCCTTGTGAATATCAGGTGTTGCCAGAACTGGGGCGGTGGTCAATATCTTCTTGAGCTCTTGGAAGCTCTCTTCGCATTTTGGCGTCCACTCGAACTTCTTGTCCTTTTTGAGGAGCTGAGTCATTGGTCGTGCAATGCTAGAGAATCCTTCCACGAACTTGCGGTAATAGCCCGCTAGTCTGAGGAAGCTTCTTACTTCCTTGACGGTCGTTGGAGATTGCCATTGGGTCACAGCTTCGATTTTTGCAGGATCAACAGATAACCCTTCCTCGGTCAAGACATGACCTAAGAATCCAACTTTATGCAGCCAGAACTCACACTTGCTGAATTTGGCATACAGTTGGTGCTCACGAAGCTTGTCTAGGACCATCCTCAGATGCTGCTCGTGCTCTCCCTCCGACTTCGAGAACACAAGAATGTCATTAATGAAGACAACAACAAACTTGTCCAAATATTCCATGAAGACTTTATTCATGAGATACATGAAGTAAGCTGGGGCATTGGTTAACCCAAATGACATGACCGTGCACTTGTACAGGCCATATCTGGTTACGAATGCCGTCTTCGGAATATCTTGGGGTCTGATCTTCAGCTGGTAGTACCCAGATCTGAGGTCGATCTTGGAGAATACCTTGGCTCCGCTGAGTTGATCAAATAGATCTTCGATCTTGGGAAGTGGGTACTTGTTCTTGATTGTAACTTCATTGAGGGAACGATAGTCAATGCATAAGCGGATGGTACCGTCCCTCTTGGCCACAAACAGAACAGGAGATCCCCAAGGGGTGGCACTTGGGCGGATAAATCCCTTCCTTAGCTGCTCCTCCAGCTGCTTCTTCAACTCGGCTAATTCTTCCGTCCCCATTCTATAAGGCTTCTTATAGATGGGTCCTGCTCCGGGCACGAGCTCGATGATGAACTCAATGTCACGGTCAGGGGGCATTCCCGGTAGTTCATCCGGAAAGACATCAGGATACTCAAATACCACCGGTACTTGATCTAGCCCAACTTCAGACAGACAGTTGACTTTAGCGGCTTGAGCGGAAGAGGAGTTGGGAGCAAACTTGACTTCGACTCCTTGGTCATTGGTCACAGTGACTGTCCGATTGGCACAGTCTAACAAGCCTTGGTGCTTGCTGAGCCAATTCATGCCTAGGATCACATCCAAGCCTTGCGATCTCAGGACGATAAGGTCTCCTAGGAAGTCTACACCGTTAATGGTAATACTGACTCCTTTACAGCCTATCTTGGCTCTCATCTCGGCTCCGGGGGTTTGTACCACCATAGGGTTATTCAGGGGTGTAGGGGTCATGCCACTTTTTAATGCAAATCTTTGAGTGACAAATGAATGCGTTGCTCCAGAATCAAACAAGACAGTTGCAGGTGCTGAGTTGACAAGGAACGTACCCAGCACGACGTCCGGGTCTTCCTGGGCTTCTTCAGCAGTGACGTGATTCACACGCCCCTTCCCATAGTTCGGTGGATTGCGAGGAGCTGGGTTCCTTGGTGGCATTCCACAACCTTGTCCCTGGTTCTGCGCATTGGGGCGCGGGGCATCAGGCTTCTTGTTGGGGCACACCCTTGAGATGTGTCCGGGCTGACCACATCCAAAGCAAGTGACTTGGTTTGGAGTGTTATCTTGTTGCCACCACTGGTATTGGGGTTGAAAGCTGGCCTGGGGTTGGCATACTGCTGAGGCTGAGGGTTGGCACGAGGTGCAGGAGCTCTTGGCTGCTGATAGGTTGGCTTGGCCGGGGCTGACTGCCACGGACGAGGCTTCTGGTTACTGGAACTTCCCTTACTGACCAACTTGCGCTTGCGAGTGTCTTCCAAAGCACGCCGCTTGTCTTCAAGCATGAGTGCCTTGTTCACCAGGCCAGGGAAAGACGGGCAGTCGCACACGACAAGCGAGTATTGTAGAGTCTGATTAAAGCCTTCCATGAAGCGCTCCCTTTTTGCAGCATCAGTGCTGACATCTTCAGGGGCATACCTTTACAGAATGCTGAACTTCTGCATATACTCCTTGACAGTGCCACTTCCTTGCTTCAGAGCTCGGAACTCACGCTTTTTGATAGCCATGATTCTGGAAGGAATGTGGGCCTTGCGGAATTCCGTCTTGAAGTTAACCCAAGTGATGTCTTGTTCATCATGCATGACCTTGAATCCATCCCACCAAGCTCTAGCAGTTCCCCCGAGGCAGTGGGCTGCATAAGCCACCTTCTCGTGATCTTCGGTGCATCCGACTAGTTCCAGGATCTCCTCAATGGAACGGACCTAGTCATCTGCATCCAGGGGTTCAGCAGTCTCGATGAAGGTTGGCGGTGCATGCTTCTTGAACTCTGCCATCGTGGAACGTCCGTTGCCATTCCCCGCCGGCTGGCGGTTGTTGGTGACAGCTTGAGCAATCAGCTGGAGAGCTGCAGTGTTGGCTTGGCATTCCTCTCGGAAAGCTTGGAGAAGCTGAGCCATGTCCATGCTTGGAGGAGGTGGTGGTGGAGCTTGGTCGTTGGTTTGGTCGTGGCCTTCCTCTGGCTGAGAGGATGCTCCGGCTTCGGGCTGCTGGGTAGAGGTACCAGTACGAGTTACAACAGGCATCCTGTTGGAGCGGTAAAAGGTCTCATGACTCGGAAGAGGGAAAGCAAGATAGATGGGTGCCTAGTAAGGGGGTGGGTGTGACACTAAGTCAAATCATGCAAGGTCCGTAAGGCCAAAACACATTCATTAAAAATCCAAATGGATGATGTAGTCGTTTACACATTCCCGAAGGAAGAATACGACATACATCCAGACACAACAAAAGCAAACACTAGATGGTTTCATATGAACCATACAAGGACTCGACTGCGCATAGGGGTTACACGACCTATCCTACCGTAGAGGTTACAACTGGCATATCCGAGTAGCGAATAATGCCTAAGCGGCGGAATGCTCGGTCGCGTATTCCGGCTCTTCTGGGTCTTCCTCCTTGTCTTCATCTGTCTGGGCTCCCTTGTCGCTTGAGGGAGTGGGGGAGTGGAGGAGTTGGATACGACGATGCTTTGTCGGTGGTGCAGGGAAAAGCTTGCGATATTCCCTTGCCGTCATCCGGCGTCGCCGAGGTGGTTCTTCACCCTTGGAAGACACATCCTCGGAGGGCCTTCCGCCTCGATATGCGATAGCGGACTGTCCGGATGGTGCTCCTTCCTTCTTGATCCTGTTTGCCTTCTCTTGAGCTCGATGAAGAAGTGCCTTGGTCTTGTGAAGTTCTTCTCGAAGCTTCATTGATTCCGAGGCCAAGTCTTGTGCGAAACTGTCGGCACACAGACTGAAGTAGGTCTGGAACTGAAGCGAGAGTCCTTCCTTTAGTGGAGGGGCTAGTGCGCTGCTTTCCTCTTCACCTTCCTTTCGGTAAGGTAAGAAGCGAGTTGCCATCTTGGCTGCCATCTCCGGAAGAAGCTCGCGGAGACGGGTTAGTGCCTTGAGTGCAGCAGCCTCGACAGCGAGTGGTAGTGTTGCCATCTGGGGTCCCTCAAAGAACCAACTTGTGGGAGGATCGTTTGCCTTCACGATCACTTCCACATGGTATTCCACCTCAGTGTCGCTCATCCAATGCTCAAGGTAGGTGAGGATGGGTGCTCGGTGGAACTGACACTCCTGGAGGCTATCCTCGAGAAGTAAGGGAAACCTAGTGGTCAGGTGCTCTTCGGGAACAGCGGCCATCTACAAAGGTGGAATAGGAGGGGTTAATAAGCTGATGAAATCTCGGGTTTAGAAAAGAAGACAGGTTCAGAAGGTTTTTGAAAAAAAGGGTCTCAACTAACTGACGCCCATGCTAACTAAGGCTTCCTACAGTCAGGATGGCTCTGATACCAGCTCTGTGGGGACCCCGACTTAGAAGTCGAGATCACCGAATGCACGTGTACAGTGATCCCAGAGATCAATGCTCACTGAACACACAGAAGCTGAAATAACAAGAGTCTTACATCCATACAAATAGTCTTACACGAATTATGGCCATTATGGCCAAGTCTTACATAGATAGAGCCTCACGGGCTGAATAGCAAATAACTCAAGTAGCGGAAGTCTTCGATAAACGGGTAGAACCCATGCCATCTGCCTTAACCCTACAGGCATTCTGACTGGGATAGAGTCTTAGTTCGCATGTTCGTCTCCAAAGAATTCTTCCTCATATTCCTGTTCTTCCATGCCTGGCCAATTAAATAACCAGTGGCAAGCCAATGAGTACTTTGAATGTACTCGCAAGCAACCCATGATGTGGTATAGTGACAGTGCAATTGAATAATAATGATCAATCTAGCAATGTTAGAACAAATATTCTACCATCAAGTTTATGCATCAATAACCTCGCGTAACCTCGAAGACAGGTTACCGATATCAACATGAATATGATTCAACTCATCGAGTCAAGTCACCATCCTTGACTTATCACACACATTCTATCACCGATGAAGTAAAATTCTGGACATAGTTTAAGTAGCACCACCCAACTGTCCATGACCGTGGACACGGCTATTCGAATAGTTTTACACTCTGCAGAGGTTGCGCACTTTACCCACAAGATCCGGGGAACTTCCGTGTCATCCACGACCCGCGGTACCTCAAGTACCCGGGGTAAGCACCCGGTCATTACCTTTCCTTAGACGACACTAACATAGAGTCCACTCGTTGGTACACGGCCCTCGGGTACAAACAATAGATTACGGGACTTGCCCTAATTTCAATGTCACGCGTACCCGAAGGGACCAACGGTGTGTCCGGTGCCCTGTAAAAACAGTCATGGCCGTCTATCCAAGCACGACCCCCTCCCGGGAAAGACCTCAAGTCTCCCCGTCACTAGTAATGCGGGCACCATGCTAGTATCGACCTAAGTAATCAATAAAGCCCCGTCCCATAAGGGGTAGTGTGGTTGCACATGTTTGGTTGGGACGGTAGTCACACATAAATCTAATCCATCATTCCACCATGCACATGATATTACCGGCACATCACTTCTTTCTCAAGTGATGACCTAAGACATCATCACCCTCGGGCATTAGGGGGACCCGATGGGTTCATGCAAAGATTTCAACTATGAAGGTTCATATCACACATGCATCATATAAGCATCATGACCAACTATTTGCATGTCATCTAGCACTTAGCAAGATCAAGATCAAGCATGCATCATGTGGTGGAATCCACTAGGTTACCATCGTAACCCTAATATCATGCATCGGAAACAAACGGGTTCTGAGGAACAAGTGTATCATGGTCAAAGGGCTGCTTGCCTGCATTGGCTTGGTCTTCAAAGTCTTCAAATCCTTCTCCTTCTTCTTCAACAGCAACTTCGTCAAATACGGGATCTATACGTCGCATAATAACCACGGGAAAATAAGAATACAAACAAAACAGAAAAATCAAAGTGCTCAGAAAAATGTCAACTCATTTTTGTAAAATACTAGAGGAATTTCTAAGATGGGGAAAAATCTTAGTTGGAGTTTTGGAGTAACAGAATGGAATATATTGATTTTAGAACAGGAGTATTACTGCCCAAATTTAAATTTAAATTTGAACAGTACAGAAATTTTCATGGATTTGAGTGAAAGTAGTACCATTTAATAGGTTGGAATATTACAAGATTTTAGGAGTTGGAATTATTTAATTTGGACCATTATTCTTTTCTGTAAAAATGTTTAAAATATTTACAGAAAAAGAAAAAGGAAAAAGGTCCTGTGCACTGGGCCAGAGGGGGCCACAGTGCACGGCCCAGGCGGTCCAGCCCAGCCGCACGGGAGCCTGCGCGCGCACGTCAGGTTTTTAAACCTGACGGGCGGGGCCCGTGGGTCAGTGACAGAGAGGAGGGGAGAGAGGTGTGGGGATGACAGGCGGGGCCCGCCTGTCATCTCCAACCTTGCAGCCACGGCGACGGCGAGCTCACCGGCGAGTTTTCCGGCCACGGCGACGGCAACGGAGGCCAGGGATGGACTCAGCGTCGTGTCGCGGTTGCTGTGGTGGTGGTGCGGCACGCCGGGGAGGTCCGGTTCGCCGGCGGCGAGGTGGGACGGCAGAGGCTCGTCGGGAGGTGGTTGCTGCGGCTGTTTCCGACTGCAAACGGAGGGGGAAACAAGGGGGAAAGGATCAGTGGAGCACGACGGTTCTGAATCGGGCGGAAGGAGGGGCAAGGAAGGCCCGTACCACGAGATCGCCGGCGGCCCGACGATGCGGAGCTCCGGTCGATCCCGAACACTGGGACCTCTTGGGGTCGAACTGAAGATGCTGGGGGGCTCAGTGGAGTGGAGTGAGGCTTGTGGTGCTGCTGGAGAGGCTCGG
>LR738712.1:440992461-441063259 GCA_902687465.1 Secale cereale | reverse complement strand
CTTATATATCCGCGCCCACGGTCCACCGTGGACCCGTGCGCCGTCGAGGTTGCAGGTGAGGCTAGGAGGGGTTCTGGAGCCTGGGATCAAGCCGGGGAGGACCGTGGACTTGCTCCACGTCCAGCTGAGGGGAAAAGAGGAGCGGAGGAGCGTCTGGAGCGTGCGCGCGTGTGAAGCAGCAGAGTGGCCGTCGCGGGCGGCCAGCGCGCGGGCGACGACGACCACTGGAGGGCGCAAGAGGAGGGGGGACAGCGCCGGGGAGGTTGCGGACGTCGAGAGGCCTCGACTGGCGCGAGGGGGAGGCCCGAGGCTGTCGGGGGAGGTTGATTGGCCGAAGCTACAGTGCTTGTCTGCACTGTTGCGTGCTCCAGAGCGCGCGTTTGGCTGGCATCGCCGCGCTCTCGCCGTCCTGGTGAAAACCAACGTGTCCAGCAACGTCTAGAAGGTCAGGGGGAGAGTAAAGAATTGGCCTGAGGCCTTGGATGCCCTGGAGATGCTGAGAGAGAGTGAGGAGGCTGGGGACTTGGTGAAAACTTGCTGTCCAGCAAGGTAAAACAGGGCTTTCACCCCTCAATCATGGAGCTGGGGAGCTGGGGAAGTTACTGGTGGTAGCTAGTAACTCAATGATCATGTGGTAAGAAGTTGAGGCCATGGAGAAAAGTAAAAGTGATCAAGTTGGAGGTTTTAGCAATTCTGCAGAAGGTGTTTGATCAGTGTTTGGTCAAGTAAATGAACTCCACTTGGCATGGCACTTAACAGGGTTGAAAGACATGAGAAAATAGGGTGCTTCACCAAATTTGGGCTCATTTGAAGAAACTAGCCAATGTAACTTTGGTGAACCCTAGATATCAACAAAAACAGTTTCATCTTGATTGAGTCAAGCTAATCATCTCCCCTTGATGCACCACTTGGTGCAGCATCATCATTTGGGGTATTGATCATGCCCACAAAGTTTGAAGCTCCAGATAAAAAGTTGGTAATGTAAAGTTGTTCAAATTTGCATTTGAACAGAAAGGGTTTTGAGGTGATCAGATCAAGTTGCTCTATTCCAATTCTTGTGCCATTTGGTCTAGATGCCTTATTAGGTCATTCTAGCATGTGCACCAAGTTTGATAGCATTTGGACAAGTTTGGCAATGTAAAGTTGCTCAAACTTCAAATATGGACAGAATGGTTATGAAGGGGTTTGAGGATGTTTTCTTGCTTCCCAAGGCATGGGACTTGGCAAGATCATCAAATATGTCATATATGACATGATAGAATTTCCCTGGAATTTTTGGAGAAAGTTTCCTTTGTAAATATTTCAAAAGCTTGAAATATCCAGAAAGGGTTTTAGAGGGTTTAGCCCATTATTTTGAACATGACCAAGTGTTGAAACTCTTACATATGGACAATATATGTCCTCTGAGTCTCTCTGAATTTTGGCAAATATTATTGAAATAGTTAAATAATTTTCCCCTATTAAAGACCATTTCTGGCCTTAAGAAAAAGCTTTTAAATAAAATAGGAAAATAACTTTTAAAATTATACCTTTGTGGTTTCTGGGAGTCCTATGACTACTAGGTCTCAAATAAACCTTTTGAAATAATTTTCTCACCCTAAATCAAGTACTTGCAGTGCAAATCCCAATTCAGGGTTTTTTGGAAAACTAAATTTATAAAATACCTTTTGGCCAAATTAATTTTGTAAGAAAATACTATACTGTTATATAACACTTGGCATGATCATTGGGCAGAAGTTTTGGGTATGGAGATGAAATCTACAAGAGGTCATAGTTGACTTTAATGAGCACATGAAAAAGCACATGAAGAAAACTCAATTCCAAATAAAAGCCAAATGATGCTAAAAAAATTTGCTGGTCCAAATTTTCATGCTTCAAAGATACAAATAACATGTTACAAAATGCAGGGTGTGACAGACCTACCCCCCTTACAAGAATCTCGTCCCCGAGATTCCTAAACTAGGGCTTAAAAGAGATCGGGAAACTCGGATCTAAGATAGTCTTCTCGTTCCCAGGTTGCTTCTGCTTCGGTGTTGTTGCTCCACTGGACCTTGAAGTACTTGATGGTATGGCTTCGCGTACGTCGTTCTGCTTCGTCCAGAATACGAATGGGCTTCTCGCGGTAGGTTAAATCAGGCTGCAAATCAATGGCTTGGTGATCCACATCCTTGTAGAGATTGGGCTTGTCTGGAACTTGGAGACATTTCCGGAGTTGTGACACATGGAATACATTGTGCACATCGGATAGCTCAGGTGGTAGTTCCAACTGATAAGCCACTTCTCCTCGTTGTGCAGTGATCTCAAAGGGTCCAATGAACCTTGGTGCGAGCTTCCCCTTGACATGGAAACGCTTGGTTCCCTTCAGAGGAGTTACCCGCAGGTACACATGGTCCCCGACATGGAAACTCATGTCTCGGCGTCGAGTGTCAGCATAACTCTTCTGCCTTGACTTGGCTGCCTTTAATCGCTCTCTGACTAGTTGGACTTGCTCTTCTGCTGCGCGGAGAACATCCGGTCCAAAGACTAGTCCTTCTCTAGTCTCTGACCAGTTGAGGGGTGTGCGGCATCTGCGTCCGTACAACACCTCAAATGGTGCCATCTGAAGGCTTGACTGGTAACTGTTGTTATAGGAGAACTCAGCAAAAGGGAGACAGTCTTCCCACTTGGCTCCATATGCCAGGACACAGGCTCGGAGCATATCTTCGAGAATCTGATTGACTCGCTCTGTTTGATCTCCGGTCTATGGGTGGAAAGCTGTGCTGAAAGACAACTTGGTTCCCAGAGCTTCTTGGAACTTCTTCCAGAACCTTGAGGTGAACTGGGTTCCTCGATCTGACACAATCTCCTTGGGAACGCCGTGAAGACTTACGATTCGGTCGATGTAGAGAGCTGCCAGCCGGTTGCCATCATAAGTGGTCTTGACAGGAATGAAATGGGCCACCTTGGTCAAATGATCGACTATGACCCAGATAGAGTCATGTCCTCTATTCGACCTTGGTAACCCAGTGATGAAGTCCATTCCGATTTTATCCCACTTCCACTCAGGAACCTTGAGTGGTTGAAGCGATCCAGCAGGTCGCTGATATTCAGCCTTGACCCTTTGGCACACATCACACTTCGCAACATAGGTTGCAATCTCTCTCTTCATACCGTGCCACCAGAATCGTGCCTTCAAGTCTTGGTACATCTTGGTTCCTCCGTGGTGGATGGAATACGGAGTGTCGTGGGCTTCTTGCAGAATCAGCGTCTTCAGCTCGGTGTTGTTTGGTACGCAGAGGCGACCTTTGTACCAAACAATCCCGTGCTCGTCTTCGGAGAATCCTGGGGCCTTGCACAGCTTCATCTTCTTCTTGATGCCTTCGATGCTTGCATGTCCATCTTGTGCCTTCTCGACGTCGTCCATCAGGGTAGGTCTGACTTCCAAATGATCCAGAAATCCAGGGGTGACCAATTCCAAACTAAATTGTTCGATCTCCTTAAACAAGGCTGGCTGCCTTTCCTGAATAACAGCATTCAAAGAGCAAGCCTTCCTGCTTAAGGCATCGGCCACCACGTTAGCCTTCCCAGGGTGATACTGAACACTGAGGTCATAATCTTTGATGAGTTCCAACCATCTCCGTTGCCTCATGTTCAATTCCTTTTGGGTGAAAATGTACTTCAGACTTTTGTGGTCTGTGTAGATCTCACACGGTTTCCCTAGGAGGTAATGCCGCCATGTCTTCAAGGCATGAACTACTACCGCTAGCTCAAGATTGTGAGTAGCGTAGTTCTCCTCATGGTGTCGTAGCTGCCTGGAGAGGTATGCTATGACGCGGCCTTCTTGCATCAGAACGCTTCCCAATCCGGTTCGAGAGGCATCACAATATATCACGAACTCCTTCTGAATATCAGGTGTTGCCAGAACTGGGGCGGTGGTCAATCTCTTCTTGAGCTCTTGGAAGCTCTCTTCGCATTTTGGCGTCCACTCGAACTTCTTGTCCTTTTTGAGGAGCTGAGTCATTGGTCGTGCAATGCTAGAGAATCCTTCCACGAACTTGCGGTAATAGCCCGCTAGTCCGAGGAAGCTTCTGACTTCCTTGACGGTCATTGGAGATTGCCATTGGGTCACAACTTCGATTTTTGCAGGATCAACAGATAACCCTTCCTCGGTCAAGACATGACCTAAGAATCCAACTTTATGCAGCCAGAACTCACACTTGCTGAATTTGGCATACAGTTGGTGCTCACGAAGCTTGTCTAGGACCATCCTCAGATGCTGCTCGTGCTCTCCCTCCGACTTCGATAACACAAGAATGTCATCAATGAAGACAACAACAAACTTGTCCAAATATTCCATGAAGACTTTATTCATGAGATACATGAAGTAAGCTGGGGCATTGGTTAACCCAAATGACATGACCGTGCACTCGTACAGGCCATATCTGGTTACGAATGCCGTCTTCGGAATATCTTGGGGTCTGATCTTCAGCTGGTAGTACCCAGATCTGAGGTCGATCTTGGAGAATACCTTGGCTCCGCTGAGTTGATCAAACAGATCTTCGATCTTGGGAAGTGGGTACTTGTTCTTGATTGTAACTTCATTGAGGGAACGATAGTCAATGCATAAGCGGATGGTACCGTCCCTCTTGGCCACAAACAGAACAGGAGATCCCCAAGGGGAGGCACTTGGGCGGATAAATCCCTTCCTTAGCTGCTCCTCCAGCTGCTTCTTCAACTCGGCTAATTCTTCCGTCCCCATTCTATAAGGCTTTTTATAGATGGGTCCTGCTCCGGGCACGAGCTCGATGATGAACTCAATGTCACGGTCAGGTGGCATTCCTGGTAGTTCATCCGGAAAGACATCAGGATACTCACATACCACCGGTACTTGATCTAGCCCAACTTCAGACAGACAGTTGACTTTAGCGGCTTGAGCGGAAGAGGAGTTGGGAGCAAACTTGACTTCGACTCCTTGGTCATTGGTGACAGTGACTGTCCGATTGGCACAGTCTAACAAGCCTTGGTGCTTGCTGAGCCAATTCATGCCTAGGATCACATCCAAGCCTTGCGATCTCAGGACGATAAGGTCTGCTAGGAAGTCTACACCGTTAATGGTAATAGTGACTCCTTTACAGCCTATCTTGGCTCTCATCTCGGCTCCGGGGGTTTGTACCACCATAGGGTTATTCAGGGGTGTAGGGGTCATGCCACTTTTTAATGCAAATCTTTGAGTGACAAATGAATGCGTTGCTCCAGAATCAAACAAGACAGTTGCAGATGCTGAGTTGACAAGGAACGTACCCAGCACGACGTCCGGGTCTTCCTGGGCTTCTTCAGCAGTGACGTGATTCACACGCCCCTTCCCATAGTTCGGTGGATTGCGAGGAGCTGGGTTCCTTGGTGGCATTCCACGGCCTTGTCCCTGGTTCTGCGCATTGGGGCGCGGGGCATCAGGCTTCTTGTTGGGGCACACCCTTGAGATGTGTCCGGGCTGACCACATCCAAAGCAAGTGACTTGGTTTGGAGTGTTGATCTTGTTGCCACCACTGGTATTGGGGTTGAAAGCTGGCCTGGGGTTGGCATATTGCTGAGGCTGAGGGTTGGCACGAGGTGCAGGAGCTCTTGGCTGCTGATAGGTTGGCTTGGCCGGGGCTGACTGCCACGGACGAGGCTTCTGGTTACTGGAACTTCCCTTACTGACCAACTTGCGCTTGCGAGTGTCTTCCAAAGCACGCCGCTTGTCTTCAAGCATGAGTGCCTTGTTCACCAGGTCAGGGAAAGACGGGCAGTCGCACACGACAAGCGAGTATTGCAGAGTCTGATTAATGCCTTCCATGAAGCGCTCCCTTTTGGCAGCATCAGTGCTGACATCTTCAGGGGCATACCTTGACAGAATGATGAACTTCTGCATGTACTCCTTGACAGTGCCACTTCCTTGCTTCAGAGCTCGAAACTCACGCTTTTTGATAGCCATGATTCCGGAAGGAATGTGGGCCTGGCGGAATTCCGTCTTGAAGTTAACCCAAGTGATGTCTTGTTCAGCATGCATGACCTTGAATCCATCCCACCAAGCTCTAGCAGTTCCCCCGAGGTAGTGGGCTGCATAAGCCACCTTCTCGCGATTTTCGGTGCATCCGACTAGTTCCAGGATCTCCTCAATGGAACGGACCCATTCATCTGCATCCAGGGCTTCAGCAGTCTCGATGAAGGTTGGCGGTGCATGCTTCTTGAACTCTGCCAACGTGGAACGTCCGTTGCCATTCCCCGCCGGCTGGCGGTTGTTGGTGACAGCTTGAGCAATCAGCTGGAGAGCTGCAATGTTGGCTTGGCGTTCCTCTCGGAAAGCTTGGAGAAGCTGAGCCATGTCCATGCTTGGAGGAGGTGGTGGTGGAGCTTGGTCGTTGGTTTGGTCGTGGCCTTCCTCTCGCTGAGAGGATGCTCCGGCTTCGGGCTGCTAGGTAGAGGTACCAGTACGCGTTACAACAGGCATCCTGTTGGAGCGGTAAAAGGTCTCATGACTCGGAAGAGGGAAAGCAAGATAGATGGGTGCCTAGTAAGGGGGTGGGTGTGACACTAAGTCAAATCATGCAAGGGCCGTAAGGCCAAAACACATTCATTAAAAGTCCAAATGGATGATGTAGTCGTTTACACATTCCCGAAGGAAGAATACGACATACATCCAGACACAACAAAAGCAAACACTAGATGGTTTCATATGAACCATACAAGGACTCGACTGCGCATAGGGGTTACACGACCTATCCTACCGTAGAGGTTACAACTGGCATATCCGAGTAGCGAATAATGCCTAAGCAGCGGAATGCTCGGTCGCGTATTCCGGCTCTTCTGGGTCTTCCTCCTTGTCTTCATCTGTCTGGGCTCCCTTGTCGCTTGAGGGAGTGGGGGAGTGGAGGAGTTGGATACGACGGTGCTTTGTCGGTGGTGCAGGAAAAAGCTTGCGATATTCCCTTGCCGTCATCCGGCGTGGCCGAGGTGGTTCTTCACCCTTGGAAGACACATCCTCGGAGGGCCTTCCACCTCGATATGCAATAGCGGACTGTCCAGATGGTGCTCCTTCCTTCTTGATCCTGTTTGCCTTCTCTTGAGCTCGACGAAGAAGTGCCTTGGTCTTGTGAAGTTATTATCGAAGCTTCATTGATTCCGAGGCCAAGTCTTGTGCCAAACTGTCGGCACACAGACTGAAGTAGGTCTGGAACCGAAGCGAGAGTCCTTCCTTCAGTGGAGGGGCTAGTGCGCTGCTTTCCTCTTCACCTTCCTTTCGGTAAGGTAAGAAGCGAGTTGCCATCTTGGCTGCCATCTCCGGAAGAAGCTCGCAGAGACAGGTTAGTGCCTTGAGTGCAGCAGCCTCGACAGCGAGTGGTAGTGTTGCCATCTGGGGTCCCTCAAAGAACCAACTTGTGGGAGGATCGTTTGCCTTCACGATCACTTCCACATGGTATTCCACCTCAGTGTCGCTCACCCAATGCTCAAGGTAGGTGAGGATGGGTGCTCGGTGGAACTGACACTCCTGGAGGCTATCCTCGAGAAGTAAGGGAAACCCAGTAGTCAGGTGCTCTTCGGGAACAACGGCCATCTTCAAAGGTGGAATAGGAGGGGTTAATAAGCTGATGAAATCTCGGGTTTAGAAAAGAAGAGAGGTTCAGAAGGTTTTTGAAAAAAAGGGTCTCAACTAACTAACGCCCATGCTAACTAAGGCTTCCTACAGTCAGGATGGCTCTGATACCAGCTCTGTGGGGACCCCGACTTAGAAGTCGAGATCACCGAATGCACGTGTACAGTGATCCCAGAGATCAATGCTCACTGAACACACAGAAGCTGAAATAACAAGAGTCTTACATCCATACAAAAAGTCTTACACGAATTATGGCCATTATGGCCAAGTCTTACATAGATAGAGCCTCACGGGCTGAATAGCAAATAACTCAAGTAGCGGAAGTCTTCGATAAACGGGTAGAACCCATGCCATCTGCCTTAACCCTACAGGCATTCTGACTGGGATAGCGTCTTAGTTCGCATGTTCGTCTCCAAAGAATTCTTCCTCACATTCCTGTTCTTCCATGCCTGGCCAATTAAATAACCAGTGGCAAGCCAATGAGTACTTTGAATGTACTCGCAAGCAACCCATGATGTGGTACAGTAACAGTGCAATTGAATAATAATGATCAATCTAGCAAGGCTAGAACAAATATTCTACCATCAAGTTTATGCATCAATAACCTCGCGTAACCTCGAAGACAGGTTACCGATATCAACATGAATATGATTCAACTCATCGAGTCAAGTCACCATCCTTGACTTATCACACACATTCTATCACCGATGAAGTAAAATTCTGGACATAGTTTAAGTAGCACCACCCAACTGTCCATGACCGTGGACACGGCTATTCGAATAGTTTTACACTCTGCAGAGGTTGCGCACTTTACCCACAAGATCCGGGGAACTTCCGTGTCATCCACGACCCGCGGTACCTCAAGTACCCGGGGTAAGCACCCGGTCATTACCTTTCCTTAGACGACACTAACATAGAGTCCACTCGTTGGTACACGGCCCTCGGGTACAAACAATAGATTACGGGACTTGCCCTAATTTCAATGTCACGCGTACCCGAAGGGACCAACGGTGTGTCCGGTGCCCTGTAAAAACAGTCATGGCCGTCTATCCAAGCACGACCCCGTCCCGGGAAAGACCTCAAGTCTTCCCGTCACTAGTAATGCGGGCACCATGCTAGTATCGACCTAAGTAATCAATAAAGCCCCGTCCCATAAGGGGTAGTGTGGTTGCACATGTTTGGTTGGGACGGTAGTCACACATAAATCTAATCCATCATTCCACCATGCACATGATATTACCGGCACATCACTTCTTTCTCAAGTGATGACCTAACACATCATCACCCTCGGGCATTAGGGGCACCCGATGGGTTCATGCAAAGATTTCAACTATGAAGGTTCATATCACACATGCATCATATAAGCATCATGACCAACTATTTGCATGTCATCTAGCACTTAGCAAGATCAAGATCAAGCATGCATCATGTGGTGGAATCAACTAGGTTACCATCGTAACCCTAATATCATGCATCGGAAACAAACGGGTTCCGAGGAACAAGTGTATCATGGTCAAAGGGCTGCTTGCCTGCATTGGCTTGGTCTTCAAAGTCTTCAAATCCTTCTCCTTCTTCTTCCATAGCAACTTCGTCAAATACGGGATCTATACGTCGCATAATAACCACGGGAAAATAAGAATACAAACAAAACAGAAAAATCAAAGTGCTCAGAAAAATGTCAACTCATTTTTGTAAAATACTAGAGGAATTTCTAAGATGGGGAAAAATCTTAGTTGGAGTTTTGGAGTAACAGAATGGAATATATTGATTTTAGAACAGGAGTATTACTGCCCAAATTTAAATTTAAATTTGAACAGTACAGAAAAGTTTCATGGATTTGAGTGAAAGTAGTACCATTAAATAGGTTGGAATATTACAAGATTTTAGGAGTTGGAATTATTTAATTTGGACCATTATTCTTTTCTGTAAAAATGTTTAAAATATTTACAGAAAAAGAAAAAGGAAAAAGGTCCTGTGCACTGGGCCAGAGGGGGCCACAGTGCACGGCCCAGGCGGTCCAGCCCAGCCGCACGGGAGCCTGCGCGCGCACGTCAGGTTTTTAAACCTGACGGGCGGGGCCTGTGGGTCAGTGACAGAGAGGAGGGGGAGAGAGGTGTGGGGATGACAGGCGGGGCCCGCCTGTCATCTCCAACCTTGCGGCCACGGCCACGGCGAGCTCACCGGCGAGTTTTCCGGCCACGGCGATGGCAACGGAGGCCAGGGATGGACTCAGCGTCGTGTCGCGGTTGCTGTGGTGGTGGTGCGGCACACCGGGGAGGTCCGGTTCGCCGGCGGCAAGGTGGGACGGCGGAGGCTCGTCGGGAGGTGGTTGCTGCGGCTGTTTCCGACTGCAAACGGAGGGGGAAACAAGGGGGAAAGGATCAGTGGAGCACGGCGGTTCTGAATCGGGCGGAAGGAGGGGCAGGGAAGGCCCGTACCACGAGATCGCCGGCGGCCCGACGCGGCGGAGCTCCGGTCGATCCCGAACACTGGGACCTCTTGGGGTCGAACTGAAGATGCTGGGGGGCTCAGTGGAGTGGAGTGAGGCTTGTGGTGCTGCTGGAGAGGCTCGGGGGGGCTTATATAGCCGCGCCCACGGTCCACCGTGGACCCGTGCGCCGTCGAGGTTGCAGGTGAGGCTAGGAGGGGTTCTGGAGCCTGGGATCAAGCCGGGGAGGACCGTGGACTTGCTCCACGTCCAGCTGAGGGGAAAAGAGGAGCGGAGGAGCGTCTGGAGCGTGCGCGCGTGTGAAGCAGTAGAGTGGCCGTCGCGGGCGGCCAGCGCGCGGGCGACGACGACCACTGGAGGGCGCAAGAGGAGGGGGGACAGCGCCGGGGAGGTTGCGGACGTCGAGAGGCCTCGACTGGCGCGAGGGGGAGGCCCGAGGCTGTCGGGGGAGGTTGATTGGCCGAAGCTATAGTGCTTGTCTGCACTGTTGCGTGCTCCAGAGCGCGCGTTTGGCTGGCATCGCCGCGCTCTCGCCGTCCTGGTCAAAACCAACGTGTCCAACAACGTCTAGAAGGTCAGGGGGAGAGTAAAGAATTCGCCTGAGGCCTTGGATGCCCTGGAGATGCTGAGAGAGAGTGAGGAGGCTGGGGACTTGGTGAAAACTTGCTGTCCAGCAAGGTAAAACAGGGCTTTCACCCCTCAATCATGGAGCTGGGGAGCTGGGGAAGTTACTGGTGGTAGCTAGTAACTCAATGATCATGTGGTAAGAAGTTGAGGCCATGGAGAAAAGTAAAAGTGATCAAGTTGGAGGTTTTAGCAATTCTGCAGAAGGTGTTTGATCAGTGTTTGGTCAAGTAAATGAACTCCACTTGGCATGGCACTTAACAGGGTTGAAAGACATGAGAAAATAGGGTGCTTCACCAAATTTGGGCTCATTTGAAGAAACTAGCCAATGTAACTTTGGTGAACCCTAGATATCAACAAAAACAGTTTCATCTTGATTGAGTCAAGCTAATCATCTCCCCTTGATGCACCACTTGGTGCAGCATCATCATTTGGGGTATTGATCATGCCCACAAAGTTTGAAGCTCCAGATAAAAAGTTGGTAATGTAAAGTTGTTCAAATTTGCATTTGAACAGAAAGGGTTTTGAGGTGATCAGATCAAGTTGCTCTATTCCAATTCTTGTGCCATTTGGTCTAGATGCCTTATTCGGTCATTCTAGCATGTGCACCAAGTTTGAGAGCATTTGGACAAGTTTGGCAATGTAAAGTTGCTCAAACTTCAAATATGGACAGAATGGTTATGAAGGGGTTTGAGGATGTTTTCTTGCTTCCCAAGGCATGGGACTTGGCAAGATCATCAAATATGTCATATATGACATGATAGAATTTCCATGGAATTTTTGGAGAAAGTTTCCTTTGTAAATATTTCAAAAGCTTGAAATATCCAGAAAGGGTTTTAGAGGGTTTAGCCCATTATTTTGAACATGACCAAGTGTTGAAACTCTTACATATGGACAATATATGTCCTCTGAGTCTCTCTGAATTTTGGCAAATATTTTTGAAATAGTTAAATAATTTTCCCCTATTAAAGACCATTTCTGGCCTTAAGAAAAAGCTTTTAAATAAAATAGGAAAATAACTTTTAGAATTATACCTTTGTGGTTTCTGGGTGTCCTATGACTACTAGGTCTCAAATAAACCTTTTGAAATAATTTTCTCACCCTAAATCAAGTACTTGCAGTGCAAATCCCAATTCAGGGGTTTTTGGAAAACTAAATTTATAAAATACCTTTTGGCCAAATTAATTTTGTAAGAAAATACTATACTGTTATATAACACTTGGCATGATCATTGGGCAGAAGTTTTGGGTATGGATATGAAATCTACAAGAGGTCAAAGTTGACTTTAATGAGCACATGAAAAAACACATGAAGAAAACTCAATTCCAAATAAAAGCCAAATGATGCTAAAAAAAATTGCTGGTCCAAATTTTCATGCTTCAAAGATACAAATAACATGTTACAAAATGCAGGGTGTGACACCATGTCGGGTTATCAAGACCATGTATTTCTTCAATAGGCGATAAATTCTTAACATATTCAGCTTTAACACCTTTTTCCTTCATTGATTTCTTTGCCTCTTACATATCTTCAAGACTGAGAAATAGAATACCTCTTTTCTTCAGAGTTAACTTCGGAGTTGGTTCGGGAAGAGTCCAATTATTATCATTGTTCATTGTATTATTCAATATTTTTTTAGCTTGCTCAACAGTTTGTTCCCTGAAAACACAACTAGCACAACTATCGAGGTGGTCCCTAGAAGCATCTATTAGTCCATTATAAAAGATATCAAGTATTTTATTTTTCTTGAGAGGATGATCATGCAAAGCATTAAGTAATTGGAGAAGCCTCCCCCAAGCTTGTGGGAGACTCTCCTATTCAATTTGCACAAAATTAAATATTTCTTGTAAGGCAACTTGTTTCTTATAAGTAGGAAACTATTTTGCAGAGAAGTAGTATATCATATCATGTGAACTACGCACACAACCAGGAGCAAGAGAATTGAACCATAACTTAGCCTCACGCTTTAATGAGAAAGGAAACAACTTAAGAATATAGTAATAGCGTATTTTTTCCTCATGAGCAAATAGGGTGGCTATATCATTTAATTTAGTAAGATGTGCCACAACAGTTTAACTCAGGATCATATTCAACTAAAGTAATTAACTCAGGATCAATAGAGAATTTGTAATCATTATCAGTAACATGGATAGGTGAAGTAGCCAATTCAGGATGATATTGCATTCTAGAATTCAAAGATTTATTCTTTCCACATGCATAGTAATTTCTTAAGGTCATTCTTATCCTTACAAGCAAGAAAGTCTCTAGCTACCTCTCCTTCCATAACATATCCCTCAGGCATAACAGACAATTCATATCTAGGAGAGGTAGGTTTAACAGGAGTTTCACAGTCTTCTGTTTCAATTATTTCATCAGTTTCGGAAATATCATCATCTTCACCATAATCAATAGTTCTAGCTCTAACAAGATGTTCATCAAGTAATTCACCCAATGCATAGTTTTATAAAATATAGTAGTAGCATCATAAGCATCATTCATAGTAGAAGTGGCATCATCACTAACATGCGACATATCAGAATCAATAGCAGGCGTCGGTGTCGCAAGCTTACTCAAAACAGATGGTGAATCAAGTGCACAGCTAGATGGCAGTTCCTTACCTACCCTCCCTCGCACTACTAGGGAAAAGCCTAGCAGTTGCGCGGGTTTTAGGTGTATCATTAGCGCGGCTGCTCGCGCTACTGATAAGGCGCTATAGCTAACGTATACCAGTAGTGCGCTTTGACACGCGCTACTGCTATACTTGGTTAGCAATAGTGTTGTTTACTCGAGAGCGCTACTGCTAATAGCTGCAATGCTGTGATGTAGACCGCGCTACTGGTAGGAGTGCGTTGCTGTTAATTTCGTTTCCTTGCTGCTACTACTTATATTTGTTTCTGATTTTTTTGCATATTTGTTTTGTATTTCAACAGGCTTTATAATATACATACAAATAGTCTCATCAAATCATGTCGTCATTATAATCATCATCCAACATAAATTGATCCATCTAAATAATGTTAATCATCTCGAAAATAGTGATACAAGTCTCAAATACTTGCAACTACATCGTCATCCATCTAAGCATTGATATACACGAGAGAACCTAAACTAACTACTGGCTGTCGTATACTCCTGGGCCTTACTCCGGCCACTCGTCGTATATACTCTTGGCGTAGCACCTATTCACCATCGATGATCTATGCATCTGCATCGTCACATGAGTCAATGAGATGCAACATATATAGTTGAGCAACAGAAAGAGACAGACTTTGCAAAAATAGAAGCAACATATCATAAGCATAAATAACAAAATTCATCGTACCCAAAATGCCCTAACTAGAGTGATCTTTGCTAGTTGAGGAGGACGGTTTAATTACATCACAAATAAAGTTTCGTCGTGCATAACTCAAAGTTTCATCATAGAGAAAGTATGAACTAAATGGACACATTGTCATATATCGTCAATCACTCAATCAGGTCATGCCATCCTTCCAAATTAGGGAGATAGTCCCCGAGCGCAGCGAAAGGCTTTAGGTCAAGACGTTGAGCGGCTACGCTTGTTCGGACGTCTTCCCACGAAATTTGCCCTTCTTCATAGAATAGCCTTGTTTTTTCGAGGACCTCGTTCATGATGACTTGGGAAAGTTCACACAGGATGTGATATAACTCATCTCGGTGTCGGTGATCAAGGATATCTCCTAGTGTCTTTGCCCATCGCAGAATATGGGAATCACCGGATGTAGGTGACATGCGAAGGCGCTGGCGATCCCGTCTGTAATCCATCACTAAGAGTATCACTCGGTTGCTGGATGCAGCATAAGTCGGTCTTATGGCCGAAGGCGGGCACAAAGTTATGTAACGCCCTAGATGTAACAATTCAATTTATGGCAATATATTCATCGTTCACTTAATTAATTCCATTCTGGGATCCTCCTTCATTTCGGGTTTCTTCATTTTCTGTCTTGTGCTTGTGTTGCATATCACCATGTATTTTCATCATGTGGATTGCATTGGCATAGTCTCACTTGCATCTGTGTGTACTTGCATCATCTCCGTCCTCTCCGTTGTTCGTTTTGGATTCCGACTCTCTCAGACAGCACCCGCCGCACCTCTCTAGCTTTGTTTCATGAGTGGGATAACAACATCCACGGAATGGGAGAGAGTTGTCGAGTGGTCTTGGTATACCACCGGTAGACCGCCTGTCAAGTTTCGTCTTGTTTGGAGGTCGTTTGATACTCCAACGGTTAACCGCGTTAACACCGGAAGCCCTGTCTCTTTTGGCCCAGCACCCCTCCACAACATCCCACAAGACCATCCTAACCACCTCCATGCTCTCGGTCGTCGGATCGTGATCGTGTGTGCAAAAACCGCACCTCATTTGGACTCTCCTAGCTCCCTCTACCTATAAAAAGGCACCTCCCCTCCATTTTCGGGTAAGAAACCCTAGACCCGAGCTCCCCACCGCTGCCGGACACGTCCAAACTGAACGGACACGTCTGCCACCGCCCCGCAGCCAATCCCACCGCGCCACCTCATCACCGCCGCCACGTTGCCACCTCCAATGGGCCCTGGCCCCTGCGACCACATCACCGCGCCACCCGGCCTGCCTGGCCCACGGCCGGCCCGTGCCCTGGCCGCGCAGGGCCCGACCCCGGCTTCCTCCGCCGCGCGCCCAGCTTCCCCGCGCCACCGGGCCTCTCCCTGGTGCCTCGCACGCCGGCGGGCGCCGCCGCCGCCCGACCCCGCTCTGGCCGGCGAGCTTGGACGCCACCGCCGCCGGTCGCCCTCCGCACCGCCGCGCCTCAAGCTCCCCCGCCGCCTGACCTTCACGCCAGCGCCGCCACCGCCACCACCGCGTCTGCCCGTCGCCGCGCCACCACCTCGCTCCGCCGGCCGCCGTCTCCGGCCAACCCGCCGGCGAGCTCCGAAGTCTCCACCGCTGCCTCCTCGCCGGATCCGCCGCGCCACGTCCCGTATGGATCGGGACTAGATCCATCGGTCCCCGATCCAAACGCCTCCATCCATCCCGCACCGGCCCGTCCCGGATCTCTCCGTACGCGTTGACTTTTGCGGGGGTAATTTTTCTCTAAGTCCTGAATCCCTATATTGTGTTGCCTCCTTCATCATGTCATATCTCCGTGCCCGTAGCTCCTATTCGCGCATATGATATATCAAAATGTTCGTATCGAAGTGCTCTACGTGATGGCATCAGTTTTGGGCATGTTAGAGTTCATCTAGATGTCTTAATCTTCGTTGCCAAACTGCTATGTGATGTTACTGTTTCAGCACTAGTTGTCTGTAACAATATGTGTGCATGTTCGTGAGGTCGTAACTTTGTGCACGTTGGTCCAAATGGAATGTATGATATGTCAAGATGTTAGTCTTGTGATGCTCTTCATGATGGATGCTTTTGCATACATGTTAGTTTGCATTATGCCATGTTTAACCCTGTTGCAAAAGTTCTTGTGGCTGTTAAGTTGCTGAAATTGTTATAACTTGGTGATTTGTCTTTTTCGTAGCATTTTGTGTGATTTTCTTTTGTGCCAAATGTCAACATGTTTTAGGAGCATAATCATGTCATCTTTGAAGTGGTTTATTTGGTTTTCCATGATATGCTCTGTGGTGACTTAAACGAGCTTGTAAACATGTCGTGTCAATATTGTTGTTTTTACATGTTGGCATGTAAACTTGATGCCACAATCTTTTCCATGCATGTTGTGAAATATCTAGTGAGCATGTCCATGTTGTTGTCTATCAATACATGCCTTGTTGGCATATATGCCCTGTTGTAGCTTGTTGTAATCTTGCTCTCAAAATGCTTGAAATTAAAAGTGTCAGCCTGTTAACAAAACATTCGATTTGGCAAAGCTTGTGTTAAGCAACCCTTGCATGGAATGAATTGTTTCTTTGGATGAATTGGAAGTATATTATGTCTTCTGCATGCTCATGTGAATTTCATGCTTTTTATAGTTGTTTTGCTTGCTATTGTGTGCCTCCAAATGTAGCTACAAAATGTTCCTGGTTGCATGCCTAGTAAATTTCACTAAGTCTGAGAATTCTGTTAACTTGTTGAATCTTGCCATGCGTGTTTAATGGTGTTCCAGCATGTTTTTGGGTGTGCTCTGAGTTCATAATTGTTGAGAATCATGTCTACTTCACATACATGCCTTTTGTCTTCATGTTTGTGTGCTGTAGCATAATTATACTTTGCTCCAAAGATGTCATGTTGCTGTTAACTTCAGTTTTGCATTGCATCTTGTTTTGCTTGCTTTTGCAAAGCGTGCATCCGTTTCCCATGATCTTTATATCGATTTCGACCGAAATCTTTCAATCTATCCAGTGGCATGCTTGGGTTGCCAAGATCTTGCCCATATCCATCAATTCTTCATATGTCCTTCCCGGCTTCATCTCCTTTCATACCGGTAGCTCCGTAGCATCATAATTGCATCCCCCTTGCATAGCATGTGTTCGTTTCTTGTCAAGTGTGTTTATTGGATGCTTGTTTTGTTGGGTACCATCGAGAGATGAGTTCGAGTCCAAGGTTGAGACATCCGCTGAGTACGAGTGCGAAGAACAAGGTCCCAAGTACACTGACGACTTCCCAGGCAAGATGACCATTCCTTGATATCACCTCTATTGTTGCTATGCTACATGCCTCGCTCTATTGCTTATCGTGATACCTATCATTTTGCATGTTAACCCCACTTTGCCATGAAACCTCTAACTACCCACCTAGCAAACCGTTGTTTGGCTAAGTTATGCTTTTGCTCAAGACCCCTCTTATAGCGTTGCTAGTTGCAGGTGAAGATGAAGTTTGCTCAAGACCCCTCTAACACAATATCTATTATTTATATTAATGCACCTATATAAATGGCAATGGGTGGAAGGCTTGGCCTTTTGCTCGATGTTTTGTTCCACTCATACCGCCTTAAGAACTGATAAACCGGTGTTATGTTCCTTGATTTGCGTTCCTCGCGCGGTTGGGTATATGGGGACCCCTTGATAGTTCACTTTGAATAAATCCTCCAGCAAGGCCCAACCTAACCATTTTCCTAATAACAACTAAAATTTGCATAGTGACTAGCTACCTCGAGGCCTTAATTAACAACCCCGGGCCAGTGCTCCTCATGAGTGTTGGTCCAAACTAGATCCCTTGCAGCGCCACCCCGGGGAAACTCGAGGATTGGTTTTAGTTGTATGGAGTGAACATCCGATCGTGGCGTGAGACGAGATACGCGCGGCTCCTATCAGGGTGTCGGCACGTCGGGAGGTATTGCTTGACTTGTTTTACCATTGTTAAAATATCTTGTACACCGGGATTCCGAGTCTGATCGGGTAGTCCCTAAGAAAAGGGGGTTTAACCTCTGTTGACCGCGAGAGCTTGTTATGGGCTAAGTTGGGACCCCCTGTAGGGTTATAATCTTTTGAAAGCCGTGCCCGCGGTTATGTGGCGGATGGGAATTTGTTAATATCCGGTCGTAGACAACTTGACACAAAACCTCAAACATAATACACTACCATGTGAGTAGTCGTGATGGTCTCTTTTCAAGGGAGTTTGGGAAGAGAACACGGCTGGGTTATGGATGACTCGTAGGTAGACAAGATCATCTAGTGATCATGTTTTAGTTCACGACCGATGGCTTTCACTTCTCTTCTTGCTCTAATG
The DNA here is from genome assembly GCA_902687465.1 of Secale cereale. Lineage (NCBI taxonomy): Eukaryota > Viridiplantae > Streptophyta > Magnoliopsida > Poales > Poaceae > Secale > Secale cereale. The sequence continues at coordinate 441,044,908 of LR738712.1, read as the reverse complement.
ATTACGTAAGCTAGCCACCTCATATATGCTTAGCGCTTGCAACAGCCCACTTAAACACTTTAACCTTACCCAAAGGCTTTAATAGTTTTGATACCCGAGAATGGGATTGTTGAGTCCTCGTGACTCATAGTTTACTACAAACATAGATGCAGGTACAACTGAGTACGATTCAGTTGATGGCCAGGAACTCAAGTGGGATTTCGATGAGGAACGTGGGCGTATGTACGTGACGTATCCCGACGATCAGTAGTGGTTCCTACTAGGGCTGATCGGGCATAGTGGGTGGTTATCTTCTTTTCATTTGACCTTGTCCGTAGTCGGACTATGATTGTATTTGGATGAATGTATGACTTATTTATGCATTGTGTGAAGTGGTGATTGTAAGCCAACTATGTATTTATTTTATTCCCCTTGGATCTTGTACATGGGAATGTGTGAAGATAACCTTCTTGCGATCATAATAAGATGTGATTATGCCTCTAATTCGTGCCTCGACACGTGGGAGATATAGTCCCATCTTGGGCGTTACAAGTTGGTAATCACAGCCTTCCCCGACCTAGGAGCCACTGTTTGATCGAACCGCTGCCAATGTTGAGTCTAGGCACACACACCAAAATGTTTTGAGTCCTATTTTTATATATATATATATATATATATCGGAGAGTAGGATTTCTTTTTACTCCTCGTCCCCTTCGTCGCTCTGGTGAGGACTCTTGACGTTGTTTTAACATCACTATCCTCAATTTTCACCAAATATTTTTTAGGATCACACGGGTATTGTTTGTATAGTTCCCATATCTTTGTGACGAGAACATTGGTCTTTGTGCCTCCTGTCAATTAGGGTTGTGGCAGTGTCCTAGGGAGTTGAGCTCCGAGGTGTTGTCGTCACAATTGTATCATTGCAGTTATAGAATACCAGAGGCGGCCGACATTGAAAACTCTTCTATGCGTGTCTGGTGGTGAGATAACCCTGACGTCACCTAGTACTGGGGGGACAGTTCGGGAGTATTGCCACAGCTATTATAGCAGATGCATTTCGAAGCTCTGAGGTAAACGGCTTCCGAAGGTGCCTGGTTATGTGTTGACGGATGGATACAGCTGGTTGTATGATTTATTAGTTGAGTGATATGCGGTGCTTCCCCTGTATCCCCAACACCATATTGCATAACCGGAAAGCTTCGGGAATTAATAGGTGGGAATTCAAGTAGCTCTTAGGATATCTTCCAACGGGTGCATGATATGTGGTTGGGGTTCAACATCTAGTGGAGAGGTTGTCATGGGCTTCTGTTACACTAGGGTGTTGCATCTTAAAGGATCCTTGGCTATGCTGATCCGGGGATTGCAAGGCCCTTTCTAACATGTGCCATGGGGCATCAGCATGAACATGTGGGACAAAACCTCTATTATGTATTTGTTCCATCTGTTACCTTGTTGGTTTATTTTTCAATCATTCATGTGGCTTCTCAACAAGTTGATGTGTCATTTAAGCTTATGGAATTCATTTGTTCATTGCTATGTTCGGATGATATTGTGGATATTTATGCTGCAACATGTCTAGCCTTTGATTCAGCTTATATATCTTGCAATTGGGATTCTAACGGTTGTCGTCATGTCCAGGATGGCACCTAAGAAAGTTCCCAACCAGAACCCAGAGGTTGAGGATGAAACTCCACCATCTCCTCCTCCGCCGCCTAAGGCATGCCGGGCTGTGATGCAAGTCACCACCGCCAACACTTAGATGATGCTTCAAATGATGCAAGCCTTTCAAACTATTCAGAACAATCAGAACAATCAAGGGAATCAAGGCCAAGCTAACTTCAACAACCAGTCTCACTTTGCTACTCTGAACCAATTCCTGGAAAATCATCCCAAGTCCTTCAGCTATTGTGTTGATCCGCTCGATGCCGAGGATTGGATCACTGACATCAAGAAACACTTCGAGTGCAGTAATGTGAGACCTGAGGATTATGTCAAGTTTGTCGCATTCCAACTCAAAGACCAAGTCTGCCGCGATTTTGATTCTCATCACATCCCTACCAGTGTCATTGAAGGCATGCGTGAGCAATTCCGCAACCTCAAGTAGGGCAACATGTCTGTCTATCAATACAATGTCAAGTTCCATAATCTGGCCCGTTATGCTAAGAAAGACATTCCCGATGCAAAGAGAAAGATCTACCAATTCCAAGGTGGTCTGAAAGATGAACTCCATCTTGCTCTCACTCTCTTCGAGCCATAAGAATTTGATCAATTATACAACATGGCTCTCAAGCAAGAAGCTGCCCAGCTCAAGTGTGAGGCTTCAAAGAAAAGAATCAGAGATGCAGTAGCTACTTTTCCTCCTCACAAGTGGTTGCTAAATAGTAGAAGTTCTGGCTTCCACCGCCTCCAGTCTTTCGTCCTCCAAGTCAGTACAAGCACTCAGGTGGTCGTGGATCTTCGCACCTACCCAACCCAAGCAACCAGAACAAGTTTCAGCCTCAGGCTTCAAGGTCAAGTGCTTCTCCTCGTCGCCCAGCTTCAAAGGTCACTTGCTACAAATGTGGTCTAAAGGGACATTACTCCAACAAGTGCACCAACCAGAGGCGCCTTCCGCCTCCTCCTCCTACCAAGTCGATAAGCAACACCATTGTCAGGCACAATCCAAAGGCTGCAAGAGTGAATCTAATGAACATAGCTCAGGCAGATGATTCTATAGATGTGATAATTAGTCATTATCTGGTTAACTCAATTCCTGCAAAAAGTTTTATTTGTTTCAGGGGCACCGTTTTCTTTCATCTCAAGACCATTCGTTGCTGAGCATGATTTTGTTACGGAGAAGATACCAATGCCTTTGAACATTATTTCTCCGGGATTGCAAATGAGCTCCAACTCAGTTGTTCCGGATATCTCCATCAAGATGGGCAATTATAAATTTCTAGCTTCCCCAGTTGTTCTCGGCAATTTGGACATTGATCTTATTCTTGGGATGGATTGGCTCTCTAAGCATGATGCTCTTCTTGATTGTGCGAACAAGGAGGTCAATCTTACTCATCCTTCCCAAGATGTGATTATCTTCGCATCTCGAGATAACACAATCAGGCTATTCTCTCTGAGTGACAAGGGCGAGATTAATGCCATATCCCAGATTCCAGTGGTTTGTGAATTTGAAGATGTTTTTCCTGAAGAATTGCCAGGAATGCCTCCCAACCGTCCAGTTGAATTCGTCATTGAACTTGAACCTGGTACAGAGCCAGCCTGTCGGCGTCCGTACAAGCTATCTCCTAAAGAGTTGAAGGAATTGAAGAAGCAACTAGACGAGCAAGAATGCATGGGTCTAATCAGACCGAGTTCTTCCCCTTGGGGCTCTGGTGTTCTTTTGTCAAGAAGAATGATGGTACGGAATGATTGTGCGTTGATTACCGGCCATTGAACAAGAAGACAATTAAGAATAAGTACCCGCTCCCCAATATCAATGAACTATTCGAGCAGCTCAAAGGAGCCAAGGTTTTCTCGAAGCTTGATCTCCGGATGGGCTACTATCAAATTTGTATCCGTGAAGAGGATATTCCCAAGACCGCATTCAGGATAAGTTATGGGTCCTACAAGTACACAGTCATGTCCTTCGGGCTTGCAAATGCACCTCCCACCTTCTATCGCATGATGTATTTCACATTCAACCCATACACTAATGAGTTCATCCTCGTCTATCTGGATAATATTCTGGTATTCACCAAGAATAAAGAAGACCATGCCAAGCACCTCCGTTTGGTTCTTGACAGGCTCAGAGAGCACCATTTTTATGCGAAATTCTCAAAGTGCGAATTTTGGCTTGATGAAGTTCTGTATCTGGGTCATATTATCTCTGCCAATTGCATTTCAGTTAACCACGAGAAGGTTGAAGCTATTGTGAAGTGGGAACCTCCTCAGAACGTCAAGCAACTCCGAAGCTTCCTCAGTGTTGGGGATATAAGTATTTCATATGACCCGCCCAGGAGGGGCCGGGTTACCCAACTGAGGTTCATGGGCCTTGCCCAGAAGCACGTTAAAGATGGCGTTTTAGTTAAGGGCCCAAGGCCTGCGACGGCTTAAAGCCTTTAAGTATCAACCGCCATATATGTGACTTGTGTTGTAAGGCATGTAATAACAGTCACTGGACCGAACACGATTGTATGAACCGACCGGGACTTCGTAGGCCGCAGGGCGTCAACCCGTGTATATAAGGGGACAACCCGGCAGCGGCTTAGGGCAAGAAACAATAGATCGAGGGCTAGGCAAGCGCATCCGCACCCTAGCAATCGACACCCCAGCAATTCCACCTCAAGCTGGATTAGGTTTTACCCTCACCGCAGGGGCCGAACCAGTATAAACTCCCTGTGTCCTTTGTCTTGTTCTTAACCCCTTTAAGCTAACCACGTCGCTATGGCTCCGCAATCAAGTCCTTACCTTAGGACATCTGCCATGACACTTCCACGACAGTTGGCGCCCACCGTGGGGCCTGCGGCCTGTGGTTTTGAGTTCTTGAAGGGAACTTTGAAGGGCTTAAGGGATTCGTTGTGGGCCGGAGGACCAAGAGTCGTCGTGGCAAGCTCTACATCTGTGAAGAAGGCTGGGGTCTCAATGCCGGGTCAATTGAGTATGGGTATCGGGTCCCCTTCGGCGGAATCCACGTCTTCATCGGCAAGATCGGTGAACCAGGCCCTGAGCCGGACACCTGCACCGACATCGTCGAGCCGACTCAGCGTGCGTGACTCGCCCGGGTTCGGCCCCCGAAGAAGTGTGCCTTCTTTGGATACTTACAGGGCACTAGAGGCTCCGGATCTTATGAGGAAACAACCGTTCTCTTCGACGATGAGTCATCCACACGTGTGACTAACTGCATGTATCGGATGCAGAGCGGATAGCTTGGGGGCTCGTCCGACGGTAACAGTATTCTAGACCTCAGTGAGCCGCCAAGCAGGGTAGCGATATTCATGACTAGCACCCAACCGGCTCTCAGATCAACAATCTTGGGGACCAAAACAGCCGGCGTGACAGCAGCTGCGGCAGGTGCAGATGGCTCAGCACGCACGCCGACTCAAGCTTTGTCAGACCTATTGGAGAATCTGGCGACTCTGATGGGAACAGTGATAACCCCAGAAAACCAGGATCAACATAAAACAGCTGTGGAGAAGTTGCGGCAGGAGATGGCACAAGCTAAGGAAGACCTGGCGGCAGAGAACACCAGGATGACTGAAGAGCGGGCCGTTTTGGAGGCCCGGGCCTAGCGGATTCAAGCGGATGCTATCCGGCTCTCGGTAGGTCAGAACACTGCTAATGAAGCCATGAGGAGAAATAAAGAGAGTCGTCTCCCCTTTGTTTATGAGCCAAGAAATCTTTTTTCGGATGGGGCAAGGGGCAGCGGTCTGTCGGTGTTAAACCGAACTGAAGAGGCACCCAGGACCGGCAGTCCGGTTCATCAGCGGACGACCGGATCTCTGTATGCGGATCAGAACCGCCCGTCCCCTCGTTACCCTCTGACACTGGCAGGTCACTATTCCAACCCTCTGGATAACATGACAGCAGCGGCATCAAGGCTGGCGGCTTTGCTAGTTGAGGGCGAAACTCCGGTAGCAGTGGAAACCATGAGAGCTCAAGAACTTCTTCAGACGGCACTACAACAGCAACATGCTTATTCTTATAGTCGAGACCGGATTCACTCAACCCCCCATCCAAGTGCCAGCTACAGCAGACACGTTGACTCGCCAGAGGTTTCAAGCGCATAGCGATGTCGTAACTTGCCTCGTGGACTTAACCTGGCGCGGCATGACGCCAGGGCACAAGACGTGTCGGTTCAAGCGGCCGATCATCAGCCAGTGCCATACTACCTGGCGGCTTCAGTTGAAACAGGCAGGACTTCCTAGTCTTGGGGCGTGCCGTGTCTAATGGCGGCTATACGGAACGAGCGGTTGCCTAAGGATTTTAAGGGCCCTCGTAAGGTGCCGAACTACACAGCAGATCAGCCCCTGAGGCTTGGATAGAGAGCTACGAGATGGCGATGGAGATGCTGGATGTTAGTGAAGTTGCATGTGCTTAATACTTTACCATGAAGCTAGAAGGCTCAACTCGTAACTAGTTAAAGGGGTTACCCGTCAATTCCATCGAGTCATGGGAAGAATTGAAGGCCAGGTTCATCAAGCACTTCAAGGACACATGCACACAGCCCATGTCAATCGTGGATCTAGACTCTTGTGTTCGGAACGAGAGCCAATCAACAACTAGTTGGGTGCGCCGGGTTTCTGTGACGCCCGAAGACCGACGTCCCAGAAGATTCCAGAAGATTCCAGATGTTCCGGGTTGCCCGTGTGTTCTTTGTGCTTGTGTTATTTATTTTTGCATTGCATCATGTCATCATGCCATCATGTCATATTTTATTTTGCATCTCAACCTAAATAAATCGTGTGGGCCTTCGGTCCATTTAAATCGAGGGAAGGATGACTTCTCTTTATAACTTATAAAAGTCTCTCAATATTTAGGGAGCTATATAATAAATATTCCATTCGTTGGAATTAACCCAACACACTTGCATATTATTTCCCCATGTCTATTTCACTTCGAGTTTCTCCTTCAAAAACCTTCCCTATATTCTTTTCCCAATTATCGAGGCTCCTCCTAAAATCTAGACTCCTTTTGAACTCCTTTAAGGCAAGCTATTTATTTTTAGTTTGCACTTCCCTTTTTGTTGGAACTATTTTTGTGGGGTTGGAATTATTCCATAAAGCCTTTCAAAATTGTTCCATATTTTATTTCTTGTTCGTGGCCTTTTCCTTAATTTTTTGTCTATCTCTATTTTTTTCTGCTAAAGATTAAAATAGAGGCAGAAGAGCCCAGCCGCGGCCTGCCCTCCCAGCCGGCCTGCTAAGCCTCTTGGGCCTCCTCCTCCCAGCCTTGGCTCACTGGCCACTCCAGCCCGAGGCCCAGCCTCGACCGCTAACCCTAGCCGAGCGACGCTCTCTCCCTCTCTTCCCTCGTCCGCCGCCAGTACCCCGATCCCATCGCTACCCCGATCCACTCCTTTCCCTCGATCCCCTTTTCCTCTGCGATTGAAGCCCGAGCCCTAGAGCCCAGCGCCGTTCCTCCACCAGCGCCTGGAGCTGCGGCCTCCTCTCCATCGCCCGCATCCGTCGCCGTCCAGCGCCTCCCTGCGCCCTGGCCCCGCAGCCTCCTTGACCAGGAGCTGCCGCCCGAAGCGTCGTGGCTTCCTCCAGCTCGCCATGGCCCTGCGTCGTCCAGGCCGCCCCGTCAGTCGATCTCCTCGCCAAGCCGCTCCGCCCCGCGCGCCTGGTGCCGCGAGCCGGCCCGGACCAGCCAGAGCGTCCCGGCCGCGACCTCCCTCAGGCCGGAGCTGCTCCCTCCATCTCCAGCAGCAAGGCCCGCGCCTCGCCAGGCCCTCGCCTCGCCATGGTCGCCTCAGTCGCGGCCTGCGCCTCCCCGTCGCCCCGCGAGCCAGCCCTGCCTCCTCGCCAGCCGCGCCTCTGCGCCCTTCCCTTCGCCCCGGCACCGAGCAGCGCCGCTGACCGTCCCCAAGTCGCTCGACCTGCCGCTGCCATGGCCTCTGCCTCCTTTTGGACTGACCCCTTTGCTGCCTTGCACTGTGTATTTTTTTTTGTTTTTGTTTTGTGTTGCTTTGTGTTGTTGAGCTTGACAGAGGACCCGTGTACAATGACTGGAGCAACTACATAAACATGTACACCTACCGTCGCAAGAACGAGATCCCAAGTACCACGACGATGCGTCGAGTACCACTACGTCCGACGCCACGACAAGTACCCCTACACAGCAAAACGACAAGTACCACTACCGACGCCGGAGCCATCGGAACCCTCAAGTACCTCTACGGATCATGTACAACTACCGTCGCCGAGACCAAGTACCACTACATAACGTGTACCCCGACGTCGCAAGTACCACGACACATGACGTGAACGTCTAATATCGCCGAAGACCCGTGAACAACTACTTCCACTACTTCCTCGACGCTCTCGAACCGCCCCGAGAATGTTTGTCCCGAAGGTATAACCCCGAGACGATGACCCGTGAGATGCTTGTTGTGTTGTATGAAATGTTTCCCGTGTGTGCTTCGTGCCGTTTCGTCCGTTTGTCATGTTCCTCGGTTGCCTCGTCACCGACCCGTGGGAACCCGGTGACGGGATCGCCCCACCTTTCTTGGCTCGCTCACGCCATCTTTCCTTTTGCATCGGACTCTCAACGAGTTACCGGCACCGATATGTTGTTGTTGCATCATTTTCGGATCGTTGCCATGGCACCCTTCTCCTTCCACCGCGGTGACAATGCTTCTTATCTTCTTCTTGTTAACCTTTAACTAAAAATTGCATAAAACTTGATCATGTCATCCGCATCATGTTAACAACATTAATATGTGTGAATTGTTGGTTGTTTATAATTACTAAACATGCTCATGGGGATTTTCCGGATATGTTGTTGTTATTTTCCGGCCCCATTTAAAATGCCTAAATAGGTAGTTTACTTTAAGCTTCACCTCTTGCCATGTTAAAAACACTTTAATCTTGTCTTGTAATAATTGAGAGTCAATTAAATAAATCAATGTGGTGTTTCGTCAATATGCAACTCGTTGCATATTGAGCTCCACTTAACTTGTAGTTTTGTTTGTGCACTTTGCCATGCCATGCATATTTAAACCGGACATGCATCATACTTGTTTGTGCATCGTTGTAATGCCCAAGATGGGACTATACCTCCTACGTGTCGAGGCACGAATTAAAGGTATAAGCCCATCCTAGAATGATCTCAAGTTTGGTATCTTTGCACAACTCATGTAAAAGAGGGATTAAATTGCAAAAGGAGATAGTTGGCTTACACTCGCCACTTCACACAATACAATACATAAGCAATTCATCATTCAAAACATCACAACCCGACTACGGGTGAAGATCCAAAAGAAAGATACCAAAACAACATAAAGCCACAGGTCAGGATCGAATCCTAGTAGAAACCACTACTGAACATCGAACCGTCACAAGCAAACGGCCACAAGCTTCCTCGAGCTCCCAGTGAAGAACTGATCCAACTCCTGCATCGAACTCGGCTGAACCTGCATCTGGTGAGGTGAAGTAACTGTGAGCCACAGAGGACTCAGCAATCCCGTTCCCGGGTAACAAGACTATTTAAGCCTTGGGTGAGGACAAGGCTGAAGAAAGAAATATGAGGTGAAGGAACAACAAGAGTCTGCAGCAGCAACTAGCACTAACTTACGTAATAGAGAGCGAGAAGAGAAGGTGCCTCGGTCGAGAGATGATCACGAAGTGATCCTAACTAAAGCCGGTCAAACATAACCCCACCTTGTTCAACTCCCGAATCCCTATTCGGAAATTGACAGTCACGGTACACACGCTGGTAGTGTATTGAAACATTGTGTCAAGTTATCTACAACCGGAATTAACAAGCTCCCATCTCCGCGGAGTCGCAACTCCATAGGTGGGAAGACCCGAGTATTCTCGGAATCCCGTGCTCAAGTTAAACCGAACTAAGGTAAGGCTAATCCAGCAAATCCTCCCGGTGTGTCGACACCCTGATAGTAGCCGCGCGTATCTAAGTCTCAGGACACGACCGGATGGGCGAAGCTACGGGTTTTTACCAGACCTTGAGTTTCCTCGAGGTGGCCCCGCAGGCTCCCCGTTTCGGACCAACACTCATGTGGAGCACTGGCCCGGGGTTGTGGAATTAAGAATAAAAGAGGGTTTGCAAGGCCCTTATGCAAGTTTTATTAGTTTGTTATTAGGCAAATAGTACCAATGTTGGGATTTGCTGGAAAAGACTTAGCACTTAGCGGTTTATCAAGGGGGTCCCATACACCCCAACCGTGTTAGGAACGCAAAATCAAGGAACATAACACCGGTTTATATGGTTCCTAACGGCATGAGTGGAACAAATCACCAAGCAAAAGGCTTAGCCTTCCACCCATGCCAATATATAGATGATTTCATTTAGGCATTTATATAGTGTGATATAACCCAACCAAACTTCAACATGAAGCAAGCATCTTCGATCTTCACCTGCAACTAGCAATGCTATAAGAAGGGCTGAGCGAAGCGTACTTAGCCAAGCAACGGTTTGCGTAGGTAGGGTGGTTAAACATGGCAATGGTTACAAGTAGGAGGCTGACAAAAAGATCATGGGCATCGAGGCAAAGCTACAGAGCGATACTCTAGCAATAGGCAAAGATAGTAATGGTATCCGGGTTCGGTCATCTTGCCTGGGATTCCACAAGGGAGAAGAACGGATCCAAGAAGAAGACGGAGCAACAGTCGAGCGGATCCTCACAACTCCGGAACGAAACCGAAGCTAACAAGAGAAGCAACCGGAAAGAAAGAAACAACACGGTAAACACACAAGCATCAACATGGCATACAATGCGCAAACAAGTATGATGCATGTACGGTTTAAATATGCATGGCATGGCAAAGTGCACAAACAAATACTACAAGTTAAGTGGAGATCAATATGCAACGAGTTGCATATTGAGGAAACACCACATTTAATTATTTAGTTGACTCTCGTTATTTACAAGACAAGATTAAATGTTTTTAACATGGCAAGAGGTGAAGCATAAAGAAACTACACTATTTAGGCATTTTAAATGAGGCCGCAAATAACAACAACATATCCGGAAAATCCCCATGAGCATGTTTAGTAATTATTAAAGCAACAACAATTCACACATATATAATGTTGTTAACATGATGCGGATGACATGATCAAGTTCATGCAATTATTAAAAGGTTGACTTAAAAGAGATATGAATCATTTGTCACCGTGGTGGAATGAAAGGGTGCCACGGCAACGATTCCTAAAATGATGCCATGGCAACATATCGGTGCCGGTAACTCGTTGAGAGTCCGGTGCAAAAGATGAAGGGCGGCGTGAGCAAGTTGAACAAGATGGAAGTGGGTCGATCCCGTTGCCGGGTTCCCACGAGTCGGCGACAAGGCAACCGAGGAACGTGACAAAAGGTGAAACGGCACGACGGCACGGAGCACACAAGGGAGACATTTCATACAACACAACATGCATCACACGGGTCACGACTCGGGGTTATACCTTCGAAACATGCGTTTCGGGACGGTTCGAGTTCGTAGTGGAAGTAGTGGAACACGGTTCGTAGAGGAAGTAGTCGTTCACGGGGTGTAGTGGAAGTAGATCTTCCGTTCGGAGAGGAAGTAGACGTTCTCATTTCTTCACCGAAGGTAGTCGTTCTCGTAGCGGTAGTTGTACTCAGGCGACGGTAGATGTACTCGTTCCGTTCGGTCTTGCCGGTCTCGTCTCGAGTCGTAGATGTACTTGGCGCATCCGTCTTTTTCGGGCGAGGGTAGTTGTTCGGGCGTCGATCTCGTACACGGTTCGTAGACGTTCGGGCCGTAGATGTTCGGGTGTATACGTAGAGGTACTTGTCTCGAAGAGGTACTTGGTCGGGTCGCCGGTAGTCGTGCACGGGTCATCTGTCAAAAATTACAGCACAGGCACACAAAACAAAAACAAAAACTACGCAGCACGGGTCAGCGGCGAGGCCAGAGGCTTGGCGCCGCGCGAAGAGGCCGGACTGCGGTCTCGGCGACGGAGGAAGGCGGCCTCTGGCCGCTGACCAGAGAGGCGACGAGGCGAGGAGGGAAGGGGCGTGCTCCAGCGGCCTTGGGGCGAAGCGGGGCGGCCGAGGCAGGGAGCTGCTGCCGCTCGCGAGCTGGAGGGAGGCCGCGGTCGCGTCCTGGGGCGTCGCGGGGCCAGAGGCGAGGCTCCCCGGCTCGGGCGCGAGGAAGGAGCCCGTTCAAGGCCGCGGAAGGACAGGGCCGGCGCTGCGGAAGACGTTCTGGAAGGGAGGCGCCGGCGCTCGGGGAGGAGCAGCGGCTCCGGCAGCCTCTCGCGGGAGAAGCGGCGGGCGCGCGTGCGGCCTGGAGGGCGACGGGGAGGCCCGAAGGGAGCGACTCGCGGGGCTCGGCCTGAGGGAGAGGGCGCTCGGCCGAAGAGGAAGTGCGAGGAGTCGGGGTGCGGTCGGGAGAGAGAGGGGAGATCGAACGAGGGAGGAGGGTTCGGGCGATGCGGGACTTGGGGAGAGAGAGGTAGGGACGAGCGAGGCAGAGGGAAGGGTGCGGCGGCGTACGAGGGGAGGAGAGGGAGGAGTGGCGGCGGTGAGCGAGGGAAACAGGGAGAGCGAGGGATCGGGCTGCCGCTAGGGTTGCGGGGTGAGGGAGCGAAGGGAGTTGGCCTTGGGCCCAGGAGGAGATGGGCCTTGAGGGAGGTGGCTGGCCTGGGCCTTAGGGGAAGAGGAGGCCCAAGAGGCTGGCCTCTTCCTATTTATTTGATTTCTGCAAATAACCAATTCACAGAATAAAAGACAGGAAAAGGCCAGGGGTTGACGGGAAGAATTTGAAAGAAGTAGCAATACTTCTGGACTCCTGGAATTATGCCCCATTTAAATAAAATACTCTGGCATTATTTAGAGATAGAAAAATAATTCAAGTTTGAATTTAGTTCAAACTAGAGCCATTTTCGAATCTGACCAGAGCATATCCGAAAAGGGTGAAATTTGGAGGAGGGGCATATGGCATGGTCTAGAATTTTTAGGAAAAGAATGAACATTAAAGGAGGTAGCGAAGAACTCACTTGCATGACGAAGTAAAAGAATAAGAGGAAGAAGAAGAAGAAGGATGGGTGTTGCGTGGAACATATGCAAGTGTGTTGGGTTAATTCCAACGAATGGAATATTTAATATAGCTCCCTAAATATTGAGAGGCTTTTATATGTTGTAAAGAGAAGACATTCTTCCCTCGATTTAAATGGACCGAAGGTCCACACGAATTATTTAGGTGCAAAAAATTAATGAGATGATGGCATGATGACATGATGCAAGCAAAAATAAATAACACAAGCAAAAAGAAACACACGGGCAACCCGGAACATCTGGAATCTTCTGGAATCTTCTGGGACGTCGGTCTCGGGCGTCACAACTCTCCCACACTAACAGAGGATCTCGACCCGAGATCCTAGAGATATCACCGGGTAGAAACGAAAAAGGAAGAGGTAAAACAAAGTTGCTTCTTCGACAGACGAGTGAAACCAAAGAACCTTGAGAGGTTGACCACGATGAAAGAAGAACACAACAGAGATGAACGAAGATGAAACACTCCGTTAGAAAAAGGAACAAGGAACATTACGAGAACCTTGTAGGTTGAAAGACATGAAAACAAGAGCTCATGAACCAAAAGAATAAGGAACCGCAATGGTATAGCCAAGGAATAAGAATGACAGAATTTGGACAGCACTCCGGTTAAAAGATAGGCAAAACTTGATAAGATGAGAGAACTAGAATGGAAAAAATACAACACTCCGGTTAAATAGATAAACAAAGGAAAAGAACATGATCTTGATAAAAAACGAGATGATGGTTAAAGAGAGCAACATCACAATGCCTCCGGAATGAAAGAATAGCATATAAATGAACGACAGAATTGAACGGAGAAGAAAAAGAAAACTTCTCTCAAAATTGAATTGAAAGAGCATCCTTACGAAGAAGGGTTGAACGGAGTTGATGAAAAATCAACAACGAAACGAATAAGCTCGATGTGGGCTTATGGAAAACATCTCAAAATTAAGAGGTGACAACCAGCCACTACCGAAAACATTTGATTGGATTGAGATCAACAAGGAGACGAAAAACTTATTTCACCGGAATGATAAATGAAGAACTTGGGTCATTTAGAAGCACCACAATTAGCAACAATTCTCAAGGAAAGCTTTTAGGTGAAATACAACCCAAGATAACTCCAACGAATAGATTGAAGGGTTGAAAAAGATCTCCTGAACAAGGAAAATGATGGGTTTTAAATATCTCATTCTTGATAACTCGTGAATCATGAAACATGAAGGAATTGACAAGAATGACATAACACCATCTCAAAGATAAGGTAGAAAGGATTGCAATTGGAAAGCATGATGAAGAAATGCTTGAGCTCCAACAAGAATCTTGATGAAGACTTCGAGGATGAATTAAGACATGATGAACCACCATGAAAACTCCGGTAATGAAAGCATGAGAAGTGAAAGATGAAAAGAATAAGATTCAAAGCCTGCGATGAATTAGATGGAGCTTGAACTGATATAATTGAAAATAACTTGAAGCTCCGGAAAACAAGATGAACAACTTGGAACCAAGGATATGATATGATGAACAAGCTCCAGACAAAAGAATTAAACACTTGGAAGGAACAAGAATAAGAATTATGTTATGCATCTCCTTTACCAATTTAAATTGATGACAACCAAAGGATTTGGCATACTACTTATTCTCGTTGGAATGAATTAAAGAGAGGTTTAGCACAACCTTGGGTAAATCTTCAACAAAGCACCGGTAGGATTGTGAAAAGAACAAATGAATCAATACGATACAAGGGAGAGAAAACTTGAAAGAACCACCGTAAAAATATGGAGACAAACGAAGAGACATCAATGAAGAATAGTTGGAGAACGAAGTTGAAAACTGAGAACGAAGAAATATTCTGAAATGATGGCCTTCGGAGGAACACAAAGGAAAAGAATTCATGAAATGCTTCGGATGGTTATGAAAAGAATTCCTCACAATCGAAACAATAATGAGGATGACAAGAAGCTAGAACCACGAATCTTCAAGAAGACGGGTCAATATTTAAGAGAAACACTTGTCCAGTCTTCAACTGTTGAGAATGAAGACGAGAATGCCATGAAGAATTGATGAGCACTCCGGATTGAAGAATTAAAAAGGTTGAAACAACGATGGAAAGAATTTGAAAGTAAACTTGGAGAAGGCATATGACTGATGGAAATCATTCTTACGTCACACTTTGAAAGAATTTGAGTATAACTCCGGAAAATAGAAGAGGCAGGTAAGATCCTGGGAAAAGACCTGTGGGTTAGGGCCCACTAAATAAATCACCGTTGAAAAAGATTGCTTGAGATATTGCACCAGTTGAATTAAATGGCTTGAATAAGATGATAATCCTCAAAATAGCTTGAAATGATTAAGAATGGAAACGCGGATTATCTGAGATATCTTCAACACTCCGGATATGGATAGCAAGAGGAGAATGATTAATTGGTGCACCGGAATAAGAAAGCATTTGAAAAGAGGAAAAATGATAAGATCAACACCGAAATTTTGAATTACATCCACCGGCAGAATTATTGGAATTAAGAATGATGAACTTGACGCTCTTGAGCATCTTCTCGATAAATCACCGGATAAGAACATTGGAGGAAAAGAATGAAGAAATATCACATGAATAAAATGGATATTTCATTAAGAATTTCTGGCTCCAAGAAGAAGAAGGGTGGGAGGCTGGGGAAAACAAAAACAACTTGGGATGATTGAAACATACACCGGCAGATAAAAACTGAGAGTTGATCTTGCAGATGATGAAAAGATCGGATTAACTTAAAGCAAAGGACGCCGGTAGAAAAGGATTAACATGAAACTCTCGATGGTCAAGAAGAATTAGCACTCCCATAGAAATATGAGAACACCGATAAGGAGGTATGGAATCACCATTTGACATCGAAGCAACTCGAATACCAGAATCAAAACAAGAACAAAGGGTAGATATGCAACATGATCTTCACAATATCATCCGAACAGAGAATTGAACGAATGAATTCCGCAGGTACATCAACTTGTCGAGAAGCCACTTGGAGAGCAAAATGAAAATAAAAAGGAACAAGGAACAGATGGAACAAATACAAGATAGAAGCTTCGTTCGACATCTTCGTGCTGAAAGCTCATGGAACGTGTTACAAAAGGGTTTTGTCATCCCCGGATCAGCATAGCCAAGGACCCTTTAAGATGCAACTCCCGATCAGAACAAGTCCATAAAGCCACTTCACTCAATGTAGAACCCCAAACTTCATATCGAGCACTCGTTGGAAGAATGCCTAGAACTACTAGATGAACCCACCTATAGATTTCCGAAAGTTTCCAGTTATGCAATCAGGTGTTGGGGATACACGGGAAGCACCGCGCAATCAACTCTAAACCTACATCCAGGTGTATCCATCCTTCAACACATAACCAGTCTTTCTCGGAAACTGTGTACCTCGGACCTTCGAAAAGCATCCACTATAACAAGCTATGGCAATACTCTCGAACTACCTCCCCAGTATTGGGTGATGTCGGGGTTATCTTGCCACTGGCCGTATAGGAGAGATTTTCGATGTCGGCCGTCTTAAGTATTTAGTACTGCCGCGATATGCTTGTTACAATGATACCCCGAAGCTCAACTCCTCGGTAACAGGAGGCATCGAGAACAATATCCTTGTCACAAGAACATCGAAACAATCCCAGAATACTCGCGGGATTCCTAAAAAAAATTTGTACAAATTTTGAAGATAGGAGAGACAAGAGTAGCCGTCAGGAGTCCTCACCAGAGAGAAAGGGGCTGAGAAGCAAAGAAATCCTACTCTCCGATATAATATAGGACTCAAAAAGTTTTCAGTGTGTGCCTAGACTCAACCGTCAACGATTCGATCAAACAGTGGGGGCTTCTAGGTCGGAGAAGGCTCTGAATACCAACTTGTAATGCCCAGGATGGGACTATACCTCCTACGTGTCGAGGCACGACTTAAAGGTATAAGCCCATCCTAGAATGATCTCAAGTTTGGTATCTTTGCACAACTCATGTAAAAGAGGGATTAAATTGCAAAAGGAGATAGTTGGCTTACACTCGCCACTTCACACAATACAATACATAAGCAATTCATCATTCAAAACATCACAACCCGACTACGGGTGAAGATCCAAAAGAAAGATACCAAAACAACATAAAGCCACAGGTCAGGATCGAATCCTAGTAGAAACCACTACTGAACATCGAAACGTCACAAGCAAACGGCCACAAGCTTCCTCGAGCTCCCAGTGAAGAACTGATCCAACTCCTGCATCGAACTCGGCTGAACCTGCATCTGGTGTGGTGAAGTAACTGTGAGCCATAGAGGACTCAGCAATCCCGTTCCTGGGTAACAAGACTATTTAAGCCTTGGGTGAGGACAAGGCTGAAGAAAGAAATATGAGGTGAAGGAACAACAAGAGTCTGCAGCAGCAACTAGCACTAACTTACGTAATAGAGAGCGAGAAGAGAAGGTGCCTCGGTCGAGAGATGATCACGAAGTGATCCTAACTAAAGCCGGTCAAACATAACCCCACCGTGTTCAACTCCCGAATCCCTATTCGGAAATTGACAGTCAGGGTACACACGCTGGTAGTGTATTGAAACATTGTGTCAAGTTATCTACAACCGGAATTAACAAGCTCCCATCTGCCACATAACCGCGGGCACGGCTTTCGAAAGTTCAAACCCTGTAGGGGTGTTCCAACTTGACCCATTACAAGCCCACGATCCGCGGAGTCGCAACTCCATAGGTGGGAAGACCCGAGTATTCTCGGAATCCCGTGCTCAAGTTAAACCGAACTAAGGTAAGGCTAATCCAGCAAATCCTCCCGGCGTGTCGACACCCTGATAGTAGCCGCGCGTATCTAAGTCTCAGGACACGACCGGATGGGCGAAGCTACGGGTTTTTACCAGACCTTGAGTTTCCTCGAGGTGGCCCCGCAGGCTCCCCGTTTCGGACCAACACTCATGTGGAGCACTGGCCCGGGGTTGTGGAATTAAGAATAAAAGAGGGTTTGCAAGGCCCTTATGCAAGTTTTATTAGTTTGTTATTAGGCAAATAGTACCAATGTTGGGATTTGCTGGAAAAGACTTAGCACTTAGCGGTTTATCAAGGGGGTCCCATACACCCCAACCGTGTTAGGAATGCAAAATCAAGGAACATAACACCGGTTTATACGGTTCCTAACGGCATGAGTGGAACAAATCACCAAGCAAAAGGCTTAGCCTTCCACCCTTGCCAATATATAGATGATTTCATTTAAGCATTTATATAGTGTGATATAACCCAACCAAACTTCAACATGAAGCAAGCATCTTCGATCTTCACCTGCAACTAGCAATGCTATAAGAAGGGCTGAGCGAAGCGTACTTATCCAAGCAACGGTTTGCGTAGGTAGGGTGGTTAAACATGGCAATGGTTACAAGTAGGAGGCTGACAAAAAGATCATGGGCATCGAGGCAAAGCTACAGAGCGATACTCTAGCAATAGGCAAAGATAGTAATGGTATCCGGGTTCGGTCATCTTGCCTGGGATTCCACAAGGGAGAAGAACGGATCCAAGAAGAAGACGGAGCAACAGTCGAGCGGATCCTCACAACTCCGGAACGAAACCGAAGCTAACAAGAGAAGCAACCGGAAAGAAAGAAACAACACGGTAAACACACAAGCATCAACATGGCATACGATGCGCAAACAAGTATGATGCATGTCCGGTTTAAATATGCATGGCATGGCAAAGTGCACAAACAAATACTACAAGTTAAGTGGAGATCAATATGCAACGAGTTGCATATTGACGAAACACCACATTTAATTATTTAGTTGACTCTCGTTATTTACAAGACAAGGTTAAATGTTTTTAACATGGCAAGAGGTGAAGCATAAAGAAACTACACTATTTAGGCATTTTATATGAGGCCGCAAATAACAACAACATATCCGGAAAATCCCCATGAGCATGTTTAGTAATTATTAAAGCAACAACAATTCACACATATATAATGTTGTTAACATGATGCGGATGACATGATCAAGTTCATGCAATTATTAAAAGGTTGACTTAAAAGAGATATGAATCATTTGTCACCGTGGTGGAATGAAAGGGTGCCACGGCAACGATTCCTAAAATGATGCCATGGCAACATATCGGTGCCGGTAACTCGTTGAGAGTCCGGTGCAAAAGATGAAGGGCGGCGTGAGCAAGTTGAACAAGATGGAAGTGGGTCGATCCCGTTGCCGGGTTCCCACGAGTCGGCGACAAGGCAACCGAGGAACGTGACAAAAGGTGAAACGGCACGACGGCACGGAGCACACAAGGGAGACATTTCATACAACACAACATGCATCACACGGGTCACGACTCGGGGTTATACCTTCGAAACATGCGTTTCGGGACGGTTCGAGTTCGTAGTGGAAGTAGTGGAACACGGTTCGTAGAGGAAGTAGTCGTTCACGGGGTGTAGTGGAAGTAGATCTTCCGTTCGGAGAGGAAGTAGACGTTCTCATTTCTTCACCGAAGGTAGTCGTTCTCGTAGCGGTAGTTGTACTCAGGCGACGGTAGATGTACTCGTTCCGTTCGGTCTTGCCGGTCTCGTCTCGAGTCGTAGATGTACTTGGCGCATCCGTCTTTTTCGGGCGAGGGTAGTTGTTCGGGCGTCGATCTCGTACACGGTTCGTAGACGTTCGGGCCGTAGATGTTCGGGTGTATACGTAGAGGTACTTGTCTCGAAGAGGTACTTGGTCGGGTCGCCGGTAGTCGTGCACGGGTCATCTGTCAAAAATTACAGCACAGGCACACAAAACAAAAACAAAAACTACGCAGCACGGGTCAGCGGCGAGGCCAGAGGCTTGGCGCCGCGCGAAGAGGCCGGACTGCGGTCTCGGCGACGGAGGAAGGCGGCCTCTGGCCGCTGACCAGAGAGGCGACGAGGCGAGGAGGGAAGGGGCGCGCTCCAGCGGCCTTGGGGAGAAGCGGGGCGGCCGAGGCAGGGAGCTGCTGCCGCTCGCGAGCTGGAGGGAGGCCGCGGTCGCGGCCTGGGGCGTCGCGGGGCCAGAGGCGAGGCTCCCCGGCTCGGGCGCGAGGAAGGAGCCCGTTCGAAGCCACGGAAGGATAGGGCCGGCGCTGCGGAAGACGTTCTGGAAGGGAGGCGCCGGCGCTCGGGGAGGAGCAGCGGCTCCGGCAGCCTCTCGCGGGAGAAGCGGCGGGCGCGCGTGCGGCCTGGAGGGCGACGGGGAGGCCCGAAGGGAGTGACTCGCGGGGCTCGGCCTGAGGGAGAGGGCGCTCGGCCGAAGAGGAAGTGCGAGGAGTCGGGGTGCGGTCGGGAGAGAGAGGGGAGATCGAACGAGGGAGGAGGGTTCGGGCGATGCGGGACTTGGGGAGAGAGAGGTAGGGACGAGCGAGGCAGAGGGAAGGGTGCGGCGGCGTACGAGGGGAGGAGAGGGAGGAGTGGCGGCGGTGAGCGAGGGAAACAGGGAGAGCGAGGGATCGGGCTGCCGCTAGGGTTGCGGGGTGAGGGAGCGAAGGGAGTTGGCCTTGGGCCCAGGAGGAGATGGGCCTTGAGGGAGGTGGCTGGTCTGGGCCTTAGGGGAAGAGGAGGCCCAAGAGGCTGGCCTCTTCCTATTTATTTGATTTCTGCAAATAACCAATTCACAGAATAAAAGACGGGAAAAGGCCTGGGGTTGACGGGAAGAATTTGAAAGAAGTAGCAATACTTCTGGACTCCTGGAATTATGCCCCATTTAAATAAAATACTCTGGCATTATTTAGAGATAGAAAAATAATTCAAGTTTGAATTTAGTTCAAACTAGAGCCATTTTCGAATCTGACCAGAGCATATCTGAAAAGGGTGAAATTTGGAGGAGGGGCATATGGCATGGTCTAGAATTTTTAGGAAAAGAATGAACATTAAAGGAGGTAGCGAAGAACTCACTTGCATGACGAAGTAAAAGAATAAGAGGAAGAAGAAGAAGAAGGATGGGTGTTGCGTGGAACATATGCAAGTGTGTTGGGTTAATTCCAACGAATGGAATATTTAATATAGCTCCCTAAATATTGAGAGGCTTTTATATGTTATAAAGAGAAGACATTCTTCCCTCGATTTAAATGGACCGAAGGTCCACACGAATTATTTAGGTGCAAAAAATTAATGAGATGATGGCATGATGACATGATGCAAGCAAAAATAAATAACACAAGCAAAAAGAAACACACGGGCAACCCGGAACATCTGGAATCTTCTGGAATCTTCTGGGACGTCGGTCTCGGGCGTCACAATCGTATGACATGTTTATGCTTGTGTGTTTAACGTGTGTTTGCTTCTTTCCGGTTGCTTCTCTTGTTAGCTTCGGTTTCGTTCCGGAGTTGTGAGGATTCGCTCGTCTTTGTTGCTCTGTCTGCTTCATGGATCTGTTTCTTCTCCCTTGTGGAATTCCAGGCAAGATGATCATACCCTTGGATACCTTTACTACCATTGCCATGCTTAGTTGTCTCGATGCTATCGTTACATGTCGCGCTACCCATCTTTTATGTCAGCCTCTCCTTGTTGCCATGAAACCTCTAACATTTGAAACCTTCCTAGCAAAACCACTGTTTGGCTATGTTACCCGCTTGCTCAGCCCCTCTTATAGCGTTGTTAGTTGCAGGTGAAGATGAAGTTGTTCCAGGAGGGAACTTGTTGTTGGATATATCACAATATCTATAATTATTATTAACACATCTATATACTGGGCATGGGTGGAAGGCTTGGCCTTTTGCTCGGTGTTTTGTTCCACTCATGCCACCTTAGGCGCCGATAAACCGGCATTATGTTCCTTGATTTTGCGTTCCTTACACGATGGGTGAAATGGGGACCCCTTGACAGTTCGACTTTGAATAAAACTCCTCCAGCAAGGCCCAACATTGGTTCTAATTTGCCTCATAATAACAACTTAATTAATAATTAAATTTGCATAGGGGGTCGCACCCTCGGGTTCTTAATTCTACATAGCAGGGGGGGCCAGTGCTGATGGTGTTGGTCCCAAACTAGAGCCACTTGCAGTGCCGCCCAGTTATCTGGGGTCTTCGGTTACTGTACGTAGCGCTCATCCGGACGTGGCCTGAGACGAGATGCGTGCGGCTACCATCAGGGTGTCGGCACGCCGGGAGGTCTTGCTGGACTTGTTTTACCATTGTCGAAATGACTTGTGCTACAGGGATGCCGAGCCTGATCGGATTTCCCTAAGATAAGGAGTGATGATATTATATTTATCACTTCAGCTAATTGTGAGAGCTTGTGATGGGCTAAGTTGGAACACCCCTGCAGGGTTATGATCTTTCGAAAGCCGTGCCCGCGGTTATGTGGCAGATTGGAATTTGTTAAGTCCGGTTGTAGAAAACTTGACAGAGGATCCGAAGTAAAACACACAACCGTGTGAGTAACCGTGACTGTATCGTTTCACTTTGAGAAGAGAACACGGTGGGGTTATGTTTGACCGTATGTAGTTCAGGATCTTTAGAGATCACCTTTTGCGACTGTTTGCGTAGATGCTCATCTTATTCTGGTACTCGTAAGTTAGCCACCATACGCTTTGCTTAGCCGCTGCTGCAGCCTCACCACTTTACCTCTTCCTACCCATAAAGCTTTGCTAGTCTTGATACCCATGGTTATGGGATTGCTGAGTCCTCGTGGCTCACAGATACTACAACACCAGATGCAGGTTCAGTCGAGTTTGAAGCAGGAGATGCTTCAAGTTCTTCACTGGGAGCTCGATGAAGAGAGTGGCCGTATGCTTGTGACGTTTTCGACGATCAGTAGTGGTTTCTACTAGGATTCGATCTAGGCCTGTGGCGTTATGTTATTTTGGGTATCTTTCTTTTGATCTTCACCCGTAGTCGGGTTGTGATGTTTTGAATGATGTCTTGCTTATGTAATGTATTGTGTGAAGTGGCGAGTGTAAGCCAACTATCTCCTTTTGCAATTTAATCCCTCTTTTACATGAGTCGTGCAAAGATACCAAACTTGAGATCATTCTAGGATGGGCTTATACCTTTAAGTCGTGCCTCGACACGTAGGAGGTATAGTCCCATCCTGGGCATTACAGTTTCGACCATCATTCACTCCTCAGATAAGATCAAAGCTGAATCGGCGATAATAACATTGGAGAAGAATTGTTGTTCCCACCACTCAAGCTGAAGCTAAGGCGGCTTAAACGTCATTGTAGTGATGTGGGGGAGCTCATGGCGGCTCTCATCAGGTATGCCGACTTTGATAGTACCAAGGACCCCGAGTCTGGAGCGGAAAGACTGGGAAAGGGAAAAAGGGGTAATGACCCCGGAGGACATCAGTATAACCCGGCCAATCAGCAAAGTGGCAATAAGCGCAAGGCTGATGCTTTCATAGCTAATACGGGGGCACGGAATTTTAACTAGCATCGCAAGGGGAGGCCACCTCCAAGGTACAATATCGATGAGGTGATGAATCAACCGTGTCCGAAGCACGGGTCGGATGAAAAACCGGCCACCCATGCGTGGAAAGATTGCAGCATCATGCGATCTTACACAGAGTTTATCCAGAACGGTCATGGACCAAATGGCGGCTCAGGATCCGGCTTTCAGGGTCCGGGTCATGGTGGCGGCGGCTCTAGCTCCGACTTTCAGGGCCAAGGCAGTCAAGGCGGCAACAATCAGCAGAACAGCCAAGGGAACCAGCGGTAGTCCGGTTATCAAAGTAACCCGAAGCAGTTGAGCAATGGGCAATACCATGTGTTCACCACGAGTCTGTGCAAACGAGACCAGAAGCTTCATAAGATGGCAGTGAATGCTGTTGAGTCGGCAGTGCCCCGTTACTTAAGATGGTCTGAGCAGCCCATTATGTGGAGCCGCGAAGATCACCCGCCCCGAGTTGATAATCCGGGTCATCTGGCCCTAGTGGTGGCCCCTCAGGTCGGAGGGTACAAGTTCACCAAGGTACTCATGGATGGAGGTAGCAGCATCAACATTCTTTATTACAATACCTTCCGTCGTATGGGGTTAACTGATAAGAAGCTTAAGCCGTTGAACATTATCTTTCATGGAGTTGTGCCTGGTAAGTCGGCGTATCCAGTTGGTAAGATTGATTTGGAAGTAACCTTTGGAGATGAACATGATGCCAGGACAGAAACTTTGACATTTGAAGTTGTGAGGATCCACAGCCAGTACCATGCTTTATTTGGCAGGCCGTCTTATGCTAAGTTTATGGCAAGGTCATGTTACGTTTATTGTCAGCTCAAGATGTCGGGTCACAAGGGGAATATCATAGTGCATGGGAGTCGGACCATAGCTTTGGAATGTGAAGAAGCCGATGCGGCTTACGCAGAGTCAGTTTTTGCCATAGAGGAGCTCAAGTTTTAGAAAGATAATGTTGACCCGGCAGATATGACATCTTTAAAGAAGCCAACTATAGAGCATGACACATTGCTGAAGTTTAAATTGGCAGACGACACAAAGATGGTTGACTTTGTTCCTGGAGACTCGTCTAAGTAGTTCAGTATGAGTGCAAATCTTGATCCGAAATAGGAAAGCGTGCTCATCAAGTTCATCTGTGAGAACCGGGACATCTTTGCATGGAAACCTTCAGACATGCCGGGTGTATCGAGTGAACTCGCTGAGCACACTCTTAATATTGATCCGAAGTATAAGCCGGTCAGACAGCTTCTTTGCTATTTTAATGAAGAGAGACGGAAGGCCATTGGTGAAGTGGTGGCCCGGTTCTTGGCGGCCGGGTTCATCGTAGAAGTTTTTCATCCTGAGTGGTTGGCTAACCCGGTTTTGGTGCTTAAAAAGAATGGCACGTGGCGCATGTGTCTGGACTACACAGACTTAAACAAGGCTTGTCCAGCTGACCCGTTCACCCTCCCTCGTATTGATCAGATCATTGATGCTACGGCAGGTTGTGAGCGCTTGAATTTTTTGGATGCATATTCTGTATATCACCAGATCAAAATGGCGGTTAAGGACCATGAGAAGACGGCTTTCATCACTCTGTTTGGAGCCTTCTGCTATGTATCTATGCCTTTCGGGCTTAAGAGTGCCCAGGCGACTTACCAGGGGTGCGTACAGAACTGCCTGCATGGTCAGATTGGGCGGAATGTTCATGCTTATGTAGATGATATCGTGGTCAAATCCAGAAAGAAGGAGACTCTGATTGATGACTTAAAGGAAACGTTTGACAATCTGCGGGCGTATAAGATGATGCTTAACCCGGCCAAGTGTGTTTTTGGTGTTCCAGCAGGCAAGCTTTTGGGTTTTCTGGTCTCTGAGCGAGGCATCAAGGCTAACCCGGAAAAGATCAAGGCCATCACCTCCTTGGCAAGACCAAAATGTATCAATGATGTCCAGCGCGTGGCAGGAGGGATAGCAGCATTGGGCCGGTTTATAAGCCGCCTAGGTGAGAAGGCTATCCCTCTCTACCAGATGATGAAGAAGACAGATGATTTTGTTTGGAGTGAAGATGCTGATAAAGCGTTCGAGGCACTGAACAAGCAATTGGCTGAGCCGCTGGTTCTTGCGGCCCCCATTGACAAAGAGCCTTTGTTGTTATATGTTGCTGCAAATAGCAGGGCTGTCAGTGTGGCCATTGTGGTGGAAAGAAAGGAGGCAGGCAAAGAGCACCTGGTTCAAAGGCCAGTTTACTACATCAGTGAGGTTCTCATCTAGTCTAAACAGTGATATCCACATTGGCAGAAGCTGGTTTACGGAGTCTTTATGGCAAGCCAGAAACTCCAGCAGTATTTCCTGGGTCATCCCATTCCGGTGGTGAGCTCTGCTCCCTTGGGAGACATTATCCAAAATAGGGAAGCTACAGGACGAGTGGCCAAGTGGGGTATTGAGCTTGGGCTTCATGATTTAAAATATATGCCTCGAACAGCCATCAAATCGCAAGCACTGGTGGATTTTATCAATGACTGGACAGAACAGCAGATGCCTGAGGAAAAGCCGGATAATACATATTGGACGATTCACTTTGGCGGGTTCAGGCAATTGGAGGGCTCGGGGGCTGGAGTTGTTTTAACTTCCCCACGAGGTGATAAGCTTTCTTATATCCTCCGGTTAATGTTCCCATGTACTAACAATGCAACTGAGTATGAGGCCCTACTCCATGGTCTTCGGGTGGCTAAAGAGATGAACTTAAGCCGGATTAGATGTTTTGGCAACTCAGATTTGGTAGCTCAGCAGGTTTCTGGCACCTGGGACTCCAAGGATCCGCTCATGGTGGCTTATCGCCGAGAGGTTGATGCAATTGCGTGCCACTTCAAGGGTGACCAAGTTGAGCATATCGATCGAAGGAAGAACGAGCCAGCTGACGCCTTGAGCTGGTTAGGATCTCAGTGTAAGCCGGTACCCCCCAATACCTTTTTGGACGTTTTTCTTAACCCGTCTGTCAAGTTGCCTACAGAGGAAGATCTTGCTATCCCTGACCCGGAGGCACAGTTGGTGGTGGCTCATCATGTCATACCAGATTGGACAGTTCCATATTTGGCTTATATGACCCGGGGTGAGTTACCTAAGGATGATATCCTAGCCTGACAGATAAACCAGCAGTCTAAGTCGATGAGGATTGTCAACGGAGAATTGCACCACCACAGTGTTACAGGCGCCTTTCAGCATTGTGTCTCGCCTGAGGAAGGCTGTGAGATCCTGCGAGAGATCCATGAGGGAGATTGTGGCCTTCATGCCAACTCTAAATCTCTAGTAGACAAAGATTTTCGTCATGGATTATATTGATTAACGGCTCATGGTGATGCTGAAGACTTGGTCAGTAGATGTGACGCATGTCAGAAATTTTCACGACATGCTCACGTTCCGGCTCAAGAGTTGAGGATGATTCCCATAACCTGTCCGTTTGCAACCTGGGGGCTTGATATGGTAGGACCTTTTAAAAGATCCAAAGATAAGAAAACCCACCTATTGGTGGCAGTGGACAAATTCACCAAGTGGATCGAGGCAGAGCCAGTCAGCAAATGTGATGCAGAAACAGCGGTGCAATTCATCAAGAAGGTGATTTTCCGGTTCGGTTTCCCCCATAGTATCATAACAGACAATGGCACTAATCTGTCTAAGGGTGCTATGAAGGAGTTTTGTCTGCGTGAGCATATCCGGCTTGATGTATCTTTTGTGGCTCATCCCTAGTCCAATGGTCAAGCAGAGCGGGCCAACGAAGAGATTATACGAGGGATCAAGCCCCAGCTCATGATTCCTCTGAAGAGAACGCCGGGTTGATGGGTGGAGGAGTTACCTTCCGCGTTATGGAGCATTAATACAACACCCAACAGGTCTACAGGATACACGCCCTTCTTCATGGTCTACGGAGCAAAGGCGGTTCTTCCTAGCGATATCCGTCATGACTCGCCCCGAGTGGCGGCTTACGTGGAAGCTTATAATGAGACGACACGACAAGATGCATTTGATTGATTGGATGAAGAACGTGATCTCGCGGCGGCTCATTCGGCGATCTATCAACAAGATTTACGACGATATCGCAGCCGACGGGTCAAGACCAGAACCTTTCAAGAAGGCGACTTAGTTCTCTGGCTCATCCAAGATCAGACTGACATGCATAAACTTTCGCCGCCTTGGGAAGGACCTTTTGTCATCGGCAAGAATCTGCACAACGGGTCATACTACTTGATTGATACTCGAGAGCACAAGGACTCACGCACATCAGAAGAGGAGACTAATCGGCCGTGGAATATCGCTCACATCCGGCCTTACTACACTTAAAGCTCCGATTCTCATGATGTAATTCGATGATGTAAATATTAGTAAAATATAATAAAGCCGGCATCCCCACCAATTCGGGGCCTCTGCCAATTTTTTAAACTTGTGTCTTTTTTATCATCATACATATTTTCTCAAGAAGCGTAATACCCAAATCAAGGAAATCATGAAGAGTTGGATGCATAGCACAGCTCCAACATAAGCTCTTGATGAGAATAATCTGCAAGTATGTCACTTGGGGGCTTCCTGTTCAAACATAGGCGTATTCGACCAAAGAGAACACAACATTACTACCCATTTGACCGGGTTATGTTCAAACATAGGCGTATTCGACCAAAGAGGACATAACCTGTGGGTCATCCTACCTGTACCCAGCTGCTTCAATTCCATCAGGTCATCCTGATTGACCCGGCGAACTCTTGGCAATCAGTCTTAATGGCGTATTCGACCAAGACCTGAGCTTTCTAAGGTTCAAACGCCAACTATCACTGCGAGAGCACGGTGCTACAGATAGTCAGGAGAGATCCAGGCTCAAAATGCCGCCTTCCTTGAAACTTGGATAACTCGGCCTATCATGCAAGATGCAACTCTGACCCCGCGTACACTAGGCAAGTCTATCATTAAAAAAAAGACCTGCACTTTTCTAGGTTCAAATGTCGATTGGGTACTGTGAGAGCCGGCTCATAGCACGCACGTACCTTCCAGGGGCCACCAAGGCTAGTTTCATTGAAGAAGAACCTTTGGCTTGGCGGCCTTCAAAAACCTTGAGTGTTTTTCGCTGGTTTTTTTGTTATTCTCTTTGCTTTCTTGTAAGTTTTCGTTTTGATTTTCATTCTTTGCAAGATCGGCCTAGCTGCCTCCCTTCATGGCTCATATTTGAAGCCTCTTCGGGTCTCTACAACCCAATCTAATGAATGGCTCTAAGCCGCTGGAGAATAAAAATCTTATTCCTGGAATTATACCTCTACAAGGTTATGACTATATGGGGACTGAGTAAGCCGGCAGTCCAAATCATGTCTTCAGGTATGACTATGTTTATAACATTTAAACCAGCCCTGGTTCTGGACATCTGTCCCCAGTGGCATTGGTTAGGCACAATGACCCGCCCGGCGGTAAACCGCCAGGGCATTTGTTTTATGTTTATATGCTGGATACAATTTATATTGATCTACGGACACCAATACCATCATAATAGTAAAGTAAGGATTTCAACATTCAGTCGTCAAAAGACAAGCGTGCATGATGGCATGACAGTTGGTACAATAAGCCGGCAGGAAAAACGTTTCGCTATCCCATTACAAGATGATGTGAGGGATACAAAGGTTCAAATGTTTTTTATCATAAGTACATGAGCCACCCGGCGGTTCATTCTCCTTGGCCTTGCTGCTTTGATGATTCCGGGTCATCCTTCGCCGGTTCTTCGTCCTCCTCTGTTTGAAAATTCTGCGCCAACCAATCCAAGCCAGCCAGAGCTTCAAATTTAGCCGCCTCATCAATAAGGTCAGAGGGATCAATTTCACGGGAAAAGGTATGCTTACTAATTGGAGGAATCAGATCCATCACTTTATAAGCCGGAGCAGACATCTTCTGGTTCTCCATATCGTAAGCCGGCTGATATTTGGACAAATCTATTTCATACGCAATCAAACTGGCCAGTGGGCGGATGTCCTTGACACAGGCAGCGTAGTCTTTATGGTCGAAAGCTGAGCCGTCTTCTTTCAAACTTGGGTACCCAGTAGCCAAGTCAGATGAATCCAGCTCTGGAAGCCAAGCCTTAGCCCGGCTCAAGGCCGTTACTGCACCGGCTCTCGCAGATGACCGCTTGATTTCATCTATTCTGGCAGGCAGAACGGAGAGTCTTCGCAAGATATCCACAAACAACTTTGGTGCTTGGCTGGACGGAGAGACAGCCGCCAGGGCACGTTGCGCTCCAGTATACAGTTGTTCCACAAGGGTATAGATGGCTTTAAGCTTTACAAGTGGATCTCTGCCAAGAATACTGCTTCTCTTACCTACATGACCATTAAGTTGACCAGTAACGGGTTAAGATGTCCCAAGATTTTATTTTAAAAGTTGTAACATGGCGGCTTACCAAAGATGGCTGCAGTCATTTATGAGACACGATGTTTTAAGGCGGTGAGCTTAGTTGTCACCGCTTTAAGAGACGCTCCGGCTTGTTCAGCTCGTTGCTCGAAGGCAGCCTTTTCTTGAGCCCATGCAGATTCCTCGGACTTAAGTTTAGCCATCAAATCATTTGCTTTAGACATGCTAAATTGAAACTTTGATTCAGCTTTCTGAGTTTTCGATTCTTGGTGCTTAAGCCGCTCCCTGGCATCCTTTAACTGTGTTTGTAATTCAGCAGTGGTTTCCTCAACAGACAAAGTGAGCATGAGATGGATTGATTACCGGTTTAACAAAGATTGAAGTCCCAAGCCTTTTGCAAGCAACAACACTTGGCACTTGGGGGCTAATGGAGGCTGAAGTTGTTCTTTTCTGAGCCGGACTCATGTGACTAAAGTCTCAACCACTTTGCAAGCAAGAGTACTTGACCCTTGGGGGCTAATAGATGCGGAATTTTTTCTGAAATTAGTAATTCATGAACATGAAAGTCCCAAGCACTTTGCAAGCAACAACACTTGGCACTTGGTGGCTAATGTACATCGCTGTTGTATTATCAGTTAATTATATTGGCCCGGCAGCAACATGGTTATCACCACCAGCTCATGGATGGTGTGCAGGCAAGTTATATACAATAATAATAAGGACCGGCTCATTCAACCTGATTAAGCCGGCCCTTGGGGGCTACACATGCAATGTTCCTCAAGAATGGATTCTTCATTAAGTGGTATGCCAATTTAAAAGGTGACAATTGTTCTAAAGTCTACAGTATATTCACTTTTATCATATCCACTAGACTTGGGGGCTGGAAGGATAGTTACAAATCGGTCAAGAATGTTACCTCAAATTTCTGGTGCATCTGCTTCACCATATCAATTTCAAGATCGTGATTGTTGTGGACCTGATTGAGAAAACCAGAAAAGACTTCACCAGTACTCAGCTGTGCATACTGAGATGTGTCAAACCTCACTCGTCACTTTTCAACAAGTTCTTTCTTAGCGGTGTGTTTGGCTAACACAGTTGGGTGATATGTCTCCAACGTATCTATAATTTTTTATTGTTCCATGCTATTATATATATGATGTTTTGGATGTTTAATGGACTTTATTATACACTATTATATTAGTTTTGGGAGTAACCTATTAACCCAAAGGCCTAGTCCAGATTGATGTTTTTTTCCTATTTCAGGGTTTTACAGAAAAGGAATATCAAATGGGGTCCAAACGGAATGAAACTTTCGGGAGAGATATTTTTGGAGCGATACCTTCACGGGAGACTTGAGAACCACGGAATTGGGCACTGTTTCGGAGCTCCGCCGAAGGGGGGATCTTCCATAGAGTGCTTCTACATCAACACCATTGCCTCACCATGAGTTGTGAGTAGTTTACCACAGACCTTCGGGTCCATAGTTAGTACCTAGATGGCTTCTTCTCTCTCTTTGGATCTCAATACCAAGTTCCCCTTGGTCTTCGAGGAGATCTATTCGATGTAATATTTTTGCGGTGTGTTTGTCGTGATCCGATGAATTGTGGGTTTATGATTAAGATTATCTATGAGAAATATGTGGTTCTTTTATGAATTCTTTTATGTATGATTATAATATCCTTGCAAGTCTCTTCGATTTATCGGTTTGGTGTGGCCTACTAGATCTATAGTTCTTGCAATGGGAGAAGTGCTTGGCTTTGGGTTCAATCTTGCGGTGTCCTTTCCGAGTGACAGTAGGGGCAGGAAGGCACGTATTGTATTGTTGCCATCAAGGATAAAAAGATGGGGTTTATAACATATTTCTTGAGTTTATCCCTCTACATCATGTCATCTTGCTTAAAGCGTTACTCTGTTCTTTTGAACTTAATACTCTAGATGCATGCTGGATAGCGGTCGATGTGTGGAGTAATAGTAGTAGATGCAGAATCGTTTCAGTCTACTTATCTTGGACATGATGCCTATATATAATGATCATGCCTAGATACTCTCATAATTATTCGCTTTCCTATCAACTGCTCGACAGTAATTCGTTCGCCCACCATAGAAATCTGCTATCATGAGAGAAGCCACTAGTGAAACCTATGGCCCCTGGGACTATTCTCAACATATCAATCTACAATCTACTTTACTTTGCTATTTTTACTTTCTGTTCTTATATCCAAAAATACCAAAAATATCAAACTATCCTATCTATCAGGTCTCACTTTCGTAAGTGACCATAAAGGGATTAACAACCCCTTATCGCGTTGGCTGTGACGTTCTTATTTGTTCTTATTCTCCGGTACGTCGGGCTTGAAGTTCTTCATTCTGGGCCACTGGACGCGCCGCAGCTCGTGGGTAAACGCGGGGCAACCTGCCGCGTACGGCAAGTCGCCTGGTTCACCGGGCGCGCGCGCGTCGACAGCGTTCCCAGCTCTCTGGTCTGATTGTCGCCGGGCTTCTCGGCGGCGCTCGATTGTTGTCCGAGCGTCTTCTTGTCGCCGGTCGTCAAGGACCTGGCGCTGGTCCCGACGAGCCCGCGGATCCGACGATGCCGTGGAGCCGTCGTCGGCGTTGTTCCGGCGGGGCGGCGTCTTCTGCTTCCGCGGCGGGGAGTGCACGGTGGTCGCACCCCCGGCGGTCTTGTCGCCG
Source organism: Secale cereale (assembly GCA_902687465.1). Classification (NCBI taxonomy): domain Eukaryota; kingdom Viridiplantae; phylum Streptophyta; class Magnoliopsida; order Poales; family Poaceae; genus Secale; species Secale cereale. The sequence goes on along the minus strand of LR738712.1, from coordinate 441,012,760 downwards.
TCGGCCTTCGTCTTCTCGGCTTGCCGCGGCCGCGAGGTCGCCGGCTGCTGTGGAGAGTCGTTGTTGGCGAAGGCGATCAGGCTCTGGATGGTGGCCCTCCAGTCTTCGGCCTTGTCTGCCGCTGGAGGGAAGTCGAGGAGCAGTTGCGCCCTTGCGAGCGCTTCTGCTGGAGTGGAGGGGAGCGGGGGCGAGCGGTGCGAGGAGCGGGATATGCTCGGACTTCTAATGGCGTTAGAAGGAGTAGGGTCCCGCCCCGGCGACCGCGCCTTGCTCGTGCCAGGACGATGGCCCGGAGCGTCCCGCGAACCTCCGGTTTGCCCTTGGCCCAGCAAACGGATGCCACCTCCTGTGGCATGGCGCTGCTGGGTTGTTGTTTGTTGAGATGGACGGGGCGCGTCCACAGAGACCGAGGCTCGGTCGTCCGTCCTGTCCTTGGACTTGGTGGCGCCGCGAGTGTCCTCGCCGGCGACCACCCTTCCGACGGCGTCTCCCCCGCCCACCGTTGGCTCCGGTGGCGGCGGATGAGACGCAGACGGGCCTGCGACCTCCGAAGCCTTCTTCTTCAGGGCCATGGCGCAGTTGCTGATGAGGTTGCTGATGAAACTAGAGAGGTTGATGAAGAACGCGCCCGCGTGAACGCCGAATCAGATTCGCACAACCTCGACGCTCCCCTACCTGGCGCGCCAAAGATGTCGGGGGAAACTGTCCACCACGAGCACCTATGGGACCGGAGCCCCTTGCTTGTGCGGTAAGAGGGCGGAGGGAGCACAAAGAGCAGATCGTGGAGATCACGCAGGCAGTTTACCCAGGTTCGGGCCGCGGCGGACGCGTAAAACCCTACTCCTGCTTAGTTTGTATTGAGTTGGAGAGCTCGGGAGCTTGAAGAACTAGCTACACCGAGCGTATGAGCGATCTAGGTTCCGAACCCTTTCTACGTTGTGCATGGGCCTCCTTTTATAGTGTAAGGGGTCACCGACAGGTGTCAACGTAGGAGAAAGGGTAAACATGTAAAAGAGGTGGTAGTTGTAACAGTGCGGGAATAGTGGAGCTACAGTGCGTGAACAGTGGTCGCTACCTACTTTGACAGTGGGGGACAAGAGCATTTAATGCCCGTCGCCGTCGACCCCAAAAGCGCCCGCCCTTGCGTCTCCGTTTGCCACGGCGATGGCTTCACCACCGTGTCCCCCAGGCTGCACAGCCATCCGCCACGCGTCCCTGGAATGGCCCCAGTGCGACGCGTGGTTCGATGAGCTGGAGCGCGGGCACACAGCACAACTCTCCCCGGCAAGCACCTTGCCGGGGTCTTGACCTTGCCGGGCCCGGGATCTTGCCGGGCTCTGAAGCTTGTCGCTCCCCGGACCCTGCCGGGGCGCATATAGCGCCGAGGCACGTCTTCTGTAATGGAATCTTCTGGTCCTACTGGCAAGCTCCTCTTGCCAGGGTCTCGTGCTTAGTGAGGTAACCTTGAGCCTGGGATGGCCTTCCCGGCAAGCTCTACTTGTCGGGGTCTCGATCTTCTGTCTTGTATACTTTGTTTTTGAATGGTTTTATATGGAGCAGGAAAGTCTCCTGCGAGCGCGTGGTAGGCCCTGCCGCGGGAAGCTGCTACTGCCCGTGCACAAGTTGGGGTACTGAGGTACCCCTACCGTAGTACACCGACAATTCTTCTCAGACTTTCAGCAAGAAGTACATGTCAGAGATACACGTTATCGCAGCAATGATCAAATCAGCAAGAGAACAAAGATGGATCAACGGTGCATTCCCAGTCAAAGGTATGATCCGTACGCAATGATTGAATCTGCCATAAGCCAAATTTAAAACATTATGACACCCAGAAGTCAGTCCGAATGCACGGTGAATCCAGTAAGGACAGTCAGAAAATTCTTGCCATACAAATAATCAGCTGCCGAACTGACAAAGATATATATATATATATATATATATATATATATATATATATGTCAGTCCAATCACCAAGAAAATCAGTTCCATCCATCTCAAAAATTTATTGACAAAGTGTACAAAGATAAGGTTCCCATTCTGCATCGGTAGGAAATGAATGGATTCCCATACTGCAAAAGCTTCTGGCATAAGGTACCGAGTCTTCCCTAGCAACGTCTTTAAGGGGGGAAGCTTATGAGGTACGGTACCCCTTTTTCCTCAAGAAGATATCTACCAAAGGCTTCGAGCATAAGCCACTCATTCTTCTTCAGCACGACACCCCGGTGGTTTCCGAACGCAAGCTGCCCAGTATTCTTTTGTAGGGCACTAATACAAGGCATTAAACTTGGAATTGTCAACATATGGCAGTGTTTTCCAAGTGGCAGATCTGCAACAGTTGGTCTGAAATAAAAATCGATCAGAGGTATGCCTCGAGAAGCAGATATTAATTCATTCAGTATGCTGCCAAGTCCATGCAAGTCTCTCGCACAATGAAGAATTCGCGGTGCACATCCGACAACCTCACCGGTTATTCAAGAAACAAAAATGAGTGGGTGATGCCATGATCGACAAGTCTTGAAGGAAAGACAACACTGAGACAATAATCTTGGCAGTGATTGTCAAGCTCAATCATGCACATCCAACAATACGATGTTATTAACCCTGTCACTGTCCGGCATAATCCCCAAAAGTATTGAGATTTGTATAACCACACGTGAGCCGGATAAATATACCGAGGCTCAAAACATGAACTAGACCAAGGTATGATTGCCAGATATAGTACGTAACAGTATTCAGGGCCGCGAAAATAATCAAGGATCTATATAAGGCCATGCTCTTTCAGTTGAGGTTCCAGATGAAGAAAGTAATAATGAAAGAGCAAGACCAACAATATAGGTATGACGGTTATTATGTGAAAAATGTGGATGCCCAAGACTGTCTTATTCCATGGCAAACCCAAGAAAAGATCCACCTAAGAGGTATACTCCATTGTGGTAAGGACCTCATAGCGAGGCAACCAGCTCAGTCCACAGTATGCTCAGAACTGTCAGCATTGAATACCCGAATCTGTCCGACTCATGGACAACTCAATATATTGATATCAACACCCGCAATGGAGCATCGGACAGACTGTTATTCCCAGGGAGATACTAGCAAAAATGAAGAATCAGTATGAAAACATATACTTTGAGGATTGTTATCTCTCGCATAGGCGAAGCAATTAAAAGAATAGCCTATGTGGATGGGATTCTTTGCCAAGATCACCGCCAGTCAAGACTGCAAATTTTATCATCAGAGGATGGTGCATTTTTCTATCGGTCAGGACAAGCGACAGTCGAACCTTTGGTACAACTTGGATACTCTAGACGGTGAAGACTGTCAAGATAAGTCAGAAACTCCTGCAAGATGACAACATCCATTAGCAAAAAACAGATACGATCCACATCACTGTTTTGGAACCATAAGGCGTGCCTATGTTCGAGGAATCCGATGCCTTGATAGAAGAGATTCTTTGTTCCACAGGAACATATGTTCCCCAACTCCATGGAATATTCTCGGTACTCGATACTAGGATAACAATTTCCAGTGAGGATTGATATCAAGAAGGACAAGTATGTCCGTAAAAATAATATTTCGGATGCCAGCTCAGCCAATAGATATGAAATAAAATTTGAGTCAGTATAAACGGGAACGTATAAGGTACGTCATGTCAGAATATCAGATACAACAAAGCAAACCGCCCCAGATCAAGACAGCCAGTCAGATCTAATTTAGTGGAAATATTATGAATAAAAGAAACCTGAGTTGGAAACAGTTTCTTCAAGTCAGAAAACCCTGAACAACCAAATCTCGAGGACGAGATTTCTTTAAGGGGGGAAGGTTTGTAACAGCCTCGATTTTGCCCTGTTCTTTTTCTTTTGATTTTCTTGGATTTCTTTATTTTATTTGCTTTCCAGTGGCTATGTGGTTCTAAAACTTGGGAAGATCGTGTCTTCCTAGGTTTTATAGTGGCTTGTCAATCTCATCATCATCCCAAGACCCTGTCATTTTCATCCTTGACCCAACCCAATATTCCTTTTCTAGGGAATGTTCCTTTTCTATTAAAGGAATAATTCTTTTTGCCCTAGGTTGTGAAGCAACCTATATCTCTGTCATTCAAAAAATTCCAAAATAATTCTCATAAATTGTTTTCGTCATATCATGCTCAAATGTGGCAAAACATTTCATTGCCATGTTCAATAATAATTCTCCCATAATCATTTCCCAATTCTTCCCTAAATGGCACTTTGTGAAGCAAGTGCTATTTATCTTTGCCCTGTTGCCCCCAAACTTTGTGGACCTATTTTCATGTCCATATCATTGATGTGTTTGAAATTTCAAACTCATTTGCCTAGTAATTATTTTTCAGAATTTTCCAAAGTTTCTGTCTAGAAAGGAACTTTGTGAAGAAAGTATATTCTAGGCATGTCCAAATGAGTTGAAACTTTTTCACATCCTTCATTTGAATGAATCTCTACCAAATTTGAGCTCATCGAGATCATCTATGTGAGCTCAGCTCCAAATCTTGGTTTCTGGTAAGATTTTCACTTTGTGAAGCAACCCTCTTTTACCTTGCTTCACGTGTGCTGAAAATTTACCAGGACATTTTTACATCTATCCATACTCCCTCCACCAAGTTTTGGCTCAATCCTCTTAGCCATTTACCCTCAGTAAATTTTCCCAGTTTCTGTCTAGAATGGAGCTTTGTGAAGCAAATGCCACTTTGGTAATTCCAAATGGTATGAGATTTTTACAGCAGCTCCATATGGTCATATAATCCCACTCCGCTAAATTTCAGATCTTGAAACTTCTGTATGTGAGTGCAACATAATGGCTCCCTAATCGGGCCAGTTTTGCACTTTCTACAGCAACCCTCAGCTAAACTCCTCCTCTTAGTCTGATTTTTGGTAATCAGCATCACCTTAGTGTGAGATCATCGCCAGACAAACTAGTTACTAAGTTACCAAGCTGTTTTAACCACAGGAAGTTACAAACACCTTCCTATTGATTTACTTTGGAGCTAAGTGCAAATATCTTCTTTGCACTTGGACCAATTTCTTTTGCGCGTGGTGATCATGCTTGCATCATGCACATCGCGCGCTCTGGATCGATCCGGCCACTGTTCCCGTTGCATCCCTCCTCGTCTCGACCTCCATCCTTGTCCAGGAGCTCCCCCGTGCTCGACTGCATCGCCCTACATCGATGCCTCATTGTGGTTCGCCAGCATTGCGCCGTCACAACAGTGTCCCTTCGATGCCCAGCCTTTGACCTCCATTAGAGCACTGCTCCAGCTCATTTGTGAGCTCCAGAGCCCTCCCGTCACCTATATAATGACCCCTCGACCCCTCCCGCAGCTCACCAGCTCCTCCCTCGTCTCATTTGACCACCAGAGCACCTCTCCCTCGCTTCTGCCCGTCACCGTTCACCATGGCCGCCACGGTCTCGGCATGGTTCTGGTGCGCCTACACCTCCCCGCGCCTCCTCTCCACGTCCACCATGTTCCGGTCGTCCCGCTGAGCCGCCCCACCCCCTTGCCCCCTCGCCAGAGCGCCCGCATCACCGAGCCCCACCACCGCCCAAGCTCTCTGTAACCTCCTGACGCCACGAACTCCCCTCCATCCCACTCCTCCCGGCGGTCCCTTTGCCTCTGAACGGTACCGGTGCACTGCCCCGCACCCGCTGGTGCCATGCTCTCATCCGGAGATGGTCGGAGCCGTGAGCCCCATCGCCGGCCGCCCGATTCTGCCTCCTCCCGTCCCCATCTCCCCACTCCTCCTCGATGGCCGTCTCCTCCCTGGACCGGCGCGCCCCGCCGTCCCGCACCCGCCGGTGGCCCCGCCCTGGCCAGAGGTGGCCGGAGCGGCCGCCCTGTCGCCGGCCTCGCTCTGCCTCGCCTCGTCCTCTGTCTCGCTCGCGGCCAAGCGAGCGAGGAAGAAGACGGCCTCCCATGCCCCTCCCCCTACGCCTGGGCCCCACCTGGAAGTGGCTCCAACCACGGGTCCACGTGGATAAGTGGAGACGAATTTTCCTAGGTACGCTTTCTTCTTCAGAAAACGTATTCATGGTCTACTTCGGCTCAGAATACGGTTTCCTTTCCAGAAATCATATTTTCTTATATGCGCTTCGGCCTTATCCACTCAGGGACCCAGCTATGAATATTATTTTTATAGACCCTGATCTTCTTCACCTCATAACATCGCGACCGTAACTCTGAATCAGGTGAAACCAACGCTCACGTCTTCGTCTCGTCAAGCTCTTTCTGTTGGTACCATTTTCACTAAGTGTTCACACTATGAAAATGACCATTTTGCCCTTGCCCTTAATCAGCCCCCTCCGAGAGAGAATGTCCGGCGTTTCGTTTCGCGGCTTCACCGCACATCTTCCCGGAGTCTCCCTCACCTCAGGCAAGCCACAATACCCACTTGCATGATAGTCATGCATTAGCCATGGTTTTCAACTTGAATATTTATTAAATGATGGCTTGTTTAAAGTGTGGTTATCGTTGTTTCAGTAATGCTTCGGGGTTAATTCTTACTTTCTTGCTATGTTGTTATGCACCTGGTTATCATGCCCTGCTAGTTGCTAGTATTCCTTGCATATGGTTATGCTTACTCGTAGTACATGTTGATGTTGGTGATGGTCTTTGGTGCATGACTGTCGTCTGTCCCACGTACCGTTGTTATGCATGTTCCTTTGCATCCAGTTAGTTAAATGCTTGCATGATGGCATTGTTGATAGGTTCTTGCATGATATTTATTGTCGATGTTAGTGGTCATGCTATGTTTCGGAGAAGTTTGTACTTATGATGTTCATGCTAGTCATTATGCCATGCTTATGATTCATTGTTGATATGGTGGATAGTAATGTGGTTCTCTCATGATTATGTTGGTATTCATGCTCATGCATTTTAATTGCGTCATGTATTTTATCATGGCTCATCATATTTGCATTCAAGTTTAACCGGATTAAATTGAACTTGAACAACTGTTGGCTGAGTCATGGTGCCACCATATCGAACTGACCAGTGCAACCTTGCTTACCTTTAGGGGAAGGTCCTAACTGGGTCTATTGTCATGCCTCTCGCCGGTGCCTCCAAAGAGGAAAGGTTATGGGCGTGCGGTACCTTGGCCCGGTAAGCAGACATAACCTTGTGTGCCCATTGTTGTTGATTAGATCTGGGTCCCCGTTTGGGACCGTTTATGTTTGGCCACGACGGTGGTCGTTGTGTCTTTGGTTGACATGGGGCCACCCAGGACTAGCCCAGTGGGGAGTGAGTCGGAGTGGCTGGGAGAGTGTCATGACAGTAGATCGGATTTGTCAGAACGCCGTTGGTCCACCCGAATGGGAGTGCGAGGCCATGGGTTCCGTAGTGTGGGTACAGTGCGCTACCTCTGCAGAGTGTATATTAATCTATCGATAGCCGCGCCCGCAGATAAGGGCCCAGTTCGTAGTTAGTCACACTATGAGTCAACAGTAAACATAATAATGTGCTTAATAACAACCCCAGTTTGATGATGAGATAAGTTGGTTGTGATCGCCGAAAAGATCACCATTTGAGACCAAGTGTTGGTCATGGTTGTGATCGCCGGAATGATCATCGTCGTATCGAGGATACCGAGTTGTTGGATAATCGTGATGCTGTGCAAGAATCGTGGGTAAAGATCAAGCTCCTTGTGGTCATTTGATGATTATTACGGTATTGTTTATACCAAGCTTGATTTGATTCTGAGATGATCGTATAATGTCCGAGGTTGGTAAGTGATGCATGTGATTGTTACGAGGTAACCCGAACAAAATAAATGGTGCAGGTAGTGTCATCTGTTGCATGCTAGTATCATCAGATTTATATGTTCATGCCATGATCATATATTTTCCTAGTGATATTATGTTCATGTTGTTCATGCCATGTTATCCTGATGATCTCATGATAATTCCTGATAAATCTGTAATTGCCATGTTGTTGTTTATCTTGAATGCTTCTGGTTATTGTGAGCTTGCAAGTACATTCAATGTATTGACCTGGCGTGTCATACCAGTTTGCAGGTCGTGCCTGGATTGCTTGCTTGTTGGGTGTTGTCCCCATGTTTGCGAGGTAGGATAAACGTTCCAGCCAGAGTCCCTGTGGATTGGAGTCCATCATCGTCGTTTGTTGTTCCGCTGCCAGTAGTTGTTCTGCTGCTTTAAGTTGTTATGCTGCTTGTATCGAGCAACCGTGGTGGGCGTAGTGTTGCCGTACCAACGTGATTCATTGTAATATCAGAACCCTTGTAATCATATTCGTGTTGTAATACAGAGCTGGTTTGTTCTATACTAAGCAGTGCCGTATTCCAGAAACTTTACCTGGATCTCTGGGCTAGAATACGGGGCGTTCCGGTTTTCTCTGAGCCGCGGTGCCACACCTTTCTTCATTGGTAGAACTTCCGGAGATGCTGGATGTTCCAGGCGTTCTGGATGGGGACGCCATCCCCCGTATCGATGCGTACGGCGCCGGGCCTGGAGACGTGGGCAATCCTAAATGGGCCCTCCCACATGGGTGAGAGCTTGTGCAGCCCTTCCCTGGAGAGTACTCGCCTCAGGACCACATCGCCCACCTCGAGCATCCTAGAGCGGATGCTGCGGCAGTGGTACCGCCGCAACACCTGCTGGTACCTTGCTTCTCAGAACGAGGCTTGACGGCGGATGGACCTAAGCACGAACTAGACCTCGTCGTGCCAGCCCCTGCCGCAGGCCTCGAGCTTCTTCTTGAAGGTCCTCGCCTTGAGGCCTCTCAGGACCTCCGCATTGGCGCGCTCAGCTTGACCGTTGCTCCTGGGGTGTGCCACTGGGACGTAGCATATCTACGTTCCAAGGTTAGCACAATATGTTTTGAAGAGGTTTCTAGTGATATGTGAGCCATTGTCGGTGATGATGCGATTAGGGACCTCAAACCGGCTCACGAGGCCCCTGCTGAACTTGACCGCCGAGCTAGCGGGGATGGTGTGCACTGGCTCCACCTCCGCCCGCTGGTGAACTTGTCGATGGCGACATAGAGGTAGCGATAGCCCCCGGGCACCCGAGGGAATGGTCCAAAATGTCCAGCCCCCAGACCGCGAACGGTCACCAGAGCGGGATAGTCTGAAGGCCCTGAGTAGGCTGGTGGATCAGCTTGGCATGGAATTGGTAGGCTTCACAGGATCTCACGAGCTCTGCCGCGTCGCTGAGCGCCGTTGGCCAATAGAATCCACTACGGAATGCCTTGTCCACCAGGGTGTGCAAGGATGAGTGATGCCCGCAGTCCCAACCATGTATGTCAGTTAGCAGCTCACACCCCTGCCCCCTGGAGATGCATCTCAAGGAAACATCATTGGGTCGTTTTCAGTACTACTCACCATCCTGAAGGCAGTATGCCGTGGCCTACTGGGCCACGCGCTCCGCGTCCTCCTCCTTCTCCGGCAGGGTTCCCCATAGTAGGTAGGCCTTGAACTCTTGAGTCCAGCACCCCTCCTGGGGCTCGAGAGCAAGGAGCATGCGCGCTCCTGAGGTCAGGCCATAGGCGGGAGCTCCCTAGGTTGGCGGAGGGGGAACTCCTCCTGAGGCAGTGTTTGCTCCGCAGCCGGAGGGGCTGCTGAGGGCTTGAAGAGCGCTCCTCGAAGAAACCGGGCTCCTGTGACTGGCGCCTGGGCGCCCTCTTGGCGATGTCGTCGGCCTCCTTGTTCGTGTCGCGCGTACGTGTTGCAGCTCCAGGCCCAAAAATTGTTTCTCCATTTTGCGTACCTCCGCTCGGTACGCCTCCATGTGCTCATCCCTTGGCTCGTAGACCTTGCTGGAGAAGTTGACGAGGAGCTGGGAGTCGCCATTGATGGTGAGGCACTTCACACCCAAGGCGGCCGCAACTTGCAGGCCGGGGATCAGGCCTTCATGTAGTATCGAAAGTATGTCTAGAGGGGGGTGATTAGACTACTTGACCAAATAAAAATCTATCCTTTTCCCAATTTTAATTCTTGGCAGATTTTAGCAACTTAGCACAAGTCAAGCAATCAACCTACACATGCAATTCTAAGAGTATAGCAACAGAAAGTAAACAATTGCAAATGAAGGTAAAGGGATGAGTTTAGAGGGAGCAAACGCAAGTGAAGACAATGATGTTTTTTGTCTTGGTTCTGATAGGTGGTGTTACCGTACATCCAAGTTGATGGAAACTTCAACCAACGAAGGGTAACGGCTGCGTGAGTCCACGAAGGGCTCCACCCACGAAGGGTCAACGAAGAAGCAACCTTGTCTATCCCACCATGGCCATCGCCCACGAAGGACTTGCCTCACTAGCGGTAGTTCTTCACGAAGTAGGCAATCTCCTTGCCCTTACAAACTCCTTGGTTCAACTCCACAATCTTGTCGAAGGCTCCCAAGTGACACCTAACCAATCTAGGAGACACCACTCTCCAAAAGGTAATAAACGGTGTGTTGATGATGAACTCCTTGCTCAAATGCTTCAAGTGATAGTCTCCCCAACACTCAAACAGATCCTCACTGATTTGGATATGCTGGAAGAAGGATTTGAGTGGAAAGCAACTTGGGAAGGCTAGAGAACAAGATTCATATGGTAGGAATGGATTATCTTGATCTCAACACTTGAGTAGGTGGTTCTCTCTCAGAACATGAATGATGGAAGTGTAGATATGTTCTAATGGGTCTCTCCACGAGTGAAGAGTGGGAGGAGGGGTATATATAGCCTCCACACAAAATGTAACCGTTACACAAAATTTACCAAACTTGGTGGGACCGATTCAAAGAACTCGGTCAGAACGATTTAGTTCATAATGTGACCATTAGGTATTTCGGTGGGACCGATATGATCAACTCAGTGCGATCGATTTCATTAGGGTTAGGGCATAACATAATCTCGGCGGGACCGATTACACAAACTCGGTGAGACCGATTTTGGTAATAAGCACAGAGAGAGTTGTTCAGGCAAACTCAGCGGGACCGATTCACTCATTTTGGTGAGACCAAATGTTACGAAGAGGCAACAGAGAGTTTGCTTTACAGACTTAGTGGGACCGATTGCACATCTCGGTTAGACAGAAAATATGGCAATAGGCAACAGTGAGTTTGCAAATCTCATCTTGGTGAGACCGAGATCCCTTTTGGTGAGAACGAAATGATTAGGTTTTTTGGCAGTGGCTATGTCAAATGAACTCGATGGCGCTGGATAGATATTTTTGGTGGGGCCAAGTTTGACTTTTAGTTTGGGACATATGTGGATGTAAGAAAGTGGTTGAGGGTTTTGGAGCATATCACTAAGCATCATGAGCAAGCAGGCCATTATGAAACACCTGATCCCCTTTTAATAGTATTGGCTTTCCTATGGACTCAATGTGATCTTGGATCATTAAAATGGAAAATGTAGAGTCCTTAGCTTTCAGCTTGAGCCAATCCTTTAACTTTTGCATATTGAGGGGTCCACAATCCTAATCCATGCCATGCCAATCATTGAACTTTCCAAAAATATTATTTTGAGATAGCATTAGTTCAATGAGCTATATGTTGTTAGTAATTACCAAAACCACCCGGGGATAGTTGCACTTTCAATCTCCCCCTTTTTGGTAATTGATGACAACATATAGATCAAAGCTTCGACAAAAGATAATAAGATTTAAATACATCGTCGCTTTGAGAAGTATGTGATAAACAAGAGCTCCCCCTAACGCTTTTGGAGGCGGCAAGAAGGCAGGCGGAGGAGAGGGAGAGGGAGCTGGAGGAGAGGACGGCTAGGCTGTTGGAGGAGGAGAGGAACCGGAACGATGCTCAAAACCGGGCCCTATATGACATCTTGGTGGTATGTTTCTCCTGCATATTAGCCAAATCATGCACATAATGTTTGTTCCATTACTAACTAATATGACTAACTCGTGAGAACCAAATGTGTAGAGCATGTGTGAGAAAAGCGGTCAGACCCCTCCGCCGATGCCCCAGATTGCTCCGGCGACCACGGTGAGTTTGATTTGAATGGTCGTTAGTTACTAGTATTCACATTTATGTTGCATCATGCTAACGAGACATTGCAAATGATCTTTGGTGTAGAATGCTTCCCGACAAGCATCAACCGATCCTTCTCGGTCTGCCCTTGGTGGAACCCCGACCGGCCCTTCACCTCAGTCTGGCACTGGCGCAGCCTCGACCGGTCCTTCACCTCCGTGATAACGGTATTTTTATTCTTATTTAGCCTAGTTAGTCCATTTATGACATAATTTAGCCTATTTAGTCCACAAATGACATAATAAGATGAAGAAAATCAAGGAATAGGAAGAAAAGAAGGAATAGGAAGAGAAGAAGAAGATGAAGAATAAGAAAAGAAGAAGAAGAAGAAGATCTTCTTCTTCTTCTTCTTTTCCTCCTCTTATTTAGCCTTTTTAGTCCATTTATGACATAATTTAGCCTATTTAGTCCACAAATGACATAATAAGATGAAGAAAATCAAGGAATAAGAAGAAGAAGAAGAAGAAGAAGAAGAAGAAGAAGAATAAGAAAAGAAGAAGAAGAAGAAGAACATTTCTTCTAGCTTTTCTTATTCTTCTTCTTTTCTTATTCTTCTTCTTCTTCTTCTTCTTCTTCTTCTTCTTCTTCTTCTTCTTCTTTTCCTCCTCTTATTTAGCCTATTTAGTCCATTTATGACATAATTTAGCCTATTTAGTCCACAAATGACATAATAAGATGAAGAAAATCAAGGAATAGGAAGAAAAGAAGGAATAGGAAGAGAAGAAGAAGAAGAAGAAGAAGAAGAAGAAGAATAAGAAAAGAAGAAGAAGAAGAAGAACATTTCTTCTTCTTTTCTTATTCTTCTTCTTTTCTTATTCTTCTTCTTCTTCTTCTTCTTATTCTTCTTCTTCTTCTTTTCCTCCTCTTATTTAGCCTATTTAGTCCATTTATGACATAATTTAGCCTATTTAGTCCACAAATGACATAATAAGATGAAGAAAATCAAGGAATAGGAAGAAAAGAAGGAATAGGAAGAGAAAAAGAAGAAGAAGAAGAAGAAGAAGAAGAAGAAAAGAAGAAGAAGAATAAGAAAATCTTCTTCTTCTTTTCTTATTCTTCTTCTTCTTCTTCTTCTTCTTTTCCTCCTCTTATTTAACCTATTTAGTCCATTTATAACATAATTTAGCCTATTTAGTCCACAAATGACACAATAAGCTTAGTTATGTCAAAAATGGCCTAATTAGCCAGGTTAGCTCCAAAATGACCAAGTTTACCTATGTTAGCTCCAATATGATCCATTTAACCTACGTTAGCTCCAAAAAGACCAAGTTTACCTAAGTTAGCTACAATATGATCCATTTTACCCGCGTTAGCTCCAAAATGACCTATTTACCTAAGCTAGCTCTAAATTGACCTACACACTTAGCATTTTTACCTAGCTTAGCAAAAAATGACATTTTTACCTAGGTTAGCTAAAAAATGACCAAGTTTACCTAGGTTAGCTTCAATATGATCCATTTAACTTAGCTTAGCTCCAAAATGACCAAGTTTACCTAGGTTAGGTCCAATATGATACATTGAACTTATCTTATCTCCAAAATGACCTATTTACCTAGCTTAGCTCTAAATTGGCTTTTTTAACTACATTTGTTGGAAAAGAAGAAGATAAAGAAGAGGGGGAGGAGAGAAAGAAAGAGAAGATAAAATCTTCTTCTTATTTTCCTCTTCTTCTTCTTCTTCTTTTCCTCTTCTAGCTATTCTTCTTCTTCTAACTTTCATCTTTCCCAATTTGCAGATTTGCTTGAGATGAGGAAGCTTGCATTGATGGACTCATATATTCTCCTTGTGCTTCCTTTTTGTTTATGAAAACATGTTTGGGAACTTCTTATTGTTGGATATGTTGTTGGAAACTTCTTATGTCATATGGATATATGTTGGACTTGAGAAAATATATTGTTGGAAACTTCTTATGTCATATGGATATATGTTGGACTTGAGTAAATATATTGTTGGATATGCTTGTTGAGTATATATGTATTATCTGTGTATATCTATGAATTTCTGTCAAATTGAATGAATTCAATTAAAAACAGGGGTTATATAGGCTCTTTGCCGTCTGCCAGCAGTCGGCAAAGAGCTTTGCCGACTGCTAGCAGACGGCAAAGCTCTTTGCCGACAGCAAGCAGTCGGCAAAGAATGCCACGTGGCAGCTCCCTGTTCAACCTGGGAACACTGGTTGCCTATTTGGGCATTTTGCCGACTGCCGGCAGACGGCAAAGAGGCTCAGCTCTTTGCCGACTGCCGGCAGTCGGCAAAGAGGCTAAGGTCTTTGCCGACTGCCGGCAGTCGGCAAAGAGGCTAAGGTCTTTGCCGTCTGCCTGCAGACGGCAAAGACCTTTGCCGTCTGCCGGCTGACGGCAAACCACGCCGTTAACCCCTAACGGCTCCCACCTCACCTCACTGCCGTCTACGCTCTTTGCCGTCTGCTGGCCGCAAAAGGCTGACGGCAAAGAAGGCCTTTACCGCCGCTTATTCAGCCGGACTGTTTGCCGACTGCTAGCAGTCGGCAAAGAGCTTTGCCGACTGCCATTCATGCCTTTGCCGACTGCCATGGCAGTCGGCAAAGAAGCTGATTCCTGTAGTGTAAATTTGTGCATTATTCAGAATTTGCATTTGAATCCAAATGCACAATTGATTAGGATCATGGATTACTCTTCTATGTCACATACATCTTGGTGGAGCGCTCAAAATGATATACACTAAAGCATGCACTCATCACCATGCAAAAGTGAATGATCATATGGAAATAGAGATAATATCATCCAAGCTGTTGGTGTACAAAAAGAGGGGTACACTTTTTGTACCCCTACGACTGTGCACGGGCAGTCTGAGCCACAGACACCACCACACCAAGCACAGCAGGGGAGGTGAGCCAAGGTAAGACCGAAGCTCGATGGAACTAGAGCAACGCCAAGAACAAGACCACAAAGAGCAAAGGGACGAAGCGGCTTCCCCCGGCAAGATCCTTGCTGGGAGCCAGTTTCAGCAGCCCTGGCAAGATCCTTGCCGGGGCCGGCTCTGGCAGCCTCGGCAAGACCCTTGCCGCGGCAGCTTGCCCCATGCCTACGGAGCGGATCACCCTTGAGTCCACTGCCCCCATGGGACAAGGATTCGGGAGATATCCTCGTGGTGGCATGCAGATCTTTGTGAAGACATTCAAGGACAGATACACACACTAAGAGGATGACGATCCTTGGCGGGATCCCAGCCAAGGAGGACCACAAGACCTCCGGCAAGCACCTTGCCGGGGATGACAGCAGGCGCCGCGGCAAGACCCTTGCCGGGGCCCCGGCAAGGCCCTTGCCGAGGACACCCGCTGGACCACTGTCAGGTCCGCGCCAACTAAGTTTCCACCACCCCATGCAGCTGCCGACCCGACCAGCTGTGCAGGCTCCTGCGTGGCAACATGCAGATCTTCATGGAGACCCGCTGTTGCGCCACCTCAGTTGCCTGCCTGCCTACATGGCACCTCAGGCACCGCTGGCCAGGGCGCGTTTCAACACAAGGAGGAGCGGCGACAGACAAGACGGACGTCTCCCCTCGTCCCCGATAAAGCGAGGACACCTAAGCTAGACGCATTAAATGCGCCTTGTCCTGTAATCCGAGGGATAACTTCGCATCACTGTACCCTTTCCACCTCATGTGTGCCACTGTGGCGACCCCTTTTCCCTATAAAAGGAGGCCCGAGGCGACTAGGAGGAGGATTCGGCTTTTTAGAACTCCTCAAGACTCTTTTGGAGCTCCTGACTAGCGGAAGAACACAAACATATAATGCACCAAAGCAGGAGTAGGGTTTTACGCATCTTTGCGGCCCGAACCTGGGTAAAGGAACCGTGTGCTAACTGTTGGATCCGCTCTTCTCTCAACCAGGGGCCCGCAACCGCAGTAGGGATTCTTGTGATCCTATATGTGTCGATCAAATACACCGACATCTTTGGCGCGCCAGGTAGGGGGCGCAGTTGTGATAATCAGCTCTGGCGGTTAAACCAGCACTCCTTGGTCTTCATGGCTCTTTGAGAAGGAAGGAGGCCGGAAGATCTGCGCTCGAGCGGCTACAAACAGAAGCTAAGTTACATCGAACGCTGGATATTTCTATCCTATTATTTAAAGTTGTTTTCCTCGGAGCTGCCGTTCTTTGTGCAAAAAGAAACCTGCACGCAAATGGGGCCCTTCCCGATCGGCAACGCCTTTGCTCTGTTTCGTGTCCGCTCAACAGTTCAAACGGCTGCGTTGGAAATGGTAGGGTAGCCTTCCGCAATTAGCAAGGCTCTCGACTCTGACTCGAGTCAAACTCGACAGTTCAAGCGGCCGCGTTAAGAGCGGCAAGGTGGCTCACCCGGCAGAACACTCGCCCAGCAGGCCAATGGGGACCCGTCCCCAAGACGCCGCCTTGGGTTTTTCCGCACCGTCAAGCCTACCCAGCTAGCGTAGGGTGGACACACAAAGGGGACAACAAACAGAAAAATAACATGCATAATTCCAGAGATATTTCAAAGTTATATTACATCATGTCATCGCTGCGGTTCTAACTAAAGATAAAATTTGTCTTGGTCATGAACCCGCAGCGGCGAAGAAGAACGGGATGCCTAATCCCGGCGCTGGCCCTCCACCCTCTTGATTTCGTCAATGCGGCTGATGACGGGCTTGATGCGCTCCTTGAGCACCGCGAGGTCAGCATCCTCCGACAAGCTGTCCATCGCGGCTTCGAAGTCGAGGGCGGGGTTCCAGAACGCCATCTTGGTGAGGACCTTGGTCATGACCCCCCGGCAAAGCCGCCGGGCCTCCCCGGCGAGCGTGGCCGTTCTGTTGGAGTGAAGATCAGTCAAGGCACAGAGGACGCCCTCGAAGAACAGGGTCAGCTTGGCGTTGACGGATCCGCTCCATTCAGGGGCATACCTCACGTTTGGCATCCCCATGAGGGCCAACTGTGAGGTAACCCTGCCGGCGATGTCCTCCAGCCGGCTGATCCACCTGTTCTCGCCGCCACGTATTCTTGGTGGGAGGCGCCCTCGTCCGCCCGCAGCTGCTTCTCCTCCTCCAGGCTCTTGGTCAAGGCCTCCTCCCGAGCTGAGCTCTCCGACAACATCTTCTCGAGATTCTCCAACCTCAGCTTGAGATCTCTGATGGAGTTTTGTGCCTCGGAGAGCTCCCCAGCCCTGCTGATGACCGCTCCCTGCGCCTCTGTCAAGGCGCAGTTGAGCCTGTTCTTTTCGTCGGACAGCTTGAGGGCCTGCTCCTTCAGCTCGTCACACGCCACCTCCAGCTCTTGCGCCTTGCCGGCGTGGGCCAGAGCCTGGGCATCGAGTGCCTCTTTGTGCCTCTGCTCCAGCTCACGAGTCCACCGCTCGACAAGGACCTCGAGCTCCTCATCCTTGCCGCGGAGCGTTCCGGCAAGCTTCGCCTCACGCGTAGAGAGGTCTTCGTCTTGGGAATCGAGGGCAGCTTGATGCTGGTTCCGGGCGGCCTCCGCCGTGGCAGCCAAGTTCGCTTCCTCTTCCTGGGCCTTCTCGATGTCGGCCATCTTCATGATGAGTTCCGCATCGCGCTTGGCCAATTCTTCCTGGAAGGCCCCCTGCTCCTCGTGGGACTGGTGAAACCAGGTTTGCGCCTCAGCAACGCACGCCTAGAAGTCCACCTCCGCCTCGTCCACAGCTGCCATTCTGGACTTAACCTTGTCCAGACGAGCGCGGTAGAGCGCCTGGAGCTTCCGGAAGTTGGCCCCCATGGCCCGGAAGAGCTGCCCTTCTGGAGAGCCGTCGCCGCCGGCGCCCGGTTCATCAACAACCTCGAGCCCGGTGGCGGCGAGCACCTCGCCATCGAAGACTTCCCCTCCGGCGGGCGCTCGGGAGCTTGACGCCCCGGCGAGATGGACGAAGAGGTCGTCGCCCACCTTCAGGTACCTACCGGGGCCCGAGGTTGTGGAGGAAGAAGGCTAATCATCAATCGCCTCTTCCTCGGATGTGGCCTTGCCGGCCTCCCCGGCAGGCCCACCGCCGGCACCCTCGGCTGCGCCCATGGCGGCGTCCTTGGTGGCCTTATCCGCGGCGGCCCCGGCAGCGTCCTTGGCGGCCTCCTCGGCGGCAATCTTGTCGGCCTCCGCCGCGGCCTCCTCAGCAACCTCCCTGATGACGGTGTCCACGTCCTCCATGTCTGTTGAAGGAGGGCCCGGGCCGTGATGGGGATGATGAAGCCAAGAAAAAGGATAAGGGAAAAGCAAATATAGAAGACAGGTGACTCACCAGTGTCGGGCTGTGAAGCAGAAGTCCCCTCCCCGCCGGCGTCTGGCGCCGTGGCAGAGCCACCAGTGCCCAAGCTCCCCTCTTCCTCCATGCGTGTGGGCTCCATGCTTGGTGCCCTTGCCGGGGACGCCCCTTGCGGCGGCATAGTCAATGGGGGTGGTGTGTTGGGGATAGCCCATGTGGCTCCTCCTGCTGCTGCTCCCATCCTACAAAACCGGCAAGGTCAGCACCATAGCGTCAAACGCCTACTGCATGTCGAGCGAGAAGAGGATGATGAACTTACGCTGAGGGCTGTGCCGGGGGCTGCCGTATGGGCTGCTCAACACCACCAGTGGTGTCCCTGAAGCCACTGCCGGGGACTGGCTACTCGCCGAAGCCTTGGCCCTCTTTATCCTCTGGGCCAACGTCTCTGCGTTCCTGGAGAAGCAAGAACAGATCGAGATGAGTGGCACGGTACAGGAAGACGGAAATGGCAGTAAGGAATGGAATACTTACTCGTCGTCCATCTCGTCCTCCTCCGCCGCTTTCCTCTTCCTCTTCGGGCTAAGAGGCCCGAGATCGAAGGGGAACTCCGCGTCGTCATCCGAATCGACGTCTGTCGGGGGAGGCGAAGAAGGGGGCGGAGTTTGTGCGCGCCTAGATGGAGAAAGGGCTGCCGCCTTCTTCTTCTCGGCGGCCTTCGTCAACCTCCTCACCGCCGTGGCCCTCGTGTGGCGCCCGGACCCCTCCAGGGCCAATTGAGGCTGCACAGTCTTGCCGGGCTGGACCGGCTTGCCGGAATAGGCCCGCCGCAGGACTCGCCCTCTTCCCCTGGCTGGCGCTAGGCCGGCCGCCGTGTCCTCCTCCTCCGATGACTCATCGGCCGCGTCTTCGACCAGCGGAGCTCCGGTGCCGGCGCTGCTAGCCTCTCCGGCGGCCGCCGCCCACTGGGCGAACTCCTCCTCCTCTGCGGCTGCGGCATCCTTGTCCTCCACACCTCCGGCGGTGCCGGCCTCCATTACGAGCTGTGCCTCCCTCGCCCCAGCGGCGATGTAGTCCAGCTCCTCCTGGGTGGTGTCCCTGACAAGCCACCACTCGGCGCCGGCTTGACGCACACCTCGACCAGAGTGTCGAAGAATTGTTGCACGACGTCGTCCGCGGGCTCGTGCCAGCTCGGGACGGGGCCGTGCGCGTTGCATTCCGGCATCATGGCGACGATCTCGGACTGGCACGAGTTGTTGCACAGCAGGACCACCCCCACTGGCAGCTTGAAGAGCTGCCCCTTGACGGCCTTGCCGGCCTTTGCGGCAGCCTTCGCGGCCTTGCCAGTCTGTTCGACCTCGCCGTCGCGACCCACATCGAGCTGGAAGAGCCGCTGGCAGAAATGGGCGTGTCCCAGCACTGTGAGGTTGTGGTCGAGGCCGGGCCGGAGCCGCATGACGTCAGCCGGGTTCCTAAAGAGCCAAACTGGGCTCCCCTTGTTGTGCAACGGGGCGATCCGACGGCGAATGAAGTCCGCCCCGATCATCTCAAGGGTGAGCCTGGCCTGGGCGAGCCGGTTGATCCTGGTGATGGCAACGGTGAGCCTCCCGCCGGCGGCGTCGATGTCGCCCCAGTCACTGCCACGGACCGGCGGCACCCGATGGACCCTGTAGAATGTTGGCGGCTCGTCTTCTTCAATCCAGCACCACCGGCCGCGCCATTCATCCCACCTCTCCTTCACGGTGCCATCCGGGTATGCTCCCTTGGATCTTGGAATCCAGGTGATGCACCCAGAGACGGCACCTCCCGGCTGGATTCGAGGGGTCAAATAGTGGCGGAAGAGCGCTGTGTTGGGCTGCACGCCAACGAAGCCTTCGCAAAGGTGCGTGAAGAAAGCCATGCATGCCACCGCGTTCGGAGTGAAATCCAAAAGGCGGAAGCCAAAGGTGTGCATGACATCACAGAAGAAATCGGAGAAGGGGGGACACAACCCGCAAGAGAAGTAGTCAACAAAGAAGGGGTACCGATTTGGGCCAGGTTCGGCGCAAGAAGCCGGAATGACGCACGTCGCCGGATGACCCAAGTTCTCCCCCCCCCCCCCC
>LR738712.1:440978890-440992359 GCA_902687465.1 Secale cereale | reverse complement strand
CCCCCCGTCTCCACCCCCTAAAGGGGTTTGAAGGAAGCCCGGAGCTCGTGGACGTCGACCGTTGATGGGATGAAGAAAGCAGCCTTCGTCCGGTCCCCCGTAAACGCACCCTCCGGTGGCCCCACGGGCCCGGCGCCCTTGGCCACCCCCTTGCCCTTGGCGGGTTTGGATGCCATGGCGGCTGAGTTGGATGGCTGAGGAAGAGGGATGACGAAGCAACGGCGACAGGCGACGGCGGAGGCTTAGGAAGGAAGGAAGAGAGGGAACAGCGGCTCTGAGATTGGAAGAGGCGCGGGGAAAATGGAGGAAGTGAGCAGCGCGCTAGCTGTTATTCCTTTTTATGGGGGAAAACGCGAGCCGCCTCCTTTCGCATTAACTGCGACGTGACGCATGCCTGCGGAAACCGCCCCACGCATGCCGCCCACGTCACGCACGCCCCTCCACCCCGCGCCATGTGCGAGGGTCATGGGAGGTGCAGCGCGCGGAAAATCTTACCACGGTGAGAACCGCCCCGCCTGCCCGCGCACCGTTCTGGGCCTAGCCCAACAACGCGTCGCGCTTATGTGTGTCCCAGGCCCGGGGGCTCCTGTCGGTGTACAAAAAGAGGGGTACACTTTTTGTACCCCTATGACTGTGCACGGGCAGTCTGAGCCACGGGCCCCACCACACCAAGCACAGTAGGGGAGGTGAGCCAAGGTAAGACCAAAGCTCGATGGAACAGGAGCAACGCCAAGAACAAGACCACAAAGAGCAAAGGGACGAAGCGGCTTCCCCCGGCAAGATCCTTGCCGGGAGCCAGTTTCAGCAGACCTGGCAAGATCCTTGCCGGGGCCGGCTCTGGCAGCCCTGGCAAGACCCTTGCCGCGGCAGCTCGCCCCACGCCTATTGAGCGGATCACCCTTGAGTCCACTGCCCCCATGGGGCAAGGATTCGGGAGATATCCCCGTGCTGGCATGCAGATCTTTATGAAGACATTCAAGGACAGATACACACACTAAGAGGATGACGACCCTTGGCGGGATCCCAGCTAAGGAGGACCAGAAGACCTCCGGCAAGCACCTTGCTGGGGATGACAGCAGGCGCCGCGGCAAGACCCTTGCCGGGGCCCTGGCAAGGCCCTTGCCGAGGAAACCCGCAGGACCACCGCCAGGTCCGCGCCAACTGAGTTTCCACCGCCCCATGTTGCTGCCGACCCGACCAGCTGGGCAGGCTCCTGTGTGGCAACATGCAGATCTTTGTGGAGACCCGCCGTTGCGCCACCTCAGCTGTCTGCCTGCCTACATGGCACCTCAGGCACCACTGGCCAGGGCGCATGTCAACACAAGGAGGAGCGGCGACGGACAAGACGGACGTCTCCCCTCGTCCCTGATAAAGCGAGGACACCTAAGCTAGACGCATTAAATGTGCCTTGTCCTGTAATGCGAGGGATAACCTCGCATCACTGTACCCTTTCCACCTCCTGTGTGCCACTTTGGCGACCCCTTTTCCCTATAAAAGGAGGCCCGAGGCGACTAGGAGGAGGATTCGGCTTTTTAGAACTCCTCACGACTCTTTTGGAGCTCCTGACTAGCGGAAGAACACAAACATATAATCCACCAAAAGCAGGAGTAGGGTTTTACGCATCTTTGCAGCCCGAACCTGGGTAAAGGAACCGTGTGCTAACTGTTGGATCCGCTCTTCTCTCAACACCGCGCCCCGCAACCGCAGTAGGGATTCTTGTGATCCCATAGGTGTCGATCAAATACACCGACACAAGCAAACATTAAAGTAGCATATGATCAAACACATGATCACACAATTATCTCACACGCATAACATGGAGTATCAAGCAAACACACAAATAAAGTTCAACCAAAAGCAAGAGAGACCAAAGAGGCAAGACACTCTCTCTCGAAGCCTATGATCTATACATATTTCTCCCCTTTTGGCAACAAGTTACCAAAAAGTTCGAAAATGAATAGTGCTATGCGTCTCTCAGGCTTGGTCTTTCGGAGGCAGTGTAGAGAGAACTCCAAGAACGAAGGCTTCAGACGAAGTCGCTGGAGCTAGTGGAGTGCCTGCTGGAGGTGGCACTGAAGTTGTAGCTGCTGGTGCAGATGTAGTAGCTCTGGTGTCTGGAAATGGCACTGCAGTAGATCTCTGACCTCGAGGCACATGCTGAAATGCATCTGTGGTAGCCTGTCCTCCTCTCTCCTTTGCTTCCTCCCGAAGCTTCTCAACTGCATATTGGATCTCTGTCACCTTCAAATCAATATCATAGAACTTAGTCTCAATGATCATCTCCAAGCTCTCCTGATTTTGAGTCAGGGTGGCCAAGCCCTTCTCAATCCTCATGGTAGCTTGAATCAGATATGCCATTTGATCTTGCATGGATTTGTGAGTCATTTGAGATGGTTCTTATGCACTTGACATCTTGGCAGCTTTCTCTGCTTTGGCCTTCTCTCTCCTTTCATGAGCTTGCACTGAAGATGGTTCATTCTCATCCATGACAATTGTGTTGTCCTCAAAGTCAGGTACCAAGGGTAGATATTCCTTGTCTAACAAGTAAGTGTCTGTGCCCATTTTAGAGTTGATGAGCATCTAGATGTGTGGAGCATACCCACATGATCTCTTTTGATCTGTAGAAGTCCTCTTGATTGTCTCTACAATCAGGCTCATAACCTTGAATTTCTGTGGCACATCAAAAATATGCAGCATGTTGATGAAATGTCCTCTGATCATCTTTGCATCTCCAGACTTAGGCAGCAATGTATGCCTCAAGATTGTGTTGATGGTGGCTAGACCAGCCTGCAAATGATGTACATATCCAAACTTGTGAATTTCTAGATCATCATCAGGGATCACCTTGTACATATTTGCCATGGAGTTGTGGTCTTGCTTCTTCTTGGCATAGACATCTAGATCATCCCCATGCTCTTTAGGGGCATTGATTAGCTTTACCCACTCAGCAACAGTCGACTGGTACCTTGTATCTTCAGACATCCATACAATCCTTCCATCAGGATAGAAGTGGGCTATGGAATAGAGTTGCATGATGAGTTCATCAATCCAATTAGTCAACTTTTGAGCCACAAACTTGGCCACTCCACATGCTTTGAAGCTCTCATGCACATTTCAGAAATAATCTGCATTATCATCAATGAAGTCCGAGTCTACTCTTCTCATATCACAAACAATGGGCTTCTTATCAAGCAGGACTGTTTCATAGAAGTCGTGCTATTCCTTTGTGTGAAACCTGTAGTCCATAGCAGTCCTTCTCCTTATGGCATATGGATCAGACTTTCTCCACAACCTGAGACCTGCATCCTTTCTCAGCTTCATGTCCTCAGCAACTAAATGAGCATCATTGTGATCAGGGAACTTGGGCTTCAGCTTTCTGAGCACTTGAGCCTCAGCTTCCTCGGCAAGGGCCTTGTTCTTTTCTGAAGCTGGAATATTCCTTATGCTCCTCTTGGGTGCAGTCTTGGTGGCTTGAGCAGCTTTAGGAGCAGTCTTGGGCTTAGAAGGGCCATCCCCAGACTTGATAGCATCTCCCATAAGCTTCTGAGCTTTGGGTGCTGGTGCAGCAACCTCTTCCTCTTCTGCTTCAGCTTCATCATGATCCCTCGTGGATGGCTTGCCGATCACTTTGGCTGTTGTCTTCCTGGGTCTCTTCTTTGTACCTCCAGTCTCATCATCCCTGGATTCAAGCGTGAACACCATAGTCTCTTGAGTAGAGGCTCTGGACTTACACATGGGAGTCCTCTTGGCAGGGATTTTCCTTTTCTGCCCTGGCTTAGATGCCTTAGTTGTGCCATACTCTTTCATGAGCACTTTCTTCTTGGAAGTGGCCTCATCTGCCACAAAGTCCTCATCCTCTGTATCTGAACTTTTCTTCTTTCTTTCCTTGGTAGCAGCCTTTGGAAGATCACTAGGTGTGCTCCTGCTACTCTCATAATGGCTGGAGTTATTGGGACTAGAGCCCTCACTCAGGTGTAGCTGCTCCTCAAACACATTCTAGCTGTCACTATGATCTGACATCTTGGCACTAAAAGCAGACCCTGTGAATAGATATAGATGAGGTAGAGTGGATGAGCATCACAAAGCACATATTTTTTGCAAAACAGATGATAATAAAAACTTAGTTTTAGTTCTCTACAGAAAGCATTTCGGACCTACCGATTGTTAAACTCGGTGACGCCGAAGCAATTCTGGAGCCTGAACTAGTAAACTCAGTCAGACCGAGTCATCGTTCGGTGGCACCGATATCGCCAGGGTTTCATAGAGAATCGAACTCAGTCACACCAATTTGTAACTTTCGATCAGACCGAAAATCACTTGTGCAATGGCCTAAGCGAAATCGATGGGACCGATTTCTACAACTCGGTCGGTTCGAGATGAGTTCGACGGAGACCTAGTCCTAATTTTTTTGAATCAAAACTACTTTCTATGTAGTTTTTGCTGGATAGGAAGATCTCATGCGTGGAAAGGAAACATGGCAATGCATTGTGCTACGAATCGGAGTTAAGGAATAGCACAAAGAGTCAAGTCCATACCCTAACTCGGCGGTGGACTTGCTATGGCGCTAACGGCCGTAAGGATTTCCGTTGACGACGGCGGAGTCTAGCGGCGGGAGGTCGCTGGCGGCGAGGAGATGATCCGGAGACCCGAAGAGGCAGAGCAGGTCACGCGCAGGCTGAGGAGTTTGGAAAGTTTTCCGAAATTTGGCCCGTGAGTATATATAACCTGACACTGTCGGTGTGACCGAGTGGAACAACCCGGTGGCACCGAGATGCAAAACAGCTAGCAGTTACTGCAACTCGGTGGGACCAAAAAGTTCAAATCGGTTGCACTGAGATTGAAAACCTAGATCAATTTAGTGAACTCGGTGTGACCGAAGTGGATGACTCGGTCATACCGGAATGCACAAAGAGGTTTTGGATGTTTAAGCCTATGATGAATCGGGGACTCCGAGTGCTCCTCACATAGGGTGGTTCGAATCCGACTTGATCAAGCTTTGTGATGTAGCATGAATAGAGTTTGAGACGAGAAAAGCATAGATAGCTAGAGGGGGTACTTAGGCATTCTTGTCCATCCATTTGGCAAAAGAAAAAGTGCCAAACGATCAAAGCAACAAATGGATGTCCTCAAATGAGAAAAATGTGCATTCAACATGCTCACACAATAAGATGGAAAATAAAACATGTGCCAAAGCATGCACAACCATTCTAGCATCTATCAAGCAATTGGCGATGACTAGGTCATCTATATATGAGTATATTGACTTAGGAGTCAAATGAGAACATTTGATCATAGGTCATACTCATCTTTTAAGCGCAAGTGGGGTTACTACTTTTACATAAAAGCATTGTTGTGTTCACATCATTAGAGTTTCTTTAGCTCAATTGTTATAGTAAAGCTCCCCATAGATGTGATATCCACCCTAAGAGAGATGAACTAACCTTGGGTTTTGTCGATGATGACTTCATGTAGGTGTTGAAGATGTAGATGCTCAATGTTGGTGTAGATCATTTGGAGCAATCCATACGAGTGAGTTGCACTTTCAATACCTACACGGGTTAGTCCCACAAGGAACAAACAAGGATATCCATAGACATAGAGTGAATTGCACACAAGATGATGTCCATGAAAGCATTAGGTTACCTTGTCCCTTGTCTTACCAACAAGAAAGTGTGTGACTCCTTGAACTAGTCCACGATGTGAAACTTGTTTGAACTTGTCCTTTGCCAAAATGATATGAGTGAAGTGTGTCGGCAGAGTCACCCTCAAGAACTTCCTAGTTCTTCTTATTCATGATCAACACCATCTAGATGGGGATCCTTGGAGTTGTAGTCGTACTTGATGAAGTGGAACTTGATGTAGTCTTGGGGACCCACTTGACTAAGGCCTTAGGAGCTTCTTCAAATGCATCGATCTCTTCGTGAAGCTTATCCTTGCCCTTTAGCTTGTGGTCTTGTGGTGGAAGATCATCTTGTGCTTGTGTCCCTTAAAAAGAAGTAGGATCATACTTCTCTTGTTGAGGAACAAACTTCGTCTTGGGGTATTGTGACGCCTTGAGACCGATGCGCCAGGTGTCTTCTAGCTATTCGCCGTCATTGCCATGTCATCTACTTGCGTATTGCATTTTTCCATGTCATCGTGAGCATTGCATCAGCATGTTTTAAAAACTTGCATCCGTCCGAGTCCGCCCGTCCTTTCCGTTGTCCGTTCTGAGCCCAAACACACTCGCACGCGCCGCGACACCTCCGAATATTTATTTTGTAAGTGGCTGGAAAATGTTCTCGGAAGGGGTTGAAACTTGACGTGTGGTCTTAGTATAGTGTAGGTAGATAGTCTATCAAATTTCGTCGCATTTGGAGTCCGTTTGATAGCCCAACCGCTAACTAGAGCGGCACCGTTGCCGGTATTTTAGTCGGACGTTTTCGGTCTCCGAAAACCCCGTCGGGCCCCTCTCTTCTCTTCTCTCCTCTCAGCCCGAGACCCCTCCTACACAGCCCACTATCACCTACTAGGCCCAACCTACCCCTCCTCTTGACCGGAACCGTCCGATCGTGATCGGAGGGTCCAAAAACTCCCCTAGACTACAAACCCTAGCCAAAACTACCTATTTAAACCCCCTCCCCTTGCCACTTTGGGCATCCCTAGCCCCTCTAACCCTCCCCTAACCTCCAGCCACTAGACCCCAATCAAAAACCGTGCCACCAACAGCCTCCACCAGCATCACCCTCGGAATCTGGCGCCGCCACCTCGCCGTTGCCACTTGGCACCATCCCATAGGGCGAGCCGCCACCTGAGCAGCTCCCGCAGCCAACCCGCGG
The DNA here is from genome assembly GCA_902687465.1 of Secale cereale. Lineage (NCBI taxonomy): Eukaryota > Viridiplantae > Streptophyta > Magnoliopsida > Poales > Poaceae > Secale > Secale cereale. The sequence continues at coordinate 440,985,541 of LR738712.1, read as the reverse complement.
GGGCCACGTCGCCTCCCCGCCGCCAGGATCCCACCTCCACCGTGCCAGGCCCGTGGAGCCCATCCACGGCCCGCCCACGGGCCGGAGCAGGCCCGTGTCCGCTGCCACTCCCGCTCCCGAGCCGAGCGCTCGCTCCCCGCCCTAGCGCACCAGCACCGCTCCTCTTCCCGAGCCGACACCCCACCGCCGGTGCCCGCTCGCCGCCTCTGCCCCAACTCCCTTCGCCGCGCAGCTCGACCCCACCATCGCTCCCCTTGCCACCGGCCGAACGGGCCCCGTCTCGCTCAAATCCGGCACTGCAGCCGCTGGATCCACGCCCGCCGACTCCTGGTTCTTCCCTGCCTCACCATCGGTGCCCGGAGGCCCGGATCCGTCTCCGCCCGCTGGGTTTCGCGCTGCCGTCGTCCCCCCTTTTATCCCGCTGGTCATCATCCTTTTCTCCATCAGCCTCCGCCGCCCGCCATGGCCTCGCTCGTCCTTGTGTCGAGGGGACGGGCATGTCGCTCGTCCACACAACCGTTGACGCGTGGGCCCCGCGAGCTGCGGCCCAGCTCCTGCCCCTACCGCCGGCCTCGCCCCAGTCCAGCTGTCCTACCAGCCACGGCCCATCACCGGCCCGACCCCCCTCTGCTCCTTGGGCCGAAGCCCACGAGGTGATGCCAAGCCCTCTACCTTGCATTTTTTTACTAAGTCCCAAAAACATCATATTATGTTGCATTCTTATGTGTGATGTAACTTTGTGCACGATGGTCCAATGATGACGTATCATATGTTAAAATGTTCGTCTCTTGATGCTCTACATGTTAGTTGAAATTGCATGCATGTTACTGTTCATCTTGATGCCTTAATCTTCGTTGCAAAACTGTTATGTGATGTTGGTGTCAAGTCCTTGTTTTCTGTCAACAATATGTATTCATGTTTAACATGGTGTAACTTTGTGCATATTGATCCAAATGAAGTGTATGATATGTCAAAATGTTCATTTTGAAGTGATCTACATGATGGTGGCTTTTGCATTCATGTTAGGTGCCATATTGCCATGTTTATCTCTGCTGCAAAAGTGCATGTGGCTGTAAAGTTTTGAAAACTGTTATGAGATGTTGATTTCTCTTTTTCATTTCTTTATGTGTGATTTTTGTTTGAGCTACATGTCAATATGTTTTAGAAGCACAATCATGTCATCTTTGCTTTGGTGCAATCCACTTTTCTTGATATGCCTTATGTTGAGTGCAACAAGCTTGTAAAGTGACCTACTCGCTGTTGCTGATTTCTATGACTTGTTGAAAACTGCTAAGTCTAAAACTGTTATATCGTGATGCCATGTTTGGTTGATGCCCACTAAAATCCATGAATGTTTCGGGATGCCCAATGACCATGTCTTGAAGTCCATGTTATGATCTATCCATCCATGCCCTTGTTTGCACTTATGGCCTACTGTAGCTTGTTGTTTTCATGTTCTCAAGTTGCCATAAAATGTTTCTGTCATCCTGTTAACAGTAAGTTCATATTTGCCATGTGAATTGCTAGTGGTCTATGCATCCTATGACCATGTTCTTTTTTTGACACACTAAAAACAGCAGGAGAGCCTCCTACTGTCCTTTTTTCATTTATATGCCATGAGTGCCAGCTAAGAGTTGGCACCCAAAGCTAGTATTTACATTTTACAAGATAGGGGTGGTTACAAGAGTGGAAAACGCAGATAAATAAAAAGGTGCTTAGATAGAAAGAGAGTTGCTAAAGGCACTCAAGAAAGCTAGGTTTTGAGGGTTGATCCTATAACCTAAGATCACCAAGTCTTCTTTAAATCTCCTCAACCAATCTACATGTGTGGCAGCCACCCCCTCGAAGATCTCATTATTCCTTTGTTTCCAAATGTTCCAAGCTGCCAAGATAGTTATATCCTTAAAAAGAGGTCCATGCCACCCATCTTTTGCCGTGTCAAATCTGTTTTGCAAGGCATGGTGATCACCCCAGTTTATACCCACAGCATCCCAGCACGTTACAGCGAATGGGCAGTCGTAGAACAAATGTTTGTTCGTTTCAATCATCCTCGTGTTGCACATAGGACAGCCATGATCATCCCCAATGTCGAAATGCCTTCGTAGAAGGAGGTCTCTAGTGTTCACTCAATCATTCAACATCAACCACGCAAAAACCTTGTGCCTCATGATGCATTTAGTCTTCCATATGGAGGTGATGCATTGTGGAGACGTGATGTTTCGGAAAACATAGTCATAAAACTTCTTCGGTTTGAATTTTGTATCTCCCCAGCACAGGATCCATTCATCAGTTGCCATTGGAGTCAAAGCCATTCCAGCCATCACCTGGTGCAAATCGTTCATTTCTTCTCGGGCTTCCAATGATAAAGGGTGCATAAAGTTATCCACTGCCGCATCATTATAGTAAAATTGAGCCAGAGAGATGTCTTCATCAAGTGCAAATGAGAAAAGATGATCGTGAGTTTCTGTCAAAGGTCTTTCATTAATCCACACATCCTTCCAGAGCAATATAGTGTCACCCGCAGCTGGCACACACGTGGTGATACCTCTATAAATGTCCATTAGGGAAAAGATATCACGCCACCAAAACGATCCACACGCTAGCCTAGCATGTGGGGGTGTTTCATTGTAGTAAGCATTCCAGACCAGCATTACCCAGGGAGTATCATGCTTATAAATGAACTTATGTATGTATTTGAGCAACAACGCTTTATTTTGAATTTTTAGGTCAAGGATCCCCAATCCTCCTTTCTTCTTTGGTCTACAAACCATATCCCAGGCAGCCAAAGAATTGGTTCTCGCTTCTCTATCGATCTCTTTTCTCCAAAGACAGTGTCTCCTCGCACGATCAAATATGTCGATAAGTCTCAACGGCAACTTGAGAACGCACATCGCAAAGGACAGCAACGACGACAGAGCCGAGTTAATGAGCTGGACTCGCTCTCCATAAGACAACCAGATGGCAGTCGCCGTCAATCTTCTCTCTATCCTGTCTACCAGAGGCATTAAATCCCTGACAGTCGGCCTTGTAGTTCCAAGCGGTAGACCTAGATAAGTAAAAGGCATCGAACCCACCTGACAACCCAAATCACGAGCTAGCTCTGTTGTTTTTTGTACACTTACATTTATCGGCATCATCTGCGACTTGGCGTAATTGATTTTCAGGCCTGTTGCCCGGGCATACGAGTCCAAAATCTGCTTGACAATGTTCAACTCCCGCGGTTCTGCCGGTAAAACGATCAATGTATCATCCGCGTATTGAATCACTGGGAAATCCTCAGAGTCAGGTTAAGATATTGGGATTGTGATGAGACCTTCTCGCCAGGCCTTATTGACCATAGATTGTAGTAAATCTGCTGCAAGTACAAATAGTAGTGGCGACACCGGATCTCCTTGCTTCACACTACGTTTACACTTAAACTCTGTACCAGGAATCCCATTTAAAAGAATAGATGATGATCCAGACTGCAGGATATTTTGCATCCACATACACCACCTATCGTCAAAACCTTTGCATTGAAGCATTTTCAAGATGAAAGATAGGTCCATTGTGTCGAACGCCTTTTCAAAGTCAAGTTTCAGAACCAGAATCTCTCTGCCCGAATGTTTGCACTGATGTAAGTATTCAAACGCCCATCCCAAGCAATCTTGTATTGTTCTTGTTTTAATGAAACCATACTGGTTTCTGTGGACTACTTGGAGAATCCGACGTTGTAATCGTTCAGCAAGTATTTTAGTAAGCACCTTGAGCACACAATTCATCAAAGTGATGGGTCTGTAATCATTCACCGATTCAGGTACTAGCTTTTTGGGAATTAATGTGATTAGGGAGGTGTTGATGCATTGTAAATTAAGTGACCCAGCCCAAAATTCCTCTGTCAATCTATAAAAGTCTTCTTTTATAATGTCCCAGGAAATTTTGAGAAAGAAGCCATTAAATCCGTCAGGTCCTGGCGCTCGGTCAGCTGGAATGATTTTGATTATATGGTCCACCTCCTCTTTTGAAAAAGGTAAAGATAAATCCCCCAGATCAGGGCATTTTTGAACGATGTCAGCAAGTTCAAAATCATAAATTGGGGGTGTTGAGACTCCCATCCGGCTCTTGAAACATGTAAGAAAGGCACTCGCTTTTTCCTCATGATTTTCTATCACCCTGCCATCTGCCAAGACCAAATTAGCGATAGAGTTCCTCCTTGATCTTTCCGTAGCTCGTGCTTGGAAATACTTAGTATTTTCCTCACCTTTAACGGCCCACCTGACTGTATAACGTTGTTTCCAATAGTCACTTTGATATTTCAGTAATCGCATTACATGAGCTTTTAAAATGTTTCTGAAATTAGCTTCAGGAATAGACAATGGGCGAAGATCTTCCAGATTATCCGGTTGTAATAGAATCTGGTTGCAATTTTCAATTAGCATTTTTAATTTGGAATAAACATGCCTTCTTGTTGTTGGTTATCTTAACATGCCATGATATGCTTTGAAATGAGTTGCACAATCTTGCAAACATGCCTACTTGTCAGTGTTGCTGCCATGTCTAGTTTATTTCACTCAGTATGTGAATCTGTTAGCTTTTCCAATCTTGCCATGATGTTTTGAGCATGTTCTAGTGGTGTTTGGTAGTAGATCAGTGATCATGCTTGTAGTGCTTGACATGTACATGCCTCTCATGCCCTTTGTTGCCATGAAGTGTTATTGTATCATGTTATTTTGATGTCAACTATATGCCTACTTCCTGTTTTGGGCTGATTATTGTTATATCTTGTTTCATGTGTATGTGATGAACCGTTGCTCTGTTTTGAGCGTGTCCTATATGAAACTTGTGTGTTTTAGCATGTAGATGCATAATAACATGTTGAATACCTGTTTGGAGTGGGTTTGCTTGTTGTTTAAATGCATCTTGCATCTATGCCATGCTTGACTTGTTTTGCCCATATCTTCTAGGCCGTAGCTCCGAATTAAATGAACTTTATATGTAACTTGACTAGAATTCCTAGTAGATTATCATGGTGCATGTTAACAACTTGAACTTAAGGTTTGTTCAGATCTGGACCCATTTCGACATTTGCATATGAGGACTTACCGAAATTGTTATATGTTGTATGTTCTTGAATGCTTCATCCTTTGCCATGTTTTGCATCATATAGACTTGTGTTGCATCATAATTGTTTGAGCATCATGTCATGTTCTTGTGTTGTGTGTTTACCATGTTGTGTGCTTCTTCTCGCTAGTTCATATTCCGTTGCGATCGTGAGGATTCGTTCGACTACACTTGGTTCGTCTTCGTGGCTTCTTCTTCGTCTTCTTCATGGACTCGTTCTTCTTCCTTGCGGGATCTCAGGCAAGATGACCGTCTCCTTGGATCTCATTACTATCATTGCCATGCTAGTTGTCTTGATGCTATCGCTATATGTCGTGCTACCTATCTATTTGTTGTCAGCCTCTCCTTGTTGCCATGAAACCTATAACCTTTGACACCATCCTAGCAAACCGTTGTGTGGCTACGTTACCCGCTCGCTCAGCCCCTCTTATAGCGTTGTTAGTTGCAGGTCAAGATGAAGATTGCTCCATGTCGGAACTTGGATACTTGGGAATATTACAATATCTACTACTATAATTAACTCACCTATATACTTGGCAATGGGTGGAAGGCTGGATGTTTTGTTCCACTCATGCCGCCTTAACAACCGATAAACCGGCGTTATGTTCCTTGATTTTGCGTTCCTAACGGGGTTGGGTATATGGGGACCCCTTGACAGTTCGTCTTTCAATAAAACTCCTCCAGCAAGGCCCAACTTTGGTTTTCATTTGCAACATAATAAAACCGTAATTAATTAATCAAATTGCATAGGGAGTTAGCCCTACCCGAGGATTCTTCTACATACAGGGGGGCCAGTGCTGATGGTGTTGGTCCCAAATGGGCGGACTGCGGGCCGCCTCCGGGAAACCCAAGGTATCTGGTATTACCTGTAGGCTGACCTATCCGGACGTGGCCTGAGACTAGATTCGCGCGGCTACTATCAAGGTGTCGTGTAACATCCCAAATTTTCAATTTGGAATGTTATACATTAGATCATTATGCATATCATATTTTCTTGCTTTTGGTGATCCAAGAAAATCCTAAGCAACTCAAGGACCCTCGGAGAGAGTTGGGGATTTCAATATTTTCATATTTGAGGTCTCTCAAATTTTGAAAATAGGATCATTTGATTTTATCTATTTATCTTCAAGTATTTCTATCATAAATATATGAGAGAGGGAGTAAAATGACTGTCCCAAAAATAAGAAATACGGATGATTTAATAGAAAAATCAAACAAGTTTTATTTGGAGTTTATTTGGAGTTTTATTTGAATTAGGAAAAATTGCATGTTTTCAAAAATGCATTTTAGTGCCAAGAAAATGTTCATCTTGTTCTAAATATTCTATTTAGACGGTGAAAATTTATTTTGGCAATTTTAGATTTGTTATTTCTTTTCTAGAATTTTTTTAGCGCTGGCGTAATTAGAAAAAAAAAGAGGACCCGACCCGACTGGGCCGAAGCCCAGCCGAGCCAGGCCCAGCCGCCGCCGACCGCCTTCCCCGCGCCGCGCGCCCGTGCCCGCGTCGGACTCCGGCCGCCGTCGGAGTTGCTTGCCCCCTCCCCCAAGTTT
>LR738712.1:440963998-440977583 GCA_902687465.1 Secale cereale | reverse complement strand
CGCACCCCGCCGCCAGCCGCGCCGCCGCCGCAAGCCCGCCGCCGCCACGAGCCCGCACACCGCCGCCGCCGCTGCAGCCGCCGCCGCCGCTGTATGCCACCGCCGCCACCCACCGTCGCAGCCGCCGCAAGCCCCGCTGCCTGCCGTCGCCGACGCCGCCGCAGCCGGCCATTTCGACGAGGTAGCCGCCGCCGCCGGTTTTCAGTAGAAAACCACTGGTTTTTCTTTTAGAACCCTAGTCGTTTTTTAGATCGGTTTTATTAGATCGGTTTTTCTGTTTTTTCGGTTTAGTTAATTAGTAAACGTTCACCCGTTCGTTTGTTCTAACGAACGAATTCGCCGTTTAGTCTCAGCTGACGAACGTCCGTTCGTTAAGCTGTTTTAGTTTCTTTTTCTAGTTTATTTTCTGATCGCGATCTCTGATCCGATCTTCGTTTTAGTTTAACTTTTCGCTCGTTTATCGGAATCAGGTGATTCAAGCGCCTGGAGTTTCATCTCGAAATTCGATTTCCATTTAAACTAGTCACTCAAGCGTTTGCCTCAGCTAAATTTGGACTTAGGTACAGATTGCTTCGGTAGTTGTTTCTCTTTCGCCGTTTGTCTTTCGTTGCTTTTCTTTTGCCGTTTCTTTGCAAACCGGAGTTCTTAAGTTGAACTTTCTGGTTAGATCTCTCATTTGAAGTCTTACACGTGCATTAGTTAAGTACTTATTGTGTGCTTGTTTGTTTGCGATAGAGTACCCGGAGTGTGTCGCTTGCTATTTTGAATCTCTAGGTTTTGCGGATCATCAGCAAGGCAAGTAACACTTTGATCATACTTTCCAAATTACCCAGTTTTTATTGCATTAGTCAAACACTCACACATTGCATGAGTAGGATCAATTAACTTGTGGGATTGGGAAGTAGATTGAGGTAGTGCCTATTACCTGCATTACATTCAAACCTTTGGGAGTTACTTCTACGTTTGCTGTTAGGACATGTTATGCTCGTAGACGTGGATTGGGTGAGTGTATCCATGACAGATGTGAGTTTATTAATTAATGGTTCAACTTAAGGTGGCAACATTAACACACATCTGGGTGGATTGAGGCACCTGGGTATTCCAGTGATTTCCTGTTTTTCTTTTGGACCGCCACCCAGGCTCAAAGGGATCATGAGATTATTCATACTAGAAACTTCCATGTGCAGCCACATGTCAATACGGGCTCTGGCATAGTTGAGTAAGTTGTGGGAAACCTTTCCATGATGGGCTAGCAGATGTAGAAGGTTTGTAGGTGTACCGGCCTATCTATCTGGTTAAGAGGACCTCTTCAGAAAGACTGTGTCTCGGTCATCCGTTTCTCAAACACCATGCAGTGCGAGAAACCAATGAAGGCGATCGAGTCTTGTGGGGAAAAGTGCACAAACCTCTGCAGAGTGTACAAACTGATCATGATTAGCCGTGTCCCCGGTTATGGACGTCTTGAGTATCTAGTACTTGGATATCATGTGAATCTCATCATGTTACTCTAATTAATATTGTTGGGTTTAATGATGATTTTAATTGTGGTTGAGAGGATGTCTATCTTCTCAACGATGTTTCAACTACCATGATAGTTAATTAAAATCTATTCCTTTGAAGTAGGGAAAAATTGGCTTTACGCAAAAACTGTAACCATAGAGCTTTCCGCCAGCCATATTGCATATAGTATAGCTTTACTTTATTGCTCTCTTGTATTACTTTGCCAGCATATTCCATGTGTTGACCCGTTTTCAGGCTGCAACGTTCATGTTGCAGACTTTTCAGACGACGAGTAAGGTGCCTTATAGGTCGTGGTTCTATACTCAGTGATGTCGTTGGAGTTGATGGACTCACTTATCTTCCAAGCCTTCCGCTGTTATCGTGTTAGATGGCCTTAAGCCATTTTATTGTAATAAGTTCATCGATGGAACTATCGATGTAATAAGTGTGTGATTGCTACTCTGTTATAAATCCTTCAAGTATTGTGCGTGTCAGCATTACTGATCCAGGGATGACACTGATGCACAGAGGTCAGACTGTTTGAGGTCTGGTCGCTACAAGATGGTATCAGAGCACACGCTGACTGTAGGACACGACCACTAAGTTAAAGCCCTAGAACACTATTCACTCTTCTCTTTTCTGACTCCTCATCTTTTCTACTCTTTTAGGATGGTGGATGTAAAGAACAAGTTCACTCAACCGGATGACGATACACCATTTGGACGACACCTGAAGGAAGTCACCAGATATCTAAACATTGGACTACCAAGATTCACCGGAACCTACAATGCCACTCTACCTGAAGAGGAGCGTTGGTTGATTCAAGCTCAAGTTCCAGGAAGGACGTTAAAGCCCGTCACTGCACGCATAGCATTTTCTTTTAATGCGCCTACATGGAGCCTAGGCAGGAGCATGGCAGCCCACATCGCTATGGGAAGGATCGGAGAAGTCTACAAGCAGGAACTGAAGGACACCATCTACCAGACTGGTGGACGCCGAGATGAGAATTGGGACATGATCAGCACCCGGAAGGATAGATCCATTGCAGCCTTCATCCAGGAGTTGAACCATCACATTCGTCGCCAGGAGCACCAGATGTGTGCAGGAATGATAGACTTGAAGAAAGCACTAAACAGGAATTTGGAGCTAGAGGAAGAACTCAAGTCTACACACGACGGATACGAGGAGGAGATGCTAATACTTGTGGAGAAGAATGATGACTTGACACGGAAGTTAGGGATACTCATGGGAGAAGAAGAAGAGGAAGAAGAACCCAAGGAGATTCCATCGGAAGACTACATCATCATTGACGACACGGATTCGGAACCTGATGATAGCAAAGACGAAGACTATGAAGATGAAGCTGGAGCAGATATCATGGAATCCTCTGTCGAACAAAATTTCTAGAAGACCTTCCTACGACTAGTAATTTTTCCCATTTAGTAGACTTAGAACACTTTTGTAACGATTAGATCAGTGTAAGCCCTTGTTTGAAATTGATTTTGGTGTGATGAATTGTGTGTTTTGCCTCATGTGCATATGGGTAGTGATTTTCCCTTAGACCTCAATTATGTTCTAATCTCTTCCCTCTACACCCATCAGATGCCTCCAAGACGTGAGCCCGGATTTGAGTTTCCCCCTGAGCTCACCCAGCTGATCCAGCAGCAGAACACCCTGATGCAACTACTTGCCAGAATACTCAGAACAACCAGAACAACAACAACAACCCTCCACCACCACCACCCGTGGACAACCTGATACGTTTCTTAAGGTTGCAACCACCAGTGTTTGCTAGCAGCATTGAACCAATAGTCGCTGACGACTGGCTGCGCAAGATTGGAAGGGATTTGACCACTGCCAACTGCTCAGATGCTGAGAAGGTGCGTTTTGCCGCACACCAGTTGTCTGGACCAGCCGCAGCATGGTGGGAGAATTACATAGCCACTTATCCCATAGCCAATGTGACTTGGGATCAGTTTCAGCAAGCTTTTCGTACCGCCCATGTCTCAACTGGAGCTATGAGTATGAAGAAGCACGAGTTCCGCAATTTGCGCCAAGGCAACTGTACTGTGGCCCAGTACGTGGATGAGTTTTGTACCCTATCTCGTTATGCCCCAGATGATGTGGCCACAGATGCCTCTAAGCAGGAGAGATTCATGGAAGGGCGGAATGATGAGATGAGTGTACAGTTGATGGTGGCAACTTTCAATAACTACCAGGAGCTGGTTGATCGCGCCCTAATGATTGAAAGGAAGCATCAACAGATTGAAAGTCGCAAGAGGAAGTATGGGCAAGGAAAGTATAATTCTGGAGCACAGCAAAAGCCCCATTTTACCCCTAAAACAGTAGGACAGTTTCAGCATACCCATGGAGGAGGTAGCTCGCACAATCATAATGGCCCCAAGAATGGAAATGGAAATGGAGCAAATGGTAACCAGAGCCGCCCTACCCCGTCCACACCCACAAAGAAGGATTTCAGCCATGTCACCTGTTACAAGTGCGGGAAGAATGGACATTATGCCAATGAATGCTCAGAAGCTAAGAATGGGAACGGCAATGGAAGCGCCGCAAAGAAGCCCAACCCGTTCAACAAGGGACAAGTGAACCACGTGACGGTGGAGGAGGTAGAGGAGCAACCAGATGCTGTTGTCAGTAAGTTTTTGGTTAAGACATTTACCGCAATAGTTCTTTTTGATACTGGTGCATCGCATTCATATATTTCAAGGGGATTCGTAAATAGACATAGGATGTCCACCCGAGTTCTTAAGAACCCCATGTTAGTAAGTTCACCAGGAGCAGAGTATATGGCACACCAAGGATGTTTTCAGACGCCATTGATCATAGGCCGCCATACTTTCCCCTCTGACCTAATAGTTTTGGAGTCACAAGGATTGGATGTGATATTAGGTATGGATTGGCTATCGGAGTATGGAGGTAACATTGACTGTGCTAGTAAGTCAATTTTGCTCACCACCCCGGAGGGAAGAAGGATTAAGTATGTGTCTAGGCATTCGCCTATAAAGACTCAAGTACATTCTCTCACGGGAGTTGTTGAGGAGGAAGTACCAGTGGTGAAAGATTATCCGGATGTGTTTCCAGAGGAGTTACCTGGTATGCCACCGGATAGAGATATAGAGTTTATGATTGAGCTTTTGCCAGGCACAGGGCCAATTTCTAAGAGACCATATAGGATGCCCGCAAAGGATTTGGAGGAGATAAAGAAACTGATTAAGGAGTTACTGGATAAAGGATTCATACGCCCAAGTTCTTCGCCTTGGGGTTCGCCAGTACTTCTAGTGGAGAAGAAGGATGGATCGTTAAGAATGGTTGTTGATTACCGAGGACTGAATGAAGTGACGATGAAGAACAAGTACCCACTGCCAATGATCAATGATCTGTTCGATAGATTGCAAGGAGCTAAAGTATTTTCCAAGATCGATCTGCGATCAGGGTACCATCAATTGAAGATCCGAGAGCAGGATATACCTAAGACGGCCTTTACCACTAGGTATGGGTTGTACGAGTACACCGTTATGTCTTTTGGTTTGACTAATGCACCGGCATAATTTATGAACCTGATGAACATAGTATTTATGGATTATTTGGACAAGTTCGTCGTAGTGTTCATAGATGATATATTGATCTTCTCGGAGGATGAAGAGGAGCATGCAGAGCATTTGCGTTTGGTATTGGAGAAGCTCCGAGAATATCAGTTATATGCCAAGTTTAGCAAATGTGAGTTTTGGTTGAAGGAAGTCGGATTTCTCGGACACGTCATATCTGGAGAAGGACTAGCAGTAGATCCCGCCAAGGTGGACACTGTGACCCATTGGGAAGCACCAACAACAGTTGGAGAGATCCGAAGTTTTCATGGACTTGCAGGATACTACCGGAGATTTATTGAGAATTTCTCGAGGATTGCAAAGCCAATGACGGAGTTGTTAAAGAAGGACACCAAATTCAGTTGGACAGAAGAATGTGAGGCCAGTTTCCAGGAATTAAAGAAAAGGTTGGTCTCATCACCTGTGTTGATTCTGCCAGATCAACATAAGGATTATGAGGTGTACTGCGACGCTTCACGTCGAGGACTTGGAGCAGTTCTTATGCAGGAAGGAAGAGTTGTTTCGTATGCTTCACGACAACTAAAACCTCATGAGTTGAACTATGCCACTCATGATTTGGAGTTAGCAGCCGCAGTGCATGCATTGAAGACGTGGAGACATTTTCTCATTGGAAACCATTGTGAAGTATATACGGATCACAAGAGTTTGAAGTATATATTCACTCAGAAGGAGCTGAATCTCAGGCAAAGGAGATGGCTGGAACTCATTAAGGACTATGACATGAGATTGCATTATCATCCCGGAAAGGCTAACGTAGTAGCCGATGCGCTAAGCCGTAAGAGCCATGTCAATATCCTATTGACGGAGGAATTTCGAGAGGAATTAGCCGAGGACTTATGAGAACTACGTTTGGAGATAGTTCCGAGAGGCTACGTAGCAACACTAGAGATCCAGTCTACCCTGATGGATAAAATCAGAGAAGCTCAGAAAACTGACGAGGAGTTTGCCTCTATAAAGGAGAGGATGAGCGAAGGAAAAGCTAAAGGATTTCGTGAGGATGAACACGACACCTTATGGTTTGAGGACCGCATTTATGTGCCTAATGACTTGGAGATTAGGATGTTGATACTACAGGAGTCCCATGATTCACCATACTCGATTCACCCAGGAAATACTAAGATGTATTTGGATTTGAAGGACATTTTCTGGTGGACCGGTATGAAGAAAGATATTGCGGAGTATGTAGCAGTTTGTGATGTATGTCAGAGAGTGAAGGCAGAACATCAGAAGCCAGCAGGATTGTTATAACCATTGCCAATACCCGAATGGAAGTGGGATAAGCTAGGTATGGATTTTATTACGGGATTACCCAGAACTCGTTCTGGCTATGACTCGATTTGGGTCGTAGTCGATCGTTTAACAAAGGTAGCTCATTTCATCCCAGTAAAGACTACTTATACCAGTGCAAAGTTGGCAAAGATATACATGACCCGAATTGTATGTCTGCATGGAGTTCCGAGGAGCATCGTATCAGATAGAGGAACCCAGTTTACCTCAAAGTTCTGGAATTAGTTACATGAAACTTTGGGTACCAGGCTAGAGTTTTGAACAGCTTTTCACCCGCAGACAGATGGACAGACTGAAAGAGTCAATCAGATTTTCGAGGATATGCTGAGAGCATGTGCACTAGATTATGGATCTAGTTGGGACGACAATTTGCCGTATGCCGAATTTTCTTACAACAACAATTATCAATCCAGTTTGAAGATGGCCCCTTTCGAAGCGTTATACGGAAGGAGATGTAGGACTCCGTTGTCGTGGGATGAAGTTGGAGACCGATAGTTGTTTGGACCAGATTTGATCAAAGAGTCTGAGGAGAAGGTGAAGTTGATTCGAGACAGACTGAAGGTAGCTCAGTCCAGGCAGAAAAGTTATGCAGACTCGAAACGCAAGGAGATAACCTATGAGATCGGAGACAGAGCATACATGAGAGTATCACCTCTGCGAGGGGTCAAACGTTTCGGAGTTAAAGGAAAGCTAGCCCCTAGATTTGTGGGACCTTACCGTGTTTTGGAACGCATGGGAGAGGTTTCCTATAAGTTGGAATTGCCCGAAGGATTGTCAGGAGTGCACGACGTGTTTCACGTTTCGCAGCTTAAGAAGTGCCATGCGGAGATGGCCGAAATCCCGCTTAGAGACATAGTACCCCTGGAAGCAATTCAGTTGGATAGTGATCTGACCTACGAGGAGAAGCCTGTTAAGATCCTCGAGTTTTCGAGCAGAGTCACCCGCAGTAAGGTTATCAAGTTTTGCAAAGTTCTGTGGAGTCACCACACCGAGGAAGAAGCCACCTAGGAGCGAGAAGATGATCTACGCAAGGACCACCCACACCTGTTTTCTAGCCAACCCGAAACTCGAGGGCGAGATTCATCTTAAGGGGGGGTAGGTTTGTAACATCCCAAATTTTCAATTTGGAATGTTATACATTAGATCATTATGCATATCATATTTTCTTGCTTTTGGTGATCCAAGAAAATCCTAAGCAACTCAAAGACCCTCGGAGAGAGTTGGGGATTTCAATATTTTCATATTTGAGGTCTCTCAAATTTTGAAAATAGGATCATTTGATTTTATCTATTTATCTTCAAGTATTTCTATCATAAATATATGAGAGAGGGAGTAAAATGACTCTCCAAAAAATAAGAAATACGGAGGATTTAATAGAAAAATCAAACAAGTTTTAGTTGGAGTTTCATTTGAATTAGGAAAAATTGCATGTTTTCAAAACTGCATTTTAGTGCCAAGAAAATGTTCATCTTGTTCTAAATATTCTATTTAGACGGTGAAAATTTGTTTTGGCAATTTTAGATTTTTTATTTCTTTTCTAGAATTTTTTTAGCACTAGCGTAATTAAAAAAAAAAGAGGACCCGACCTGACTGGGCAGAAGCCCAGCCGAGCCAGGCCCAGCCGCCGCCGACCGCCTTCCCCGCGCCGCACGCCCGTGCTCGCGTCGGACTCCGGCCGCCACCGGAGTTGCTTGCCCCCTCCCCCAAGTTTCTACCTCCTCCCCCTATATATATAGCTGCTTTCCCCCTCCTTTTTCCCTCCACCGGACCCCGCCGCACCCCGCCGCCAGCTACGCTGCCGCCGCAAGCCCGCCGTCGCAAGCCCGCACACCGCGGCCGCCGCGGCCGCTGCGGACACCGCTGCCACCACCCACCGCCACAGCCGCCGCAAGCCCCGCCGGCCATTTCGACAAGGTAGCCGCCGCCGCCGGTTTTCGGTAGAAAACCACCGGTTTTTCTTTTAGAACCCTAGTCGTTTTTTAGATCGGTTTTATTAGATCGGTTTTTCTATTTTTTTTGGTTTAGCTAATTAGTAAACGTTCACATGTTCGTTTGTTCTAACGAACGAATTCGTCGTTTAGTCTCAGCTGACGAACGTCCGTTCGTTAAGCTGTTTTAGTTTCTTTTTCTAGTTTATTTTCTGATCGCGATCTCTGATCCGATCTTCGTTTTAGTTTAACTTTTCGCTCGTTTATCGGAATCAGGTGATTCAAGCGCCTGGAGTTTCATCTCGAAATTCTCTTTCCGTTTAACCTAGTCACTCAAGCGTTTGCCTCAGCTAAATTTGGACTTAGGTCCAGATTGGTTCGGTAGTTGTTTCTCTTTCGCCGTTTGTCTTTCGTTGCTTTTCTTTTGCCGTTTCTTTGCAAACCGGAGTTCTTAAGTTGAACTTTCTGATAGAGGCGAGGGGCCCGATCTTTCGATGAGATGATAACTATCGATTTGGTGGAGACGACTTTGACGATCCGACTACAAACGTGCACGACGTTGCGCCTTAGCAATCGCTAAACCAATCTTCAGGGGTTACTGACAATGCCAGAAGCACGATCAGCCTGACCACAAAGGTCTATTCCTGCATGCAATCGAAGAACAAGCAAGAATATGATAAAGCAATCTGAATATTGCAAATATAAGTGATGTATTGATAAAGGTGGGGATCCGTAAGCGGTCTTGGTCTGGTCGTTGGACACAAACGAAGTACACGAAGTTGCAATGGCTAACTTTTGACTAAACAAATTCCAAAGAAAAAGCTACTAGATGGATCTACTTATATAGGAGCAAGGAGTGGCGGCCAAGGAGGTGGAAGGACGTCCCAAGGCAGCCTAATACTAACCCTAGGTCGTACAAGGCTCTTGGGCCCAAGTAGAGGTGATGTAACACCTTTGGACTTGTAGTTTAACTCGGATTCTGCTGCAGCGTCAGATTGTTTTGTCGGTATCTCAACGCTCCGGACGAATTTGAAGGTGATTCCAATTGGGTTGGAAAGTGTATGAAATCTAGTTTCCAACAAAAAAAGAATCACCCTATTCGGAGTCCGTATGAAGGAGTTCTTGCCGTTTTGAGTCAGGTATGTCTGTGCAGTCCGAATCTGGATGCAGAACGTGAGAGACTTGGACTCTATCTTCTCTTGGCCCAAAAGTGACGTGAGAGAACTTTTTGAACAGCCCCTAAACTTCTCTTTTTCCCTTATCTTCATATGTGAATTGTACAAATGTCCCATGCACCTGGAATTAGACATGGCACAAAAGTCTGTGAAGTATTTTTGTTCTGGATAACATAAATAAATTGTTGCATAGTTTGCATTAGAAATCACCTCACAAATATACATGTATGCAATATTTCTGGTCGTATCCAAGGTAGTCATGTCCTCATCATCCTCCCTTTTTTGAAAATAAAGCCGTCCTCGGCGCTGCTTAATCTGAAATGTGGGTAAGAAAAAAGACAAGGTGTACATGTTGTATATGTATATGTCATCCATTTTTACTTCCATCAATTTCCACCTCGTGCTACCCGTCGTTCATTGTCACAATCATAGTTGAAGTCGTTCGCATCATTGCTTGATCCAATCTGCATCTTATCTAGTTTGTGTTGGAAAGAGGGATTAAGAAAAAAAAGAGAAAAAAAAGTAAAAAAAAAAAGGAGGAGAGAAAGAAAAAAAAAGTGGGAGAAAAAAAAAGAAAAATAAAAAGAAGGAAAATAAAGTTGGAGAGAGTGTTGTTGTATATTGTGCTTGGTAGTTGTTTTCATCATTATCTTTACTGCCGTTGTGATCTTCACTTATATCGTGCTGTCCAGAGCTACTTCGTATCCTTTATTGATGATAGTTGTGCTACACCGTGACCTCATTAGTGTTCTAGGCTCGCGTCTCTAGTCCGCTCTAGCATAGGACCAGCACAGTACCGTCGTTGAGCGTTTATTCAACATTGCATCTCTGAATTGATTATTGCTAATCTTTTGCTACCATATAAAGCCAACCCAGCTCCACATATTTCTACACCGTGTTACGTACGTTCACCTGGCAATCGCTTTACTCAATCTTTGGAGTTATTTGACACCGCTGGTTGCCTATCACCAGTTGCTGCATGGTAAGAACTTGCAAGATATTGATATTTTCTTTACTGTGAGCGCTTTACCACCACATCCTAGTAGTTCATAGGAACATTATTCTCGAATTTTGTTTCTTTTTTCTACTAATCATGACAGGATCCAGAGTCAACTCATGGGCTTTGTCGATCGCACTGATACCACTTGATAGAGGCGAGGGGCCCGATCTTTCGATGAGATGATAACTATCGATTTGGTGGAGACGACTTTGACGATCCGACTACAAACGTGCACGACGTTGCGCCTTAGCAATCGCTAAACCAATCTTCAGGGGTTACTGACAATGCCAGAAGCACGATCAGCCTGACCACAAAGGTCTATTCCTGCATGCAATCGAAGAACAAGCAAGAATATGATAAAGCAATCTGAATATTGCAAATATAAGTGATGTATTGATAAAGGTGGGGATCCGTAAGCGGTCTTGGTCTGGTCGTTGGACACAAACGAAGTACACGAAGTTGCAATGGCTAACTTTTGACTAAACAAATCCCAAAGAAAAAGCTACTAGATGGATCTACTTATATAGGAGCAAGGGGTGGCGGCCAAGGAGGTGGAAGGACGTCCCAAGGCAGCCTAATACTAACCCTAGGTCGTACAAGGCTCTTGGGCCCAAGTAGAGGTGATGTAACACCTTTGGACTTGTAGTTTAACTCGGATTCTGCTGCAGCGTCAGATTGTTTTGTCGGTATCTCAACGCTCCGGACGAATTTGAAGGTGATTCCAATTGGGTTGGAAAGTGTATGAAATCTAGTTTCCAACAAAAAAAGAATCACCCAATTCGGAGGCCATATGAAGGAGTTCTTGCCGTTTTGAGTCAGGTATGTCTGTGCAGTCCGAATCTGGATGCAGAACGTGAGAGACTTGGACTCTATTTTCTCTTGGCCCAAAAGTGACGTGAGAGAACTTTTTGAACAGCCCCTAAACTTCTCTTTTTCCCTTATCTTCATATGTGAATTGTACAAATGTCCCATGCACCTGGAATTAGACATGGCACAAAAGTCTGTGAAGTATTTTTGTTCTGGATAACATAAATAAATTGTTGCATAGTTTGCATTAGAAATCACCTCACAAATATACATGTATGCAATATTTTTGGTCGTATCCAAGGTACTCATGTCCTCATCACTTTCTGGTTAGATCTCTCATTTGAAGTCTTACCCGTGCATTAGTTAAGTACTTATTGTGTGCTTGTGTCACACCCTGCATTTTGTATCATGTTATTTGCATCAATGAAGCATGAAAATTAGGACCAGCAATTTTTTTTGGCATCATTTGGCTTTTATTTGCAAATGAGTTTTTCTTCGTATGCTTTTCATGTGCTCAATAAAGTCAACTATTACCTCTTGTAGAATTCATCTCCACACCCAAAACTTCTGCCCAATGATCATGCCAAGTGTTATATAGCAATATAGAATTTTCTTACAAAATTAATTTGGCCAAAATGTATTTTATAAATTTAGTTTTCCAAAAAACCCTGAATTAAGATTTGCACTGCAAGTGCTTGATTTAGGGTGAGAAAATTATTTCAAAAGGTACATTTGAGACCTAGTAGTCATAGGACTCCCAGAAACCACAAAAGTGTATTTTTAAAAGTTATTTTCCTATTTTATTTAAAAGCTTTTTCTTAAGGCCAGAAATGGTCTTTAATAGGGAAAATTTATTTAACTATTTCAAAAATATTTGCAAAAATTCAGGGAAACTCATAGGACATATATTGTCCATATATAAGAGTTTCAACACTTGGTCATGTTCAAAATAATGGGCTAATCCCTCTAAAACCCTTTCTGGATATTTCAAGCTTTTGAAATATTTACAAAGGAAATATTCTCCAAAACTTCCAGGGAAATTCTATCATGTCACTAATGACATATATGATGATCTTGCCAAGTCCCATGCCTTGGGAAGCAAGATAACATCTTCAAAGCCCTTCATAACCATTCTGTCCATATTTGAAGTTTGAGCAACTTTATATTGCCAAACTTGTCCAAATACTCTCAAACTTGGTGCACGTGCTAGAAATGCCTAATAAGGCATCTAGACCAAATGGCACAAGATTTGGAGTAGAACAACTTGATCAGAACACCCCAAAACCCTTTCTGTTCAAATGCAAATTTGAACAACTTTACATTACCAACTTTTTACCTGGAGCTTCAAACTTTGTGGGCATGATCAATACCCAAAATAAGGAAACTACACCAAGTGGTGCATCAAGGGGAGATGATTAGCTTGACTCAAACAAGATGAAGCCATTTCTGTTCATTTCTAGGGTTCGCCAAAGTTACATTGGCTAGTTTCTTCAAATGAGCCCAAATTTGGTGAAGCACCCTATTTTCTTATAGCATTCAATCCTGTTAAGTGTCATGGCAAGTGGAGATCATTTGCTTGACCAAACACTGATCAAACACCTTCTGCCAAATTACTAAAACCCTCTTCTTGATCACTTTTACCATTTACCTTGGCCTCAACTTTCTACCACACGTTCATCTAGTTACTATCTACCTCCAGTAACTCCCCCAAGTCCCCAGCTCCATGATTGAGGGGTAAATACCCTAGTTAACCCTGCTGGACAGCCATTTTCTACCAAGTCACCAGCTCCTCTTCTCTCTCACAGCATCTCCAGAGCATCCAAAGCCTCCTCCGTAGTGCTTGCATCACCCTGGACCCCCCAGACACGGTGGACGCGTCCAGAGGGCCAATGGCATGCCATGGCATGCGAAAAGGGCGCTCCAGAACGCGCTACAGTGCGCTCACGCACTGTAGTTTCGCCCAATCGCCTGCCCCCGACAGCCTCAAGCTCTCCCCTCGCGCCTCCCAACACGCCTCGACGTCCGCAGCCTCCACCGGTGCTGTCCCCCTCCTCCTGCGCCCTCCAGTGGCCGTCGCCACACGCGCACCGGCTGCCCGTGACGTCCACTCCTCGGCTTCACACGCGCGCTTCGTCTGGAAGCCTCCCCGCTACTCCTCTCTCCTCTAATGGGCGTAGGGCTCGTCCAGCAACTCCGCAGACACACTCCCGTCGCCTCTCGTGCGCTGTGGCGTCAAGCAGCAGCTCGCCGGCGCAAAGGTCCACG
>LR738712.1:440945997-440963878 GCA_902687465.1 Secale cereale | reverse complement strand
CCCCCCCCCCCCCCGAGCCCTCCACTCAGCACCAACAGCCTCACCACATCCTCTTTAGTCCTCCAGAAGTGCTAGTTCATCCCCGAAGAGCCCCAGTGCTCGGGATCGACCGGAGCTCCGCCGCGTCGGGCAGCCGGCGATCTCGCAGTACGGGCCTCCTCCGTCCTTTCTCTTGTCCGATTTGGAACCGCCATGCATCACTGATGCGTTCCCCTCCATTTTCCCCTTCTGCAGCTGTCGGAAACGAGCTGGCCAGCAGCTTCCCGACGACCCTCCGCCGTCCCACCTCGCCGCCGATGAACCCGACCTCCCCGGCGTGCCGCACCACCACCACTACCTCCGCGACTCGTTGTTGAACCCATCCCTGCCCTCCGTTGCCGTCGCCGTGGCCGGAATCGTCGACGGTGAGCTCGCCGTCGTCGTGGCCGTGAGGTTGTAGATGACAGGTGGGCCTCGCCTGTCATCCTCACCCCTCTCTCCCTCCCCTCACAGTCGCTGACCGCCGGGCCCCGCACGTCAGGTTTGAAAACCTGACGTGCGTGCGCTGGCGCCCGAGCGGCTGGGCTGGATGCCCTGGGCCGTGCACTGTGGCCACTCTAGCCCAGTAGCACAGGGCCATTTCTTTTTATTCTTTCTGTAATTATTTCAAATAATTTTACAAAAATGAATATTAGTCCAAATGAAATAATTCCAACTCCTAAAATCTTGTAATATTCCAACCTATTTAATGGTGTCACTTTCACACATATCTATGAAAATTTTCTGTTCTGTTCAAATTTAAATTCAAATTTGAGCAATAAAACTCATGTTCAAAAATCCCTAGATTCCATTCTGTAACTCCAAAACTCCAAATAAGAATTTTCCCCATCTTAGATTTCCCTCTAGTATTTAAAAAAATATGTTGACATTTTTCTGAGCACTTTGATTTTTCTGTTCTATTTGTGGTCTTATTTTTCCGTTGTTATTATACGACGTATAGATACCGTATTTGACGAAGTTGCTGAAGAAGGAGAAAGAGAGGGATTTGAAGACTTTGAGGACCAAGCCAATCCAGGCAAGCAGCCCTTTGACCATGATACACTTGTTCTTCGGGACCCGTTTGTTTCCGATGCATGATGATAGAGTTACGGTGGTGACCTAGATGAACGACCACATGATGCATGCTTGCTCTTGATCTTGCTATATGCTAGATGACATGCAAATAGTTAGTAGTAATGCATAGTGATGCATGTGTGACATGAAACCTTTGTGGTTGAAATCTTGCATAAACCCCATCGGGTGCCCCTAATGCCCGAGGGTGATGTTGAGTTAGGTCATCACTTGAGGAAGAAGTGATGTGCCGGTAAAATCTAGTGCATGGGTGAAATAATGGATTAGATTTATGTGTGACTACCGTCCCAACCAAACATGTGCAACCACACTACCCCTTATGGGACGGGGCTTTATTGATTACTTAGGTCGATACTAGCATGGTGCCCGCATTACTAGTGACGGGAAGACTTGAGGTCTTTCCCGGGACGGGGTCGTGCTTGGATAGATGACCATGACTGTTTTTACAGGGCACCGGACACACCATTGGTCCCTTCGGGTACGCGTGACATTGAAATTAGGGCAAGTTCCGTGATCTATTGTTTGTACCCGAGGGCCGTGTACCAACGAGTGGACTCTATGTTAGTGTCGTCTAAGGAAAGATAATGACCGGGTGCTTCCCCCGAGTACTTGAGGTACTGCGGGATCGTGAGTGACACGAAAGCTTCCCGGATCTTGTGGGTAAAGTGCGCAACCTCTGCAGCGTGTAAAACTATTCGAATAGCCGTGTCCACGGTCATGGACAGTTGGGTGGTGCTACTTAAACTATGTCCAGAATTTTACTTCATCGGTGAAAGTGTGTGAATGACGAGTCAAGGTGGTGACTTGACTCGATGAGTTGAATCATATTCATGTTGATATTGGTAACCTGTTTTCGGGGTTACGTGAACTCGTTGATGCATACACTTGATGATAGAATATTTATTCTAGCCATTGCTAGATTTCTCATTATTGTTCAATTGCATTGTTACTTTGAACCACATCATGGGTTGCTTGCGAGTACATTCAAAGTACTCATTGGCTTGCCACTGGTTATTTAATTGGCCAGGCATGGAGGAACAGGAATTTGAGGAAGAGTTCTTTGGAGACGAACATGCGAACTAGGACGCTATCCCAGTCAGAATGCCTGTAGGGTTAAGGCAGATGGCATGGGTTCTACCTATCATCGAAGACTTCCGCTACTTAAGTTATTTGCTATTCAGCCCGTGAGGCTTTACCTATGTAAGACTTGGCCATAATGGCCTTAATTTGTGTAAGATGATATGTATGGATGTAAGACTCTTGTTATTCAACTTCTGTGTGTTCAGTGAGCATTGATCTCTGGGATCACTGTACACGTGCACTCGGTGATCTCGGCTTCTAAGTCGGGGTCCCGGCAGAGCTGGTATCAGAGCCATCCTGACTGTAGGAAGCCTTAGTTAGCATGGGCGTTAGTTAGATGAGACCGTTTTTCAAAAACCTTCTGAACCTCTCTTCTTTTCTAAAACTGAGATTTCATCAGCTTATTAACCCTCCTATTCCACCTTTGTAGATGGTCGCTGTACCCGAAGAGCACCTGACCACTGGGTTTCCCTTACTTCTCGAGGATAGCCTCCAGGAGTGTCAGTTCCACCGAGCGCCCATCCTCACCTACCTTGAGCATTGGGTTAGCGACACTGAGGTGGAGTACCATGTGGAAGTGATCGTGAAGGCAAACGATACTCCCACAAGTTGGTTCTTCGAGGGACCCCAGATGGCAACACTACCTCTTGTTGTCGAGGCTGCTGCACTCAAGGAACTAACCCGTCTCCGCGAGCTTCTTCCGGAGATGGCAGCCAAGATGACAACCCGCTTCTTGCCTTACCGGAAGGAATGTGAAGATGAAAGCAGTGCACTAGCCCCTCCACTGAAGGAAGGACTCTCGCTTCGGTTCCAGACCTACTTCAGTCTATGTGTCGACAGCAGGGCACAAGACTTGGCCTCGGAATCAATGAAGCTTCGAGAAGAACTTCACAAGACCAAGGCACTTCTTCGTTCAGGTCAAGAGAAGACTAATAGGATCAAGAAGGAAGGAGCACCTTCTGGACAGTCCGCTATCGCATATCGAGGCGGAAGGCCCTCCGAGGATGTATCTTCCAAGAATGAAGAACCACCTCGGCGATGCCGGATGACGGCAAGGGAATATCGCAAGCTTTTCCCTGCACGTCCGACGAAGCACCGTCGTATCCAACTCCTCCACTCCCCCACACCCTCAAGTGACAAGGGGGCCCAGACAGATGAAGACAAGGAGGAAGACCCAGAAGAGCCGGAATACACAACCGAGCATTCCGCCGCTTAGGCATTATTCGCTACTCGGATATGCTAGTTGTGACCTCTACGGTAGGATAGGTCGTGTAACCCCTATGCGCAGTCGAGTCCTTGTATGGTTCATATGAAACCATCTAGAGTTTGCTTTTGTTGTGTCTGGATGTATGTCGTATTCTTCCTTCGGGAATGTGTAAACGACTTCATCACCCATTTGGATTTTAATGAATGTGTTTTGGCCCTTCGGCCCTTGCATGATTTGATTAGTGTCACACCCACCCCCTTACTAGGCACCCATCTATCTTGCTTTCCCTCTTCCAAGTCATGAGACCTTTTACCGCTCCAACAGGATGCCTGTTGTAACTCGTACTGGTACCTCTACCCAGCAGCCTGAAGCCGGAGCATCCACTCAGTCAGAGGCAGGCCACGACCAAACCAACGACCAAGCTCCACCACCACCACCTCCTCCGAACATGGACATGGCTCAGCTTCTCCAAGCTTTCTGAGAAGAACGCCAAGCCAACACTGCAGCCCTTCAGTTGATTGCTCAAGCTGTCACCAACAACCGCCAGCCGGCAGGGAATGGCAATGGACGTTCCACGTTGGCAGAGTTCAAGAAGCATGCACCGCCAACTTTCATCGAGACTGCTGAACGCATGGATGCAGACGACTGGGTCCGCTCCATTGAGGAAATACTGGAACTAGTCGGATGCACCGAAGATCGCGAGAAGGTGGCTTATGCAGCCCACTGCCTCGGGGGGACTGCTAGAGCTTGGTGGGATGGATTCAAGGTCATGCATGCTGAACAAGACATCACTTGGGTCAACTTCAAGGCAGAATTCCGCAAGGCCCACATTCCTTCCGGAATCATGGCTATCAAAAAGCGTGAGTTCCGAGCCCTGAAGCAAGGAAGTGGCACTGTCAAGGAGTACATGCAGAAGTTTAGTGTTCTGTCAAGGTATGCCCCTGAGGATGCCAGCATTGATGCTGCAAAAAGGGAGCGCTTCATGGAAGGCCTCAATCATACCCTGCAATACTCGCTTGTCGTGTGCGACTGCCCAACCTTCCCTGACCTGGTGAACAAGTCACTTATGCTTGAAGACAAGCTGCGTGCTTTGGAAGACACTCGCAAGCGCAAGATGGTCAGCAAGGGAAGTTCCAGCAACCAGAAGCCTCGTCCGTGGCAGTCAGCCCCAGCCAAGCCAGCCTACCAGCAACCAAGAGCTCCCGCACCTCGCACCAACTATCAGCCTCAGCAGTATGCCAACACAAGGCCAGCTTTCAACCCCAATACCAGTGGTGGCAACAAGATCAACGTTCCAAACCAAGTCACTTGCTTTGGATGTGGTCAGTCCGGACACATCTCAAGGGTGTGCCCCAACAAGAAGCCTGATGCCCCGCGCCCCAATGCGCAGAACCAAGGACAAGGCCGCGGGATGCCACCAAGGAACCCAGCTCCTCGCAATCCACCTAACCATGGGAAGGGGCGTGTGAATCATGTCACTGCTGAAGAAGCCCAGGAAGACCCGGACGTCGTGCTGGGTACGTTCCTTGTCAACTCAGCACCTGCAACTGTCTTGTTTGATTCTGGAGCAACGCATTCATTTGTCACTCAAAGATTTGCATTAAAAAGTGGCATGACCCCTACACCCCTGAATAACCCTATGGTGGTACAAACCCCCGGAGCAGAGATGAGAGCCAAGATAGGTTGTAAGGGAGTTAGTATTACCATTAACGGAGTAGATTTCCTAGCAGACCTCATTGTCCTGAGATCACAAGGCTTGGATGTGATCCTAGGCATGAATTGGCTCAGCAAGCACCAAGGCTTGTTAGACTGTGCCAATCGGACAGTCACTGTGACCAATGACCAAGGAGTCGAAGTCAAGTTCGCTCCCAACTCCTCTTCCGCTCAAGCCGCTCAAGTCAACTGTCTGTTTGAAGTTGGGCTAGAGCAAGTACCAGTGGTTTGTGAGTATCCTGATGTCTTTTCGGATGAACTACCGTGAATGCCCCCTGATCGTGACATTGAGTTCATCATCGAGCTCGTGCCCGGAGCAGGACCCATCTATAAGAAGCCTTATAGAATGGGGACGGAAGAGTTAGCCGAGTTGAAGAAGCAGCTGGAAGAGCAACTGAGGAAGGGATTTATCCGCCCAAGTGCCTCCCCTTGGGGATCTCCCGTTCTATTTGTGGCAAAGAGGGATGGAACCATCCGCTTATGCATTGACTACCGTTCCCTCAATGAAGTTACAATCAAGAACAAATATCCACTTCCCAAAATTGATGAACTGTTTGATCAGCTCAGCGGAGCCAAGGTGTTCTCCAAGATCGACCTCAGATCTGGGTATTACCAACTGAAGATCAGACCCCAAGATATTCCGAAGACGGCATTCGTAACCAGATATGGCATGTACGAGTGCACGGTCATGTCCTTTGGGTTAACCAATGCCCCAGCTTACTTCATGTATCTCATGAATAAAGTCTTCATGGAATATTTGGACAAGTTCGTTGTTGTCTTCATCGATGACATTCTTGTCTTCTCGAAGTCAGAGGAAGAGCACGAGCAACATTTGAGGATGGTCCTAGACAAGCTTCGGGAGCACCAACTATATGCCAAATTCAGCAAGTGTGAGTTCTGGCTGCATAAAGTTGGATTCTTAGGTCATGTCTTGACCGAAGAAGGATTATCAGTTGATCCCGCGAAGATTGAAGCTGTGACCCAATGGCAATCTCCTACGACCGTCAAGGAAGTCAGAAGCTTCCTCGGACTTGCGGGCTATTACCGCAAATTCTTGGAAGGATTTTCTAGCATTGCACGGCCAATGACTCAGCTCCTCAAGAAGGACAAGAAGTTCGAGTGGATGCCAAAATGCAAAGGAAGCTTCCAAGAACTCAAGAAGAGATTGACCACCGCCCCAGTCCTGGCAACACCTGATATTCACAAGGAGTTCGTGATATATTGTGATGCCTCTCGAACCGGATTGGGAAGTGTTCTGATGCAAGAAGGCCGAGTCATAGCCTACCTCTCCAAGCAGCTACGACCTCATGAGGAGAACTACGCTACTCACGATCTTGAGCTAGCGGCAGTAGTTCACGCCTTGAATACATGGCGGCATTACCTCCTAGGGAAACGGTGTGAGATATACACAGACCACAAAAGTCTGAACAACATTTTCACCCAAAAGGAATTGAACATGAGGCAGCGAAGATGGTTGGAACTCATCAAAGACTATGACCTCAGTGTTCAATATCACCCCGGGAAGGCTAACGTGGTGGCCGATGCCTTAAGCAGGAAGGCTTGCTCTTTGAATGCCATTATTCAAGAAAGGAAGCCAGCCTTGTTTAAGGAGTTCAAACAATTCAGTTTGGAATTGGTCACCCCTGGATTTCTGGATCATTTGGAAGTCAGACCGACCCTGATGGACGAAGTCAAGAAGGCGCAAGATGGACACACAAGCATCGAAGGCATCAAGAAGAAGATGAAGCTAGGCAAGGCCCCAGGATTCTCTGAAGACGAGCACGAGATTGTTTGGTACAAAGGCCGCATCTGCGTACCAAACAACACGGAGCTGAAGAACCTGATCCTGCAAGAAGCCCACAACACTCCGTATTCCATCCACCCCGGAGGAACCAAGATGTATCAAGACTTGAAGGCAAGATTCTGGTGGCACGGGATGAAAAGAGAGATTGCAACCTATGTTGCAAAGTGTGATGTGTGCCAAATGGTCAAGGCTGAATATCAGCGACCTGCTGGATTGTTTCAGCCACTCAAGGTTCCTGAGTGGAAGTGGGATAAAGTCGGAATGGACTTCATCACTGGATTACCAAGGTCGGATAGAGGACATGACTCTATCTGGGTCATAGTCGATCATTTGACCAAGGTGGCCCATTTCATTCCTGTCAAGACCACTTATGATGGCAACCGGCTGGCAGCTCTCTACATCGAAAGAATCGTAAGTCTTCACGGCGTTCCCAAGGAGATCGTGTCAGATCGAGGAACCCAGTTCACCTCAAGGTTCTGGAAGAAGTTCCAAGAAGCCTTGGGAACCAAGTTATCTTTCAGCACGGCTTTTCACCCACAGACCGGAGGTCAGACAGAACGAGTAAATCAAATTCTCGAAGATATGCTCCGAGCATGTGTCTTGGCGCATGGAGCCAAGTGGGAAGATTGTCTCCCTTTTGCCGAGTTCTCCTATAACAACAGTTATCAGTCGAGCCTTCAGATGGCACCATTTGAGGTGTTGTACGGACGCAGATGCCGCACACCCCTCAACTGGTCAGAGACTGGAGAAGGACTAGTCTTTGGACCGGATATCCTCCGCGCAGCAGAAGAGCAAGTCCAACTAGTCAGAGAACGTTTGAAGGCAGCCAAGTCAAGGCAAAAGAGCTATGCTGACACTCACCGTCGGGACATGAGTTTCCATGTCGGGGACCATGTGTACCTGCGGGTAACTCCTCTAAAGGGAACCAAGCGTTTCCACATCAAGGGGAAGCTCGCACCAAGGTTCAATGGACCCTTTGAGATCACTGCACAACGAGGAGAAGTGGCTTACCAGTTGGAACTACCACCCGAGCTATCCGGTGTGCACAATGTATTCCATGTGTCACAACTCCGGAAATGTCTCCAAGTTCCAGACAAGCCTAATCTCTACAAGGATGTTGATCACCAAGCCATTCATCTGCAGCCTGATTTGACCTACCGCGAGAAGCCTATCCGCATTCTGGAAGAAGTAGAACGGCGGACACGAAGCCGTACCATCAAGTACTTCAAGGTCCAGTGGAGCAACCACACCGAAGCAGAAGCAACCTGGGAACGTGAAGACTATCTTAGATCCGAGTTTCCCGATCTCTTTTAAGACCTAGTTTAGGAATCTCGGGGACGAGATTCTTGTAAGGGGGTAGGTCTGTCACACCTTGCATTTTGTATCATGTTATTTGCATCAATGAAGCATGAAAATTTGGACCAGCAAATTTTTTTGGCATCATTTGGCTTTTATTTGGAATTGAGTTTTCCTTCTTATGCTTTTCATGTGCTCAATAAAGTCAACTATTACCTCTTGTAGAATTCATCTCCACACCCAAAACTTCTACCCAATGATCATGCCAAGTGTTATATAACAGTATAGAATTTTCTTACAAAATTAATTTGGCCAAAATGTATTTTATAAATTTTGTTTTCCAAAAACCCCTGAATTGAGAATTGCACTGCAAGTGCTTGATTTAGGGTGAGAAAATTATTTCAAAAGGTACATTTGAGATCTAGTAGTCATAGGACTCCCAGAAACCACAAAAGTATAATTTTAAAAGTTATTTTCCTATTTTATTTAAAAGCTTTTTCTTAAGGCCAGAAATGGTCTTTAATAGGGAAAAATTATTTAACTATTTCGAAAATATTTGCCAAAATTCAGGGAAACTCATAGGACATATATTGTCCATATATAAGAGTTTCAACACTTGGTCATGTTCAAAATAATGGGCTAATCCCTCTAAAACCCTTTCTGGATATTTCAAGCTTTTGAAATATTTACAAAGGAAATATTCTCCAAAAATTCCAGGGAAATTCTATCATGTCACTAATGACATATATGATGATCTTGCCAAGTCCCATGCCTTAGGAAGCAAGATAACATCTTCAAAGCCCTTCATAACCATTTTGTCCATATTTGAAGTTTGAGCAACTTTATATTGCCAAACTTGTCCAAATGCTCTCAAACTTGGTGCACATGCTAGAAATGCCTAATAAGGCCTCTAGACCAAATGGCACACGATTTGGACTAGAACAACTTGATCAGAACACCCCAAAACACTTTCTGTTCAAATGCAAATTTGAACAACTTTACATTACCAACTTTTTACCTGGAGCTTCAAACTTTGTGGGCATGATCAATACCCCAAATGAGGAAACTAAACCAAGTGGTGCATCAAGGGGAGATGATTAGCTTGACTCAAACAAGATGAAGCCATTTCTGTTGATTTCTAGGGTTCACCAAAGTTACATTGGCTAGTTTCTTCAAATGAGCCCAAATTTGGTGAAGCACCCTATTTTCTTATAGCATTCAATCCTGTTAAGTGTCATGGCAAGTGGAGATCATTTGCTTGACCAAACACTGGTCAAACACCTTCTGCCAAATTACTAAAACCCTCTTCTTGATCACTTTTACCATTTACCTTGGCCTCAACTTTCTACCACGCGTTCATCTAGTTACTATCTACCTCCAGTAACTCCCCCAAGTCCCCAGCTCCATGATTGAGGGGTAAAAACCCTAGTTCACCCTGCTGGACAGCCATTTTCTACCAAGTCACCAGCTCCTCTTCTCTCTCACAGCATCTCCAGAGCATCCAAAGCCTCCTCCAGAGTGCTTGCATCACCCTGGACCCCCCAGACACTGTGGACGCGTCCAGAGGGCCCATGGCATGCCATGGCATGCGATAAGGGCGCTTCAGAACGCGCTATAGTGCACCCACGCACTGTAGCTTCGCCCAATCGCCTGCCCCCGACAGCCTCGAGATCTCCCCTCGCGCCTCCCAACGCGCCTCGACGTCCGCAACCTCCACCGGTGCTGTCCCCCTCCTCCTGCGCCCTCTAGTGGCCGTCGCCACACGCGCACCGGCCGCCCGCGACGTCCACTCCTCGTCTTCACACGCGCGCTTCGTCTGGAAGCCTCCCCGCTCCTCCTCTCTCCTCTAATGGGCGTAGGGCTCGTCCAGCAACTCCGCAGACACACTCCCGTCGCCTCTCGTGCGCTGTGGCGTCGAGCAGCAGCTCGCCGGCGCACAGGTCCACGGGACCTTGCCGTTCCCCTATATATAGGACCCCCCGAGCCCTCCACTCAGCACCAACAGCCTCACCACATCCTCTTTAGTCCTCCAGCACTGCTAGTTCATCCCCGAAGAGCCCCAGTGCTCGGGATCGACCGGAGCTCCGCCGCGTCGGGCAGCCGGCGATCTCGTAGTACGGGCCTCCTCTGTCCTTTCTCTTGCCCGATTTGGAACCGCCATGCATCACTGATGCGTTCCCCTCCATTTTCCCATTCTGCAGCTGCCGGAAACGAGCTGGCCAGCAGCTTCCCGACGACCCTCCGCCGTCCCACCTCGCCGCCGATGAACCCGACCTCCCCGGCGTGCCGCACCACCACCACTACCTCCGCGACTCGTCGCTGAACCCTATCCTGCCCTCCGTTGCCGTCGCCGTGGCCGGAATCGTCGCCGGTGAGCTCGTCGTCGCAGTGGCCGTGAGGTTGAAGATGACAGGCGGGCCCCGCCTGTCATCCTTACCCCTCTCTCCCTCCCCTCACAGCCGCTGACCGCCGGGCCCC
This sequence comes from Secale cereale, assembly GCA_902687465.1. NCBI lineage: Eukaryota > Viridiplantae > Streptophyta > Magnoliopsida > Poales > Poaceae > Secale > Secale cereale. The sequence continues at coordinate 440,953,190 of LR738712.1, read as the reverse complement.
GCCCGTCAGGTTTGAAAACCCGACGTGCGCGCGTTGGTGCCCGAGCGGCTGGGCTGGATGCCCTGGGCCGTGCACTGTGGCCACTCTGGCCCAGTAGCACAGGGCCATTTCTTTTTATTCTTTCTGTAATTATTTCAAATAATTTTACAGAAATGAATATTAGTCCAAATGAAATAATTCCAACTCCTAAACTCTTGTAATATTCCAACCTATTTAATGGTGTCACTTTCACACATATCTATGAAACTTTTCTGTTTTGTTCAATTTTAAATTCAAATTTGAGCAATAAAACTCCTGTTCAAAAATCCCTAGATTCCATTCTGTAACTCCAAAACTCCAACTAAGAATTTTTCCCATCTTAGATTTCCCTCTAGTATTTAACAAAAATATGTTGACATTTTTCTGAGCAATTTGATTTTTCTGCTTTATTTGTGGTCTTATTTTTCCGTTGTTATTATGCGACGTATAGATACCGTATTTGACGAAGTTGCTGAAGAAAGAGAAGGAGAGGGATTTGAAGACTTTGAGGACCAAGCCAATCCAGGCAAGCAGCCCTTTGACCATGATACACTTGTTCTTCGGGACCCGTTTGTTTCCGATGCATGATGATAGAGTTACGGTGGTGACCTAGATGAACGACCACATGATGCATGCTTGCTCTTGATCTTGCTATATGCTAGATGACATGCAAATAGTTAGTAGTAATGCTTAGTGATGCATGTGTGACATGAAACCTTTGTGGTTGAAATCTTGCATAAACCCCGTCGGGTGCCCCTAATGCCCGAGGGTGATGTTGAGTTAGGTCATCACTTGAGGAAGAAGTGATGTTCCGGTAAAATCTTGTGCATGGGTGAAATAATGGATTAGATTTATGTGTGACTACCGTCCCAACCAAACATGTGCAACCACACTACCCCTTATGGGACGGGGCTTTATTGATTACTTAGGTCGATACTAGCATGGTGCCCGCATTACTAGTGACGGGAAGACTTGAGGTCTTTCCCGGGACGGGGTCGTGCTTGGATAGATGACCATGACTGTTTTTACAGGGCATCGGACACACCATTGGTCCCTTCGGGTACGCGTGACATTGAAATTAGGGCAAGTCCCGTGATCTATTGTTTGTACCCGAGGGCCGTGTACCAACGAGTGGACTCTATGTTAGTGTCGTCTAAGGAAAGATAATGACCGGGTGCTTCCCCTGAGTACTTGAGGTACTGCGGGATCGTGGGTGACACGAAAGCTTCCCGGATCTTGTGGGTAAAGTACGCAACCTCTGCAGAGTGTAAAACTATTCGAATAGCCGTGTCCACGGTCATGGACAGTTGGGTGGTGCTACTTAAACTATGTCCAGAATTATACTTCATCGGTGAAAGTGTGTGAATGACGAGTCAAGGTGGTGACTTGACTCGATGAGTTGAATCATATTCATGTTGATATTGGTAACCTGTTTTCGGGGTTACGTGAACTCATTGATGCATACACTTGATGATAGAATATTTATTCTAGCCATTGCTAGTTGCTCATTATTGTTCAATTGCACTGTTACTTTGAACCACATCATGGGTTGCTTGCGAGTACATTCAAAGTACTCATTGGCTTGCCACTGGTTATTTAATTGGCCAGGCATGGAGGAACAGGAATTTGAGGAAGAGTTCTTTGGAGACGAACATGCGAACTAGGACGCTATCCCAGTCAAAATGCCTGTAGGGTTAAGGCAGATGGCATGGGTTCTACCTATCATCGAAGACTTCCGCTACTTAAGTTATTTGCTATTCAGCCCGTGAGGCTTTACCTATGTAAGACTTGGCCATAATGGCCTTAATTTGTGTAAGACGATATGTATGGATGTAAGACTCTTGTTATTCAGCTTCTGTGTGTTCAGTGAGCATTGATCTATGGGATCACTGTACACGTGCACTCGGTGATCTCGGCTTCTAAGTCGGGGTCCCGGCAGCTTGTTTGTTTGCGATAGAGTACCCGGAGTGCGCCGCTTGCTACTTTGAATCTCTAGGTTTTGCGGATCATCAGCAAGGCAAGTAACACTTTGATCATACTTTCCAATTACCAAGTTTTCATTGCATTAGTCAAACCCTCACACATTGCATGAGTAGGATCAATTAACTTGTGGGATTGGTAAGTAGATTGAGGTAGTACCTATTACCTGCATTACATTCAAACCTTTGGGAGTTACTTCTACGTTTGCTGTTAGGACATGCTATGCTCGTAGACGTGGATTGGGTGAGTGTATCCATGACAGATGTGAGTTTATTAATTAATGGTTCAACTTAAGGTGGCAACATTATCACACATCTGGATAGATTGAGGCACCTAGGTATTCCAGTGATTGCCTGTTTTTCTTTTGGACCGCCACCCAGGCTCAAAGGGATCATGAGATTATTCATACTAGAAACTTCCGTGTGCAGCCACATGCCAATATGGGCTCTGGTATAGTTGAGTAAGTTGTGGGAAACCTTTCCATGATGGGCTAGCAGATGTAGAAGGTTTGTAGGTGTACCAGCCTATCTATCTGGTTAAGGGGACCTCTTCGGAAAGACTGTGTCTCGGGCATCCGTTTCTCAAACACCATGCAGTGCGAGAAACCAACGGAGGCGATCGAGTCTTGTGGGGAAAAGTGCACGAACCTCTGGAGAGTGTACAAAATGATCATGATTAGCCGTGTCCCCGGTTACGGACGTCTTGAGTATCCAGTACTTGGATATCATGTGAATCTCATTATGTTACTCTAATTAATATTGTTGGGTTTAATGATGATTTTAATTAGGGTTGAGAGGATGTCTATCTTCTCAACGATGTTTCAACTACCATGATAGTTAATTAAAATCTATTCCTTTGAAGTAGGGAAAAATTGGCTTTACGCAAAAACTGTAACCATAGAGCTTTCCACCAGCCATATTGCATATAGTATAGCTTTACTTTATTGCTCTCTTGTGTTACTTTGCCAGCATATTCCATGTGCTTCCCCATTTTCGGGCTACAACGTTCATGTTGCAGACTTTTCAGACGACGAGTAAGGTGCCTTATAGGTCGTGGATCTATACTCAGTGATGCCGTTGGAGTTGATGGACTCACTTATCTTCCAAGCCTTCCGCTGTTATCATGTTAGATGGCCTTAGGCCATTTTATTGTAATAAGTTCATCGTTGGAACTATCGATGTAATAAGTGTGTGATTGCTACTCTGTTATAGATCCTTCAAGTACTGTGCGTGTCAGCATTACTGATCCAGGGATGACACTGATGCACAGAGGTCAGACTGTTTGAGGTCTGGTCGCTACATGTCGACACGCCGGGAGGTCTTGCTGGACTTGTTTTACCATTGTCGAAATGTCTTGTGCACCGGGATTCCGAGTCTGATCGGGTTCTCCCAAAGATAAGGGGTATTACTATTTTTACCTCTGCTGATCATGAGAGCTTGTTATGGGCTAAGTTGGGACACCCATGTAGGGTTATGATCTTTTGAAAGCCGTGCCCACGGTTATGTGGCAGATTGGAATTTGTTATTGTCCGGTTGTAGAAAACTGGACAGAGGATCCAAGAAAAAAATACATCAACCGTGTGAGTAACCGTGACCGTCTCTTTTCACTTTGAGAAGAGAACACAATGGGGTTATGTTTCACTCATAGGTAGTTCAGGATCACTTAGCGATCATTACTAGTTGCGACCATTTGCATAGATGCTCATCTTATTCTTGTAATCGTAAGTTAGCCACCATATTATGCTTAGCCGCTACTGCAACCTCACCACTTAACCTCTCGATACCCATTAAGCTTGGCTAGTCTTGATACCCATGGTTATGGGATTGCTGAGTCCTCGTGCCTCATAGATACTACAACAACAGTTGCATGTGCATGTTTTCGATGACTTGACGTGAGAGCGATGTACTTGTGTTGGAGTTCTTTCTTCTTCTGCATCGTCAGTCTTGGGTTAAGTTCCTGGTCGGCAGCCTAGGATAGCAGGATGGATGTCGCTGTGCTTTTCATGTTTGCATCCATAGTCGGATGCCTTGTATTGATGTTGTTGTATTCATGTGACTTGTATGAATTGTTGTATCCCCATGTATTTATGTAATGGTACGATGTAATGATATCCATCTTGCTAAGCGCCCGAAATGCGGTTGTGCCCCAATCATGAGTGTATCACGTGATCGGGATAGAATCGCATCTTGGGCGTGACAAGTTGGTATCAGAGCCTCGACCGACCATAGGAGCCCCCTTGATTGATGGTAGCTTGGCCGTTGTCGAGTCTAGAAGAAAACTATTTTGGAATCTAGTTACATTGGAGAGTAGGAATTCTTTTTACTCCTCAGCCCCTTCATCGCTCTGGTGAGGAATCTTTACGTAGGTGTTTTGAATTACTTCTCTTCCTCTTCAAATTTGTTAGGATCACACATGTAGTTTTAGTTCGTTGCGTTGTCAGCTCTTGTCATCCGGTGCATTTCTCGTCAAGTTGATTCGACCCTCTTCATCTTTTGCAAGTTCTATCCTCGGTTCTTTCCATCCAACGTCGTTTTCCCCATCCGATGTGTTTTTCTTTTTCCCACCCGCCCACCCTTTTTCTTCTTGGAGCCGGAGTCCTTAATCGAGTATCAATCCTACTCGTGCAAATGATTTCCTTTCTTTCGTCAATTGTTTCAACTAGTGAATTCTCAACTAGTTCGTTATTCTTCATCTCTTTTCTTCTCCGATGAATTCTCCTCTCGTTCGACATTCTTCATCTCTTTTCTTATCTGGTGGTTCCAACTCAATTTGTTCTCGGTGTTGTCGTATTATTTTCCCTCGGCTCAGATGTTTCCCTTCGCTCGCCTCTCGCCATTTAATCATTCCGCAGTTCCGAAGATATCTCACGAGATTCGTGTTTGCCTTCAAATTAATTCGAGGTTGTCACCTCCTTCGAGTCTTAAATTGTTTCGGTGCATCATCTCCTTTTCAGTCCTTTCCAACGGTGTTTCTCTTCGGTGGGCTCATAACCCACAGGTCTTTTCACATGATCTTACCTGACTCTTCTAATTTTACGGTCCAATTCTCAAATTCTTTTCACGTGTAACGTAAGAATGGATTCCATCAGTCATGTAACTTCTCCAACATCGCTTTTAATTCTTCTCACCGTTGGTTCAACCTTCCCTCTTTCATTCTCTCGGAGTATCTCAATAATTTTGGTGTTGTTCCTCGTCGTTATTTGAAGACCGAAGAAGAGTTTTACTCTAATTCTTGTTCGTTCTCTTGAAGATTTGTGGTTCTAGCTTCCTCTCGAATTATTCCGTTTGTCATAAATTATTTTCCTTAAACATCCCGAGCTTTTCATGAATTCTTTTATTGTGTTCCTCTGAAGGCCATCATTTCAGAAGATTTCTTCGTTCTCAGTTTTCAACTTTGTCCTCCAACTATTCTTCATTGTTGCCTCTTCATTCGTCTCCACATTCTTCCGGTGCTTCGTTCAAGTATTCTTAATCCTTTTGCAATCTCTTCATTCTCTTGTATCTAAATTCCCCCAAGTGCTTTAATCTTTCAAGTGGATTGTTCTCTTTCATCGCTCAATTTCAATTCTTGCGGTGGTTCATTCAATATTTCTTTTTCGTTGTTATCATATCAATTCATTCGTTCATTCCAATCCTACTGGTGGGTCATGAAGACTTTCTCGAGTTCGCGCTATATCCCTCCTTAATCAATTTCAACATGAATAAGTGGTATGCCAATCCATTGATTCGCATCAATTTAATCGATGAAGGATAGGCATACTATAATTCATATTCTTCAAGTTGATTAACCCCTTCCTTCGGAGTTTGTTCATGATGAATAAATTCTAGTCCCAAGTGTTTGTGTCTTTTCTTTTCCAGAGTTCAAGTTTTTCTCGGCCATCTCGTCGGACCTTCATGTAAATCATCGCAAGGCTTTAATATAATTTGTTTCGTCCTTCATTCCTACCTCATCATCCTTTTGTGACCGGAGTTCTTCATGGTGGTTCGTCATGATCTAAATCATTCTTCAAGTGTTCTTCGAGATTCTTGTGAAGCAGCTCAAGCATTACTCCTTACACCTTGAGATGCAATTAATTCTACGTATTCTTTTCAAGTGGAATTTTGCATTTCTTCCCTCATCTCATCTATTCAATCTTTTCTTTGTGGCACAATTCACCTCAAGTTTGGGATGATTTTCATAAGTCCACAACAAGCATATTCTTTTGTTGCTGATTTTCTCAACAACTCCGTTCAAGCCTTTCTCTTGAAGATGCTCTTTCAAATTCATTCGTGTTGGAGGTTGTCATCTTCTTCTTTGTTCTTTTATTTCACTCTTTCAATTCGTACGGAGGCAAAGCCTTGTTCATCTCGCCATGTATTGTTCCATCGTATCATGTTCTATTCCTTCCATGTGCAACCGGAGTTCTATCCAAATTCTTTCATTCTTCGTCCTTGGCTATCTCGTTATATCGGTGCAGTTTCATATTATTTTATCTCGTTCAACTATTGTTTCTTGTCCGTCTACCTCTCAAGATTCTTTGGTTTCTCTCTTTTCTTCAAGAAGAACCCGTGTTCTTCCTTTTCCTCATCCGTCTCGTTCCTAAGTTCTCGGGACAAGATCTCTTGTTAGTAGGGGAGTGTTATGACGCCCCGAGACTGATGCGCCAGGTGTCTTCCAGTTATTCGCCATCATTGCCATGTCATCTACTTGCGTGTTGCATTTTGCCATGTCATCATGAGCATTGCATCAACATGTTTTCAAAACTTGCATCCGCCCGAGCCCGCCCGTCCTTTCCGTCGTTTGTTCTGAGCCCAGACACACTCGCACGCACCGAGGCACCTCCGAATATTTATTTTATAAGTGGTCGGAAAATGTTCTCGGAATGGGTTGAAACTTGACGTGTGGTCTTAGTATAGTTTAGGTAGACCGCGTGTCAAATTTTGTCGCATTCAGAGTACGTTTGATAGCCTAACCGGTAAAGTAGAGCGGCACCGTTACCGGTATTTTAGTCAGACGTTTTCGGTCTCCGAAAACCCCGCCGGGCCCCTCTCTTCTCTTCTCTCCTCTCAGCCCGAGACCCCTCCTACACAGCCCACGATCACCCACTAGGCCCAACCTACCCCTCCTTGTGACCAGAACCGTCCGATCATGATCGGAAGGTCCAAGAACCCCCTAGACTACAAACCCTAGCCAAAACTACCTATTTATGCCCCCCC
>LR738712.1:440914481-440945931 GCA_902687465.1 Secale cereale | reverse complement strand
TAGCATTTTGAGCATCCCTAGCCCCTCTAACCCTCCCCTGAGCTCCAGCCACTAGACCCTCCTCGAAAACTGCGCCACCAACAGCCTCCACCAGCATGTCCCTCCGAATCCGGTGCCGCCACCTCGCCGTTGCCACTTGGCGCCGTCCCATAGGGCGAGCCGCCACCTGAGCAGCTCCCGCAGCCAACCCGCGGGCGCCACGTCGCCTCCCCGCCGCCAGGATCCCACCTCCACTGTGCCAGGCTAGTGGGGCCCATCCGTGGCCCGCCCACGGGCCGCAGCGGGCCCGCGTCCGCCGAGCGCTCGCTCCCCGCACTCGCGCACCACCACCGCTCCTCCTCCCGAGCCGACACCCCACCGCCGGTGCCCGCTCGCCGCATCTTCCCCAACTCCCTTTGCCGTGTAGCTCGACCCCGCCACTGCTCACCTTGTCGTCGGCTGAATGGGCCCCGTCTCGCTCAGATTCGGCATTGCAGCCGCCGGATCCAAGCCTGCCAACTCCCGGTTCTTCCCCGCCTCGCCATCGGTGCCCGGAGGCCCGGATCCGTCTCCGCCCACTGGGTTTCGCGCTGCCGTCGTCCCCCCTTTTGTCCCACCGGTCATCGTCCTTTGCTCCATCAGTCGCCACCGCCCGCCATGGCCTCGCTCGGCCTTGTGTCGAGGGGAAGAGCATGTCGCTTGTCCACACTACTGTTGACTACATGGTCCCCGTGAGCTGCGGGTCAGCTCCTGCCCCAACCGCCAGCCGCGCCCCGGTCCAGCTGCCCTGCCAGCCACGGCCCATCACCGACCCGATCCCCCTCTACTCCTTGGTCTGAAGCCCACGAGGTGATGCCAGGCCCTCTGCCCTGCGTTTTTTTACTAAGTCCCAAAAACATCATATTATGTTGCATTCTTGTGCGTGATGTAACTTTGTGCACGATGGTCCTATGATGTTGTATTATATGTCAAAATGTTCGTCTCTTGGTGATCTACATGTTAGTTGCAATTGCATGCATGTTACTGTTCATCTTGATGCCTTAATCTTCGTTGCAAAACTGCTATATGATGTTAGTGTCAAGTCCTTGTTTTCTGTCAACAATATGTATGCATGGTTAACATGGTGTAACTTTGTGCATATTGTTCCAGATGAAGTGTATGATATGTCAAAATGTTCATTGTGAAGTGCTCTACATGATGGTGGCTGTTAAATTCAATTTAGGGGCCATATTGCCATGTTTATCTCTATTGCAAAAGTGCACGTGGCTGTTAAGTGCTGAAAACTGTTATGAGATGCTGATTTGTCTTCTTCATATCTTTATGTGCGATTTTTGTTTGAGCTACATGTCAATATGTTTTAGAAGCACAATCATGTCATCTTCGCTGTGGTGCAATCCTATTTTCATGATATGCCTTGTGTTGAGTGCAACAAGCTTGTAAAGTGACCTACTCGTTGTTGCTGATTTCTATGACTTGTTGAAAACTGCTAAGTCTGAAACAGTTATATCCTGATGCCATGTTTCCTTGATGCCCCACTAAAATCCATGAATGTTTCGAGATGCCCAATGACCATGTTATGCTCTATCCATCCATGCCCTTGTTTGCACTTATGGCCTGCTGTAGCTTGTTGTTTTCATGCTCTCAAGTTGCCATAAAATGTTTCTGTCAGCCTATTAACAGTAAGTTCAGTTTTGCCATGTGAATTGCTAGTGGTCTGTGCATCCTATGACCATGTTCTTGCCATGAGTATCTGCATTAACATGCCTTCTTGCTGTTGGTTATCTTCACATGCCATGATATGCTTTGAAATGAGTTGCACAAGCTTGCAAACATGCCTACTTGTCGTTGTTGCTGCCATGTCTAGTTTATTTCACTAAGTCTGTGAATTTGTTATCTTTTGCAATCTTGCCATGATGTTTTGAGCATGTTCTAGTGGTGTTTGGTAGTAGCTCAGTGATCATGCTTGTAGTGCTTGACATTGTCGGATTACAGGCTCCGCAAACCCAAGAAGTTCGAACACAGCGGCGTGAACAAAGATCTCTCCCACTCATGTCTACCTAGCGCCACGCCCTCGCCCGGTGGTGAGATTCAATCAAGAAATAAGTAAAAGCACACATGAGTTTACCCAGGTTCAGGCCACCTTGCGGTGTAAAACCCTACTTCCTGCTTTGGTGGATTAGCCTTAGAAGGGCTTGAGTATGAACAAGTATAGTGGTTCTTGAGCTCAGGAGGAGAGCTCAAGAGGGTCAGGAGGCAAGTGTTCTTGCTCCTAGAAGTGAAGGTGGGGTGTTCAAGATGAGGTCGACCCCCCTCCACAGTGGAGATCCTAGCTACTTATATAGGCGGCCAGGGTCCTCTTCCCCCGAAATGTTTAGGCGGGAAGGGATCCCACAACGGCCATTTTGAACGGGAACACAAGGACGTTCTTATCCTGACAAAAGCGGTCTTCTCCTGCAAAGGGAACAGACGGTGACGCGATGGTGGGCTCGGTGGTGACATCCTCCCTGTCATCCTTGCGGTCTTCGGTCTTGTTGCACCAAACAGGAAACCTTTGTCTCGCCCCTCGGGAACCTGCGCCTGCGTTGTCTCCTTTGCACCAAACGGCAACTGCGCCACTGGCATGCGCTGGCACCTGCTGGTGCGGTGCATCACTGCTCCTCCTGAGGCAGGCTTGGCCTTGGGTTCTCCGCCCCTCCGGAGCAGCCTAGCCGAGGCCACTCGTGAGGGGGTCTTGGTGTCGTTCTCCTCATGAGGCATAACCCCCTCGTGAGGGTCTTCTGCAGGTGGTCGATCAGCGGGGCCGAACCAGGCCGTAGTAGGAGCGCGTCGCGGCCCGCAAGCAGGCAAGTCTTGGTACCCTGGTTCCTAGGACGCCGATAGTAGCCCCCGGGCCCAAGGCGCGGGTGGAGTTGGCTTCGAGGCGTAGCCTTAGTCGAGGACGAAGCGCCACGGGCCCCAAAAGACTACGGGCCAGGCTGGCGCGTGACGGTTGGATGGGACGTGGGCGGCTCCGCTCCCCATGCAGTCTTGGTGACCGTGCGACTTGACGTCTCCCTGGCGCGGATGGCAGGGTCATTATAGCCTTGAGTGAGTGGCCGGCGATTGATCTTCTCAGCCTATAAATAGGTGGCGAAGCGCCACCCCCGTTCACTTGACTGCCGCAGATCAAACCCCAACTCCTCTTTCTTCGTCGAGGGTTTTTCCATGGTGCCAATACGTAGGTTCTCGGCCGCACAGAAAGGGAAGGCTCCGATGGTTGAGCCGAGAAGCTCCCGCCGAAGAAGAGGCGTCTTGGCTCTCCAAGGGTGCCCCGGAGGCTGGCGGACGCCCGTACGTGGTGCACGCGGGCGCCTCCCGGATACCCGCCTCGCCTGGGCGCTCCGGCGACAGGCATGAGAAGCGTAGGCGACGATGACGGGGGCGGTGCGATCAGCCGCCCGGAGAGGCGAGTGATTTCACGCCTCCCGTCGCCGTCCCATACTGAAGGCGACGTCCGCGAGTTTGTCGTGTGGGCGGGAGCCCCTCCGCATTCTTGGATCCTCTTTCCCCCATTCTTGAATGAGGTGCTCCCGGCTCGCAGACGGGTAACAATGCACCTGCGGCACGAAGGATGCCATCTGCCTCCTTCATACGCCGACGTGGAGGTGATCTCCTCCGGCAAGGTCTACATGACCTAGGGTTGGGGCGTGGTGCGCCGCGCCTGCGCCCCCGCCGAGAGGCACATTCTTCATTTCACGCTCGACGGGCTGGCCATGCTAACCTTCAAGGTCTTCGGGGAGGACGGTCGGCTGCTGGCGTGCAGCGCGGAGGATGGGCCCGTCGGCGACCATCTCCCATGCTGCCAAGGCGACGAGGCTCGGGGTGAAGCATTCGCCGTCGGCTTTGCCTTCGACTCCTCCAGCAGCAGCTATGCTTCCCCTGAGACGGCCTCGAGCTCTAACAAGAGCTACGAGCCGCCGAGTCGCCGCTCTCGCCGCCGGAGGGGAGCAGCGTCCTCCAGCCGCCGTCACCGCTGAAGGAGCCTGGGCCGTATCCCTCTCGGAGTGGCCTTCTTTTGCTTGGTCCCTGCGAGGCAACCATGGATGGCCCCATGAGGGCATGTATATCTTTTGCGACACTTTTTCTGTTATCCGATGTCATGAACTTATGTTCCACATGAGATCCTTCACTAGAGCAAGATTTTCCCTTTATTCCGACCCCGCGGTAGCTTAGGGCCCTACGCCTATGAGACCCAGTCCCTAGGCAGGATTTACACATCGTTGGTATGCCAGGTCGCGGTGCCGTGGTCAAGGCCATGAGGTGAGCGTCCTAGGGTCGGGTAACAGCCCCCGAGGCGCGATGCTCGGGTGGTCCCTCTTGGAGTGCAGGTAGCGACCGCAAGAGCCGGCGAGAGGGGCCTTCATGCTCCAGCGAATTCACAATTACGGTAGGTGGAGGCGTAGGTACGAGAGTGAATGTGGGCGTTGAACGCTTATCTGAGTGATCCTTTGCGGTCGGGCGGCAGTGACACTTGATCGCGCCCTGTCCTACCAACTGCTGATGGCCGCGGGGCCGCATATGCCGTGTTCCCCACGAGGCGAAACTCTGCGCTCTCGGGACCCACCCCCTGAGGTGCCTAGGCCGCCGCTGGTATGCCGGGTTGCGATGCCACGCGCAAGGCCAGGGGGTAAGAGCTCATTGGCCAATTGGGGCACTAAAGCGCGATGCTCAGGAGCCCTCCTTCTGCGCCCAAGTTTCCCTCACGAGGGGGTGGTAGCAGCCGCTCCCAAGGCCGCCGAGCCGGGCCGGGTCTTGAACTTCTAGAGACGTGTCTGCGCGTCAGTTATAGTCTTGGGAAGGTGGTTACTCCCAAAGTCCTGTCTTGTGTTCCTTTCGCAAGGGTGGAGGCACCAAGGACCTGGTGAGGTGACGTGCGCGGAGCCTGACCTGTCCCTGTCAAGATGAGAGAAATGCAAGTGCCTCGGGGAGGCGTAAGGACTCGCTTGAATTTGGAGAACTTAATGTTATTGTAATAACTAGACTTGAACTTGGTGATTTCCGTGTTGGCTTCCTTTCATGTTTGCTTAGGTGCTCTGCGTTGGCAGGGCCCAACCCCGTGCATACCTCGATCACCATTGAGCCCTCCAGGTGACCGGGGTTATCGTAATGACTAGACTCAAGGAATGAGGACCTACGTGGCTAGCGAGGCCCCTGGGTCGCGATGCCCAAGGGTCCCCCTTAACGCTCAAGCGATCATGTTTGCATTATGCATCGGCAGGGCCCAGCCCCGTGCATACCTCGACCGCCATTGAGGACCCGGCTCAAGGAGCGAGGGGCTACGTGACTAGTGAGGCCCCTTGGTCGCAATGCCCAGGGGTCCCCCTTGACTTACGAACGGCTCTCATGAGGGAGAACGAGCACCATACCTTGCTCACGAGTCTTCGCCTAGGATGGGGGCGCAAGAAAGCCAGGTGTCTGGGCACCTGGTAGGGTGGCGTCTGCCAGGCGTGACCTGAGCATAGCCCCCGTGCCTAGCCCCCCTTGCGACACCCATCCAAGGAGAAGTTGTGAGCGTCGTGAGCTGAAAATCTCCCTGAGGTTGGTGCGACCACTGGGGGCCGCCCTCAGTTGTTTATAACTAGCGCGGAGCATAGAGCTACCACACTTGCGCAGAGTGTGGGCATAACCGCGCCTCGGTCGTAGCGGCCAGCGCGGAGCTTGGTGCTTCCACTGGTTCGTGGGCAAAACCGCTCCTCGGTTGGTTCTGCCAGCGCGGAGCATGGTACTTCCACTGGACCGTGGGAGGGAGCCTCCCACCGGGAGAGACTCCGGGGCGTGTACAGCCCCGTCCTGACACGTGGCTTGCACAGCAGAACAGCCAAGGTGTATATGGGCCCTCCTCAGGACAAGCTGAACGACTCTCAGGAAGTTCTCGTGAGCTTACGCATCACCCATGAGACCCTACCCTGAGGTGGGTTGCGCGTGAGTCTTCTTCTGTAAAATTTGAAAAGAGATGCGTTGTGTCGACCTGCGCCGAGTGCATCTCTAGAGTGCATTGCATGAGAAGGCCGCAGCACCAACGACCCCAGGAGGTGACGTTAGCGAGACCGGCCCGTAAGACAGAGCTCGACCGCTGGATTTATCGACGCTGCAGGGACCGACCCGAGGACACACGTCGTGCCCAGTCTTCTCATGCAACAGTCCAAAAGAAAAACAACCGGTGCGCGGTTCCCACATGAGCGAGGCACCTGCCAGGGGTCCCCACTTACCCATCCACGATTAGCCCATGCGAGAACAAGGCACCAAGGACCACGGGAGGAGACGTCATGGGAATGGCTCACGAGACAGAGCTCAGCCCTTGGATTTAGCGACGTTGCAGGGACGGACCCAAGCACAGATGCCGTTCTAGTCCTTAATCATGGGGCGGTCGCGAGTGGGCTCGCAAGGGCTCATGACCTTAGTGGCGGTGAGGACGCCAAGCATATAGATAATGCGAGTAGGAAGAAACAACTAGCCTTGATTTATGCGCAAAAAGGGATAGCTGTGGGGGTGAGCCACCAGCAGCTCGAGGATGATGCAGCCCGTGGGCGCCCTCGATTGAATACCTGAGACATCACCCGATACTTGTGGTCAAAGAAGAGTTGGGGTAGCTGAAGACGCGAGTCGTGTGGGTCGCTCCTGATTATCACCAGCCTCCTGAGGCCCAGGGGCTCCGGAGGCCCTCAGTGGTCACGGGGGTCCGGCTCCTGCTCCGTCAGGATCGCTTGCCACTGAGCCTCCTGACCCCCCATGGCCTGCCGCATGAGGTACTAGAACGTGGCAGCTGCGTTACGGAAGCCGAAGAGTGTGCGAATGTAACTGCAGGGGAGAGTCCTCCTCCAGCCAATAGCAGTCGGCCAGTAGAGCTCTAGAGAAGCGGCTCAGTTGAGGCCTGCGATGTCGACGCAGATGCGGAATTGGTTGCTTGGGTTGCGGGTAGGTGAGCTTGGTGCCGTGCGGTTGCGCCCACCGCGCATGAGTTTTGTGTACTGAATTTCCTTGGTAAACAGGTCGATGAAGTCTTGAGCTCCCAGTGCTGTATGGCTCACGCTGGACTCACAAAAACGCGCGTCGAGACACGCCTGCGGGTGGTGCCCGAACACCTCCCTCATGACGCTGGTCATACCACAGGCACTCCGGAGGAGAGCCCCCGAGCCCGTCCTGAGAGGGGAGTCGGGCACGCCTCCCTATGCGAGGGTGGAGGGCGCCTCGTCGGTAGTCGCGGATCCTGAGGCGAGGCCATCAGGAGCCCCTGCGTCCTGAGGTCCGTTGGCGGGTAGGTTCTTCGTTTTCTTGGGGGCGCCCTGCAGGGCGAAGACGGCTCCATCTTCGTCGGTGTTCTCGACCGGCGTAGTCTGGTAGGCGCGCTCCAGGGAACGCACTGCTTCCTTCTCGTCGCAGGCGATCATGATGACCCCACCAATCCCGGGCATCTTGAGGACATTGTAGTCGTGTTGGGTAGCCACCATGAACTTGGCGAGGGCCGGATACCCTAGGATGGCATTGTATGGGAGCTGAATGTTGGCGACGTTGAAGTCAATGAGCTCGGTGTGGTAGTAGTCACGATCGCCGAAGGTGACGGGGAGGCGGACCTACCCCATCGGGGGTGTGGAGCCATCTGTGACTCTGCAGAATGGCTTAGTTGGCTGCATCTGATCGGAACTTGGAGCGTCTCGAAGGTCTGGACGGAGAGGATGTTGAGCCCTGCTCCACAGCCAATGAGGGTCTTGGTCACGAGGACGTTGCTGATGGTTGGAGTGCAGAGCATCGGGAGAGTGCCTAGGGCTGCGGTGCACTTGAGCTGGTCCTTGGGGTCAAAGGCGATGACCTTCTTGTTCCACCTGATGTTGCGCGCGGCGTCAGGCCTGGGAAGCGCCGCATTCACCTCACGAGTGAACTTCTTGAAGATGCGGTGGGAAGCCGGAGCATGCGCTCCTCCCCGGATGCATGTAACCGCACATGGCTCCTGAATGCCCCCTGCTTCATCTCCCTGGCGGTCGTCGTCGTTCCTTCTTGGCGGTGGTGTCAGCGGAGACAGGCCTGCGTTGCCCTGAGGGCGACCCTCACGAGGCTGGTCACGCCAGGGCGCGTCACGAAGTTGCTGCTGCCAGCGGTCTTCACGAGGTTGATCACGCCATCCTTGGCGCGAGTTCCTGTTGTCCTAGCATCCTCCACCACGGCCCCCTGCGCGCGCAGCCGTGGTTTTCGCGCTCAGGGCGCTGCCCGACGCGCGCGCCGCCCATCGCCCTGAGCTGTTGGCAGTCGTTGGTGTTGTGGCTGTGAACGTCATGGAAGACGCAGTACGGATGGTTGTCTCTGGCGAGGGGGCCGTTGCAGCCGCAGCCACGCTTCACTTCTGGCTTCCCAGCCACCACGGCGGGTCCCTTGCGCTTTGCTTCCTTGTCCTTGGTCTTCTTGTCGTCAGCCTCCGCTTCAGGCAGCTCCAGGAGAGAGAGGCGTCCTTCCTCTGCCCTGGCGCACTTCGCTGCGAGGTTGAACATCTCGAGGGCCGTGCACAGGTCCTCGTGGATGGCGAGCTCCTCCTTCATCCTGACTTCACGGACACCGTCGGAGAATGCTGAGATGATGGCCTCATCCGAGACCCTAGGGATCCTGAGGCGCACCGTGTTGAAACGCTGGATGTACTTCTGTAGGGTCTCCCCAGGTTGCTACTTCATGCGGCGCAGATCCGTGGCCGCTGGGGCTTGGTCACGGGTACCTTGGAAGTTGGCGATGAAACGCTCACGAATCTCCCCCCAGGAGGAGATAGATACTGCGGGGAGGTTCAAGATCCAGGAGCGAGCGCCGTCCTTGAGGGCCATGGGGAACCAGTTCGCCATGACCTGCTCGGTTCCGTTGGACGCCTCGATGCTCAGCTCGTAGAGCTGGAGGAACCCTGCGGGGTCTGCGTTGACATCGTAGCACGGAGGCAGATTCGTCTTCAACTTGCCAGGCCAGAGGAGGCGCCGTAGTTCTAGAGCTAGGGCGCGACACCCAGCCACGCTCGTGATTGTAGGCGCCCCCTGCGCCTGTGGTGCTGGTTCCTGGGGTACAGGCGCCACCACCTCCTGTGGTGTGCGGTTCTGGTGCTGCGGGACAGGGATCCTGCAAGCTTCTGCCTGGGGATGCAGGACCACCTGGCAGCTCTCCTCGTCGTGTGCAGGGGCTCTGCGGGGCTGCTCGCGCTATGGAGCCTCCCGTCTGAGCCCCTGGCCGGCACCGTGTAGCGGAGGCGGAGCCGGGACGCCGTGCTCCACGTTCCCCGCCATGAGCGACAGAGGACGGGAGGAGTGATTTGGTGCAGGTACCTCCCCG
Organism: Secale cereale; assembly: GCA_902687465.1. Taxonomy (NCBI): domain Eukaryota; kingdom Viridiplantae; phylum Streptophyta; class Magnoliopsida; order Poales; family Poaceae; genus Secale; species Secale cereale. The sequence goes on along the minus strand of LR738712.1, from coordinate 440,936,619 downwards.
GCGGCATTGACGAGCTCGGTGATGCGGTGGAGCCACTCGTCGTAGAGGTCGTCCGCTGGACGGTAGCGTAGGAGCTCCCGCGCCATCAGTAGCGCAGGCTGCTGGTAGACCGGCCCACGGTGGATTAGCAAGGACGACGCCGCGGCCGGCGAGGGTGATGGTGTCGCCGTGCGGCCGCCGCGCCGGATGGACAGCGGCAGTGACGAATCCTGCTGCTCGTGGATGGCCGGGTCGGTGGCGGGGTTGGGGACCGGCGAGTTGGGGCGGAGCGGTGCACCATTGCCCGCGGGCGCCGTCTGCGCGACGTTGGCGGCGCGGCGGGCGGCGTGCGCTCGGCGTGTTTCCACCATGGCGGTGAAGCGAGGTCGACGAACGAGAGCGGGACGAGGTCGTCGGAGAGGCGAGATTTTAACACGCCCCTTACCTGGCACGCCAAATGTCGGAATATGGGCTCCGCAAACCCAAGAAGGTCGAACACAGGGGCATGAACGAAGATCTCTCCCACTCACGTCTACCTAGCGCCACGCCCTCGCCTGGTGGTGAGATTCAAGCAAGCAACAAGTAAAAGCACACACGAGTTTACCCAGGTTCAGGCCACCTTGCGATGTAAAACCCTACGTTCTGCTTTGGTGGATTAGCCTCAGGAGGGCTTGAGTATGAACAAGTACAGTGGTTCTTGAGCTCAGGAGGAGAGCTCAAGAGGGACAGGAGGCAAGTGTTCTTGCTCGTGGAATTGAAGGTGGGGTGTTCAAGATGAGATCGATCCCCCTCGACAGTGGAGATCCTAGCTACTTATATAGGCGGCTAGGGTCCTCTTCCCCCGAAATGTTTAGGCGGGAAGGGATCCCACAACGGCCATTTTGAGCGGTAACACAAGGACGTTCTTATCCTCACAAAAGTGGTCTCCGCCTACAAAGGGATCAGACGGTAATTCGGTGGTGGGCTCGGTGGTGACATCCTGCATGTCGTCCTTGCGGTCCTCGGTCTTGTTGCACCAAAGGGGAAACCTTTGTCTCGCCCCTAGGGAACCTGCGCCTACGTTGTCTCCTTTCAACCAAAACGGCAACTGCATCGCTGGCATGTGCGGACACGTGCTGGCACCCGCTGGCGCGGTGCGTCACTGCTCGCGTCACTGCCTCCTCCTGAGGTAGGCTTGGCCTTGGGTTCTCCACCCCTCCGGAGCAGCCTAGCCGAGGCCGCTCGTGAGGGGGTCTTGGTGTCGTTCTCCTCACGAGGCCTAACTCCCTTGCGAGGGTCTTGAGCAACTGGTCGATCAGCTGGGCCGAACCAAGCCGTAGTAGGAGCGTGTCGCGGCCTGCAGGCAGGCAAGTCTGGGTACCCTGGTTCCCAGGACGCCGACAGACATGTACATGCTTGCCATGACATTTTTTGCCATGAAGTGTTATTTCATCATGTTGTTTTGATGTCAACTATATGCCTACTTCCTGTTTTGGGCTGATTGTTGTTATATCTTGTTTCATGTGTATGTGATGAACCGTTGCTCTGTTTTGAGTGTGTCCTTTATGAAACTTGTATGTTTTTGCATGTAGATGAATAATAACATGTTGAATACCTATTTGGAGTGGGTTTGCTTGATGTTTGAATGCATCTTGCATCTATGCCATGCTTGACTTGTTTTGCCCATATCTTCTAGGCTGTAGCTTCGAATTAAATGAACTTTATATGTAACTTGACTAGAATTCCAAGTATATCAGCATGGCGCATGTTAACTTGCTGTTTAACAACTTGAACTTAAGGTTTGTTCAGATCTGGACCCATTTTGGAATTTGCATATGAGGACTTACCGGAATTGTTATATGTTGTTTCCGGCCTCATTTAAACTTTCCTTGTTGTGTGTTCTTGAATTCTTCATCCCTTGCCATGTTTTGCATCATATAGACTTGTCTTGCATCATACTTGTTTGAGCATCATGTCATGTTCTTGTGTTGTGTGTTTACCATGTTGTGTGCTTCTTCTCGCTAGTTCATATTCCATTGCGATCCTGAGGATTCGTTCGACTACACTTGGTTCGTCTTCGTGTCTTCTTCTTCGTCTTCTTCATGGACTCGTTCTTCTTCCTTGCGGGATCTCAGGCAATATGACCATCTCCTTGGATCTCATTACTTTCATTGCCATGCTAGTTGTCTTGATGCTATCGCTATATGTCGCGCTACCTATCTATTTGTTGTCAGCCTCTCCTTGTTGCCATGAAACCTCTAACCATTGACACCATCCTAGCAAACCGTTGTGTGGCCATGTTACCCGCTCGCTCAGCCCCTCTTATAGCGTTGTTAGTTGCAGGTGAAGATGAAGATTGCTCCATGTTGGCACTTGGATACTTTGGGAATATCACAATCTCTATTAATATAGTTAACTCACCTATATACTTGGCAATGGGTGGAAGGCTTGGCCTTTTGCTCGGTGTTTTGTTCCACTCATGCCGCCTTAAGAACTGATAAACCGGCATTATGTTCCTTGATTTTGCATTCCTAACGCGGTTGGGTATATGGGGACCCATTGACAGTTCGTCTTTGAATAAAACTCCTCGAGCAAGGCCCAACTTTTGTTTTAATTTGCAACATAATAAAAACTTAATTAATTAATTAAATTGCATACGGAGTTAGCGCTACCCGAGGATTCTTCTACATACAGGGGGGCCAGTGCTGATGGTGTTGGTCCCAAATGGGTGGACTGCGGGGCCGCCACGGGGAAATCCGAGGTATCTGGTATTACCCGAAGGCTGTGTGTCCACACGTGGCCTGAGATGAGATACACACGGCTACTATCAGGGTGTCGGCACGCCGGGAGGTCTTGTTGGACTTATTTTACCATTGTCAAAATGTCTTATGCACCGGGATTCCGAGTCTGATCGGGTTGTCCCAAAGATAAGGGGTATTATTATTTTTACCTCTGTTGATCGTGAGAGCATGTTATGGGCTAAGTTGGGACACCCCTACAGGGTTATGATCTTTCGAAAGCCGTCCCCGTGGTTATGTGGCAGATTCGAATTTTTTAATGTCCGATTGTAGAAAACTTGACAGAGGATCCGAGATAAAATACATCAACCGTGTGAGTAACCGTGACCGTCTCTTTTCACTTTGAGAAGAGAACATGGTGGGGTTATGTTCGACTCGTAGGTAGTTCAGGATCACTTAGCGATCATTACTAGTTGCGACCGTTTGCATAGATGCTCATCTTATTCTTGTACTCGTAAGTTAGCCACCATATTATGCTCAGCCGCTGTTGCAACCTCACCACTTAACCTCTCCATACCCATTAAGCTTTGCTAGTCTTGATACCCATGGTTATGGGATTGCTAAGTCCTCGTGGCTCACAGATACTACAACAACAGTTGCATGTGCAGGTTTCCGATTACTTGACGTGAGAGCGATATACTTGTGTTAGAGTTCTTTCTTCTTCTGCATCGTCAGTCTTGGGTTTGGTTCCTGCTCGGCAGCCTGGGATAGCAGGATGGATGTCGTTGTGCTTTTCATGTTTGCATCCGTAGTTGGATGCCTTGTATTGATGTTGTTGTATTCATGTGACTAGTATGAATTGTTGTATCCCCATGTATTTATGTAATGGTACAATGTAATGATATCCATCTTGCTAAGCGCCCGAAATGCGGTTGTGCCCCAATCACGATTGTATCATGTGATCGGGATATAATCGCATCTTGGGCGTGACAGGTATTGATCTTCCTCCCATTCATCTCCATTTGATTGAACTTTCGTTCAAAACCAACACCTTGATTCTTCCGATGTCTTCCTTGCTTGCGTAAAATCTCCTCAAATTGCTTAGTTCCGGCAAGACACTTGTAAACACCTTTCTCTATAATTCCCTTTAATAAGCTATTTTCTTGCTCACGTGTAACTTGGCTAAGAGAGTCATTAGTGGAATCAAGAGAACTACTAGAAGCAACATCATTGGATTTAACATGATTATTGTTACTACTAGAGGAAGAATCTTTCTTGTTCTTGTTGCTAGATTTTACTTGTGGCATGTAGGTAGACAAGAGTAAACCCTTGGCAATGTAAGAAGAACTTTTCTTGCGAAGATCATCATTGATTACCTTTAAGAACTCATGCTCTTGCGCAAGGTTGGATTTTCAAAGAGTAACTTCTCATGAGTCTTTAAGTTCTCGATGATCTTCCAAGGTAGTTTCATGAGCTAACATAAGAGTGTTTAGTTCTTTACTTAGACGCTCAATCTTCTCCTTATCATTGTCATTCATTTTATTTTGATTAGCATGATTAATGGCAATTTCATCATAGTTTTCACCAAAAGTTTCATCACTATTGCTACCAACAAGTAAATCATCATCTCCTTGCAAGTCATCTTCATCACTATTGAAATCAAGATACTCAGGGTGTGATACCTTAGGGCCTTTAGCCTTGAAGAATTTTCCAATTCCTTCATTTGGTGAGTTAAATATGTCGTAGGAGTTGGTTGACACAAGAGCAATTCCGGAAACACCTTCATCTTGAGTACCTCCGGGATCGGATTAGTAGCTTCTCTCGGAGTGGTTATCGGAGTCGGAACCGGATGCCCATTCACCAACATGAGCTTGATGTCTTCGTCTTGTATGGCTCCTTGATGATTTGTCCTTACTTTCCGTATCTTTGCTTGTTTGAGAAGGTCTTCGTTTATAACGATCATCTCTACTCCTTCTCTCTGTTGGTGCTGAATCTTCTCTTCTACTTCTCCTTTTAGGTGAGTCTTCTCTTCTCTTGTGGGGAGCCGTACACTCGTTGGAGTAGTGTCCGGGTCATCCATAATTATAGCAATTCCAATCACGACTTGAAGATCTCTTATCATTGTAGGACCTTGACTTGGAACTTCTCTCTTTGCTTCTACTCTTGTAGAACTTGTTGAAGTTCTTCACCATTAAGCTCATTTCATCATTGAAGTCTTGTTTCTCACTTGATGATGCAGGAGCGTCACATTAAGCTTTGTAAGCACCACTAGACTTGTTGTGAAGCTCTTCTTTATCTTTGAGTGACATCTCATGAGCAACAATTCTTCCAATGACTTCCATTGGCTTGAGATCTTTGTAATTTGGCATCATTTTCCATTCAAGGCTCTTAGGATCTTAGGATCTTCTTGATGATGAATCTGTTGGTCATCTCTTCTCTTCCTAAGCCGGCAATCTCATTTGTGATGAGAGCAAGCCTAGAGTACATTTCAGCGACACCTTCACCATCCTTCATCTTGAACTTGTCAAGTTGATTTTGGAGCACATCCAACTTGGATTCCTTGACTTTGGAGCACATCCAACTTGGATTCCTTGACGGAGTCGGTACCTTCGTGCATATCAATCAAAGTATCCCAAATTTCCTTTGCATTCTCAAGACGACTGATTTTGTTGAATTCTTCGGGTCACAATCCGTTGAAGAGGATATCGCAAGCTTGAGCATTGTATTGCAGCATATTCAACTCTTCCATGGTAGCTTCATGGTTCGGTTCCTTCCCATCGAAGAATTCTCCTTGCAAACCAACACACACAATAGCCCGAACGCCGGGGTTATGTCTAAGAATATGCATTTTCAACTTATGCTTCCGACTAGCAAAATTAGTACCATCAAAATAAGGACCTCTATGGTGGTAACTTCCCTCGCTAGACGCCATACTCTCCTAGGTTGTGAAACCAAGGCTGTGATCACCAATGCTATGGAAATCGCGGTAAATGGAGACCAAAGCTCTAATACCACTTGTAGGATCAAAAGTATGTCTAGAGGGTGGGTGATTAGACTATTTGACCAAATAAAAATCTATCGTTTTCCCAATTTTAATTCTTGACAGATTTTAGCAACTTAGCACAAGTCAAGCAATCAACCTACACATGCACTTCTAAGAGTATAGCAGCGGAAAGTAAACAATTGCATATGAAGGTAAAGGGAGGAGTTTAGAGGGAGCAAACGCAAGTGAAGACAACGATGTTTTTGTCTTGGTTCTGATAGGTGGTGCTATCGTACATCCAAGTAGATGGAGACTTCAACCCCACGAAGGGTAATGGCTGCGCGAGTCCATGGAGGGCTCCAGCCACGAAGGGTCCACCAAGAAGCAACCTTGTCTATCCCACCATGGCCATCGCCCACGAAGGACTTGCCTCACTAGCGGTAGATCTTCACGAAGTAGGCGATATCCTTGCCCTTACAAACTCCTTGGTTCAACTCCACAATCTTGTTGGAGGCTCCCAAGTGACACCTAACCAGTCTAGGAGACACCACTCTCCAAAAGGTAATAAATGGTGTGTTGATGATGAACTTCTTGCTCAAATGCTTCAAAACATAGTCTCCCCAACACTCAAACAACTCCTCACAGATTTGGATAAGGTGCAAGAAGGATTTGAGTGGAAATCAACTTGGGAAGGCTAGAGAACAAGATTCATATGGTTGGAATGGAATATCTTGATCTCAACACTTGAGTAGGTTGTTATCTCTCACAACATGAATGATGGAAGTGTAGATATGTTCTGATGGCTCTCTCCACGAGTGAAGAGTGGGTGGAGGGGTATATATAACCTCCACACAAAATCTAAGTGTTACACACAATTTACCAAACTCGGTGGGACCTAATCAAAGAACTCGGTCTGACCGATTTATTTCATAATGTGACTGATAGGTATTTCGGTGGGACCGACATGATCAACTCGGTGGGACCGATTTCATTAGGGTTAGGGCATAACGTAATCCTAGTGGGAGCGATTACACAAACTCGATGAGACCGATTTTGGTAATAAGCACACAGATAGTTGGACAGGCGAACTCGGCGGGATAGATTCGCTCATTTTGGTGAGACCGAAATGTTACAAAGAGGCAACAGAGAGTTTGCATTACAGACTCGGTGGGACCGATTGCACATCTCAGTTAGACTGAAAATATTGCAATAGGCAACAAAGAGTTTGCAATCCCATCTCGGTGAGACCGAGATCCCTTTCGGTGGGACCAAAATGATTAGGTTTTCTGGTAGTGGCTATGTCAAATGAACTCGGTGGCGCCGGATAGATATTTTCGGTGGGGCTGAGTTTGTATTTTGGTTTGGGACATATGTGGAATTGAGAAAGTGGTTGAGGGTTTTGGAGCATATCACTAAGCATCATGAGCAAGCAATCCATTAAGCAACACCTCACCCCCTTTTAATAGTATTGGCTTTCCTATGGACTCAATGTGATCTTGGATCACTAAAATGGAAAATGTAGAGTCCTTAGCTTTGAGCTTGAGCCAATCCTTTAACTTCGGCATTTTGAGGGGTCCACAATCCTAATACATGCCATGCCAATCATTGAACTTTCCTAAAATATTATCTTGAGATAGCATTAGTTCAATGAGCTATATGTTGTTAGTAATTACCAAAACCACCCAGGGATAGTTGCACTTTCACTTCGTACTCTGCGATGTTGTTGGAGACCTTCTCAGCATGCTAGAAACAGAGCTGCACGACGTAGTAGAGCTTGTCCTTGGTGGGTGAGATGAGCATGGCGCCAGCCCCCACGCCCAGGCGTGCAAAGGCACCATCAAAGTACATGACCCGTCCGTCCAGTGCTTCACGCGCTGGCGAGAGGGCCCGATCCTCACCCGCTCCGGGCTCTGGGGTGTCGGTCCATTCTGCAATGAAGTCGGCGAGCGCGGTGCCCTTGAGGATCCTGGTGGCGCTGGACTCCAGCTGGAACACTTCCAGCTTGATGTTCCATTCAGCGACCCTCCCGCGGCATTGGGGCTTCTCAGCAACCTCTCCAACGGGTAAGTGGATACGACCTTGATGGGATGGCCTTGGAAGTAGTGGCGCAGCTTGCGCGAAGCAACGACGAGCGCGAGCAGAAGTTTCTGCGTCATGGGGTAGCATGCTCGAGCGTCGCGAAGCACTGTGCTAACGAAGTACACCGGGTGCTTGACGAGGGTGGGAGTGTTGGCGGAGACCAAGCTCTCCTGGGGTTGTGGCGCCTCCTGAGGCAAGGGGCCTCAGGATCTTGGTCACCGGACGGGGCAGCTACAACTTTGGGAACGTAATCTCGTGGAGCTTGATCGTCGGCTGGCCCTGCTGGAGCCTTGGGAGTATCGCCCCGGGGCTGTGTGGTCTTGTCCTAGCGCTCCTCCCAGACTTCCACCAAGGCTCCACTAGCGGAGTGTGGTGTAGCGGCTAAGTAAAGCTCCAAGGGCTCTCGAGGTTTGGGCGCCACCATTACCGGTGGGCTAGTGAGGTATTTCTTGAGGTCTTCAAAGGATGCGTCGGCTTCAGGAGTCCACTCAAACGGGCCCTTCCTTTTCATCAGTTTGAAGAACGGGAGGGCTCGCTCCCCCAGCTTGGAGATGAAGCACCCAAGCGACGTCACGCAGCCGCCTAGCTTCTGCATCTCCTTGAGGGTCTTCGGCGGACTCATCTTCTCTATTTCCTTGACCTTCTCGGAATTAGCGTCAATTCCTCTGTGTGACACCCGGAAACACAGTAGCTTGCGTGACGGGACGCCGAACACACACTTTTTCGGGTTGAGCCGCAAATCTACCTTGCGTAGGCTGACGAAGGTCTCCTCCAAATCATGGATGAGGGTCTTTTCCTCCCGAGATTTTACCACGATTTCATCAACGTAGGCCTCAACGTTCCTCCCGAGCTGATCTCCCAGAGCGATATGCACCAGTCACTGGAAAGTTGCTCCTGCATTCCGCAACCCGAACGACATACAAGTGTAGCAGTATACCCGCACGGGGTGAGGTAGTCGTCTTCTCGACATCCTGCACCGCCATCTTAATTTGATGATAGCCCGAGAAGGCATCCATGAAGCACAATAGATCTTACTTGGATGTGGAGTCGACAATCTGGTCGAGGCGCGACAGCAGGAACAGGTCTTGTGGGCAGGCCTTATTGAGGTTTGCCAACCATTCGGGATACCGCACCTCACAGATCAGACCGGCTTCTTGCAACTTACAAGTCTCTTGTACGATGAAACACTGCTTCTCAGTGGACTGTCGCCGGGCCTTTTACTTTACTAGGCGCACGTTGGGGCATACGTTTAGGTGATGCTCAATCACCCCCCTTGGGATTCCCGCCAGGTCCTTGGGTTCCCACGCGAATACCTCCTTCTTCTCGCATAAGAAACTGACCAGCACCTTTTATTGATCTGTGGGAAGGACGGCGCCTATGTTGAAGGTGGCTCCCGACGCCACGTCCTCATCAACCAGCACTTGCTTCGTCTCAGCCCGGTATTGAGAGAAAAGTTGCTTCTTTTTGGCTGGCGCAGCCCCGCCGGCCTCTAGAGCTGCTTCGTTGGCTGGGCATGCTTCCGCCGCGGTCTTGAAGGCGAGCTTGAGGGCCCCTAGGGTTTCCTTGGTATCTTCGGCCACGGCGAGAATGTTGTCGGCGTCCTAGGAATGGGGGTACCCAGCCTAGCCTTCCTGCAGCCTGTGACGTGGCTCCATCAGTAGCCTGGTGTGGCCCAGCTTCATCAACTGCTATGCAAGACCCTCGCGAGGGGCCAAGCCTCGTGAGATGGGCGACAGCAAGACCTCCCTGGGGGTAGTCTCTCTAGGCTGGCTCCCGATAAGTGGAGATATCTATGCAAGGAGCACCTTGCGAGGTTCATGTGACGTGAGCCATGACGACCAAGGCCAGGCGAGCGCCAGCTGGCGCAGTGTGCCAGTTTCCACTTTGGTGCTAAGAGGGCAAGCGCAGGCGTGAAGTCCCGAGGGATCAGGAAAAGGTTTCCATATCGGTTCAACAAGACCAAGGACCGTCAAGGCTACAGAACGGAGGTCATCATGGAGCTCTGCGCGGCGTCACCTCTAGAGCCTTTGGCAGGCGAAGACTACTTTTGTCAGGATAACTTGTACTAGCGGTTCCCCTTCAAATTTGGCCGTTGTGGGATCCCTTCTCGCCGATATTTGGGAAAAGGACCAAGGCCACTATAAATAGGACCTAGCCACCACCATAGACGGGGGATCCATTCCACCATGCAATTACCACAAGCTCGTTCGAGCCCAAGAACACCTCTCCTCCGGAGGTTGTTCATCCCTTGTACTAGTTCATCCTCAGCCATACAAAGGCAATCCAGCACACACACTGGAGTAGGGTAGTACACCACAGGGTGGCCTGAAGCAGTATAATTCTCTGTGTCCCATGTTCTTTGAGCATGACGAGCTAGGCCGCGGAATTGTAGGGTGAGCGCGTTGTGGAGGGAGTGTTCTTCGTGCGCACCCAGAGTTCAAACCTCTCAATGGTTTGCGGAACCCAAAATTCGACATTTGGCACGCCAGGTAGGGGTGCGCCAAAGTTCTGCCTCTCCCTCCAGCCTTCTCTCCATCCGCCGGGCTCTTATGGCCGGCACCTCTTCTCCGACCGGCTCGGTGGGCGCGCGCGGCGGCGTTCCAGGCCGCCGAGCCTTCACCCCCGCCTTGCGACAGGTGCGGCTACTCTGGTTTAGGCCGGAGCTGCCACCCCGTTACAAAGGAGCGACAGATCCGGCTGCTTTCCTTCAGGCCTACGAGGAGGCCGTTTCAGCGGCCGGCGGCGACAGGAAGGTCATGGCCAGCTGGCTCCCCATGGCACTCACCGACGTACCCCATGCCAGGTTTCTTAGCTTGCCAGAGTCATCTGTGGCATCCTGGGAGGAGCCGCGCGGCCTCTTCACCGCACACTTCGCTTTGCCGGGACCCCATGCCGTCGCGGCCCTCCTCAGCAACTCACATGAGCCGCCCTCAGATCGCCACGTCAAGCAGTTCTTCCGTCTAGTGGGCTCCACCCGAGCCTCGCAGGGAGCCCCTCCAGGATGGGCTGCGCCTGAGGCCAACCTCACCTTCGACTCCGGAGACCACCCAGTGGTCACCGCAGGCGCGGGCGGGCTCCTGATGCTCTGCACCCCCAATACCTGCCATTTGGCGGTGACCAAAACCCACATCGAAAGTGGGGTCGGACTCAATGTGCTCTCCCCAGAAGCATTCAGCATGCTCCATGTGTTGCCCAAGCGGCTCTGCCCGTCCAGGCCGTTCTCCCGGATCGTTAGCGGCACCACCAACCCCATGGGGAAGATCCATCTCCCCGTCACCTTTAGCACCCACAAGAACTACCGCACCGAGCTTATCCACTTCGACATCACGCACATCGGTCTCCCGTACAACGCCATCCTTGGGTACCCAGCCTTAGCTAAGTTCATGACAGCAACTCACCCAACCTACAACCTCATGAAGATGCCGGGAAGGAACGGCGTCCTCACTGTGGACGAAGATACCAAGTAGGCCATGGGGGACCTCAAGCTCGCATTTAGGGCCGCAGCGGTGGCACGCCCGGCGAAGCAGCTTCGGAGGCCATGGGGGCTGCGCCGTCCAAAAAGAAGCAACTTTTCTATCAAGACCGGGCCGAGACGAAGCAGGTGCTGGTGGATGAAGACAGGGCATCAGGGGCCACCTTCACCATAAACGCTGGCCTTCCCCTAGCTCAAGCAAAGGCACTGGTCGGATTCCTGTGCGCCAACAAGGAGGTGTTCGCATGGGAACCCAAGGACCTGGCAGGAGTCCCAAGGGGGGTGATTGAGCATCAACTAAACCTATGCCCCAACGTGCGCCCCGTGAAGCAGAAGGCTAGGCGCCAGTCCGCTGAGAAGCAGTCCTTCAATATACAAGAGACTCGCAAGTTGCAAGAAGCTGGCGTGGTCCCTGAGGTGCGATATCTGGAGTGGTTGGCAAATCTGGTGCTCCTGCCCAAGAAAGGTCGGAAGGAGCGCATGAGTGTCGACTTCACCAACCTCAACAAGGCCTGTCCACAAGACCCGTTCCCACTACCTCTCATCGACCAGATTGTCGACTCCACCGCCGAGTCCGACCTGCTGTGCTTCCTGGATGCCTTTTCGGGATACCATCAGATCAATATGGCGGTACAAGACGTCGAGAAGAGTGCCTTCCTCACCCCGTGCGGAGTATACTACTACATTTGTATGCTGTTCGGGTTGCGGAATGCAGGAGAAACTTTCCAATGGTTGATGCATAGTGGCCTAGGAGAGAAACCCAGGAGGAACGCTGAAGCTTACGTTCATGACATCGTGGTAAAATCTCGGGAGGCCAAGACCCTCATTGAAGATCTAGAGGAGACCTTCACCAACCTGCGCAAGGTAGACCTGCGGCTCAACCCGGAGAAGTTTGTGTTCAGCGTCCCGTCGGGCAAGCTGTTGGGCTTCCAGGTGTCACACAGGGGAATGGTGGCTAACCCCGAGAAGGTCAGGTCCATAGATAAGATGTGTCCACCGAAGACCCTCAAGGAGATGCAGAAGCTGGCCCACTACATGACGTCGCTCGGGCATTTTATCTCCGAGCTGGGGGAGCGTGCCCTTCCCTTCTTCTAACTGATGAAAAGGAAAGGCCCGTTTGAGTCGACCCCAGAGGCTGATAAAGCATTCAAAGACCCCAAGAAGTACCTCACTAGCCCACCAGTAATGGTGGCGCCGAAGCCCCGAGAGCCCTTGGTGCTTTACCTATCCGCGACACCACACTCTGCCAGCGCAGCACTGGTGGCAGTCTAGGAGGAGCGCCAGGACATGGATGTACAGCCCCGGGGCAACACTCACGAGGCTCCGTCTAGGCCAACCGACGACCAAGTTCCACGAGATGACATTCCTGAAGCCCCGACCACTACGTTCGGTGACCAAGCTCCTGAGGCCCTCTCGCTTCGGGAGGCGCCACATCCTCAGGGGAGCCTGGCCCCCGCCCTCGTCGAGCACCCGGTGTACTTCGTCAGCACGGTGCTCCGTGACGCTTGGGCACGATACCCCATGTCGTAGAAGCTTCTGCTCGCGCTCCTCGTCGCTTCGCGCAAGCTACGCCACTACTTCCAAGGCTATCCCATCAAGGTTGTGTCTGCTTACCCATTCGAGAGGGTGTTGAGGAGCCCCAATGCTGCAGGAAGAGTCGCCGAATGGAACATCGAGTTGCAGGCGTTTTAGCTGGAGTTCAGCACCACCAGGGTCATGAAGGGCGCCGCGCTTGCCGGCTTCGTGGCAGAGTGGACCGACACCCCAGAGCCCAGAGCGGGTGAGTACCGGTCCCTCTTGCCGAGGAGTGAAGCACCAGATGGCCGGGTCATGTACTTTGACGACGCCTTTGCACACCAGTGCGGAGGGGCGGGCGCCATGCTCATCTCGCCCAACAAGGACAAGCTCTACTACGCTGTGCAGCTCTGCTTCCAGCATGGTGAGAAGGTCACAAACAACATCGTGTAGTACGAAGGCCTAATCGCCGGCCTAAAAGTTGCAGCTGCCCTTGGTGTGAAGCACCTCACTATCAAGGGCGACTCTCAGCTTCTCATCAACTTCTCCAACAAGGTCCATGAGCCCAGGGATGAGCACATGGAGGCGTACCTAGCGGAGGTACTCAAAATGGAGAAACAATTCCTGGGCCTGGAGCTGCAGCCCGTGTCGCGTGGCACGAACAAGGAGGCGGACGACATTGCCAAGATGGCGTGCCGAAGTTTCCTCCCCATCCGTCCCACTCTCCGCTCACCAAGTTCCCATGGTGGGCGTCCCTCCTCCAACGGGCTTGCTGGCCGCGTGCGGCAATGCTCTGGGCCACTGGGCTTCACCCCTACCTTAGGGCGGGTACCGTGGCCACCCAGGTTCAGGCCGAATCTGCCACCCCCCTACAACGGGGAAGCAGACTCGTCCGTCTTCCTCCAGGCCTACGAAGAGGCCATCTCGGCGACCGGCGGTGACGACAAGGTCATGGCTAGCTGGCTCCCCATGGAACTCAATGGCGTGCCGCATGCCTGGTTTTTCAGCTTGCCAGAATCGTCCATGGCGTCCTGGGAAGAGCTGCGCGACCTCTTCATTGCGTGCTTCGGGGCGCCAGCGCCCCACGCCGTCGCGGCCCTCCTCGGCGGCTCCCAAGCGCCGCCCTCCGGCCATCACATCAAGCAGATATTTCGCTAGATGAGCGTCGCATCCATACGCCAGGGGGCTCCTCCTGGATGGGTGGCACCTAAGGCCGACCTCATCTTCGACTCGGGAGACCATCCTACCTCCACCACGGGCTTAGGCGCTCTCCCGATGCTTTGCACCCCCACCATCAGCAACGTGGCAGTCACCAAGACCCTCATCGATGGTGGGGCTGGCCTCAACATGCTCTCAGTGGAAGCTTTCAGCTTGCTCCAAGTGCCACTCAAGCGGCAACACCCCACCAAATCCTTCTCTGGGGTCAGCAGCGATTCCACCAGCCCTCTGGGGCAGATCCGCCTCCCGGTCACCTTCGGCACCCGAAACAACTACCGCACCGAGCTGATCGACTTCGACATCGCCCGAATCGGTCTCCCGTACAATGACATCCTCGAGTACCCTATGCTGGCTCAGTTCATGGCCGTGACCCATCCGGCCTATAACCTCATGAAGATGCCAGGGAGCAGCGGTGTCCTTACCAAGACGGGGGACACAAAAGAAGTTCTGGCGGCCCTCAAGCGCATCTTCCGGACCGCTGCGGCGGCGCGTCCTCCCGGGGATGCCACCACTAGGACCGAGGGGGATGCCCCTGCCAAGAAGAAGCAACTTTTCTCCCAAGACCAAGCCGAGACAAAGCAGGTGCCAGTGGATGAAGACGAGCCGTCAGGTGTCGCCTTCACCATACGTTATGGCCTTCCCCGAGCTCAAGAAGAGGCACTGGTTGGATTCCTGCGCGCGAACAGGGACGTGTTCGCATGGGAACCCGAGGATCTGGTGGGAGTCCCGAGAGAGGTGATCGAGCATCACCTAAACGTGTGTCCTAATATGCTCCCCGTGAAGCGCAAGGCCAGGTGGCAATCCACGGAGAAGCAGTCCTTCATCATGCAGGAGACTCATAAGTTGGAGGCGGCGGGTGTCATCCGCAAGGTTCGGTACCCGGAGTGGCTGGCAAACCCCGTCTTCGTACCCAAGAAGGAAGGGAAAGAGCGCATGTGTGTCGAATTCACCAACCTCAACAAAGCTTTCCCGCAAGATCTGTTTCCTCTGCCGTGCATCTATCAAATCGTCGACTCCACGCCGAGTGCGACTTGTTGTGTTTCCTGGACGCCTTCTCAGGTTACCACCAGATCAAGATGGCGCTGCAAGACGTCGAGAAGACTGCCTTCCTCACTCCGTGTGGACTGTACTACTACACCTGCATGGCTTTTGGGTTACGAAATGCAGGAGCAACCTTTTAGCAGTTAATGCACATCGCAGTGGGAAAACAGCTTGGGAGAAATGCCGAGGCGTACGTAGATGACATCGTGGTAAAATCTCAGGAGGCCTCGACCCTTATCACAGATCTGGAAGAGACCTTCGCCCACCTACGCAAGGTAGACCTGCGGCTCAACCCGGAGAAGTGCGTGTTCGACTTCCCTTCAGGCAAGCTCTTGGGCTTCCTCGTGTCGCACCGAGGAATCGAGGCACACCCCGAGAAGGTCAAGGCCATAGAAAAGTTGAGTCCTCCCAAGAACCTCAAGGAGGTGTAGAAGCTAGCCAGCTATGTAACATCGTTGGGGCATTTCATCTCCAAGCTAGGGGAGAGAGCCCTCCCCTTCTTCAAGCTGATGAAAAGGAAGGGCCCGTTCGAATGGACCCCTAAGGCTGATGCGGCGTTCGAAGACCTCAAGAGATACCTCACCAGCCTACCAGTGATGGTGGCACCCAAGCCTCAGGAACCACTGGTGCTTTACCTGGTCGTGACACCGCACTCAGCTAGTGCGGCACTAGTGGCTGTATGAGACGGGCGCCAAGACAAGACCTTGCTACCCAAGGGCGGCACTCCCGAGGCCCCAGCCGGGCCACACTACAAAAAAATACACTTCCGTGATGATACGTGTTTGTCACAGTAGGTCACGTTTTCTGTCATGCATGTACATCCATGACAAATATATGACAGAATCAAGATAGTCATACATGTGATGTCGTAGAAGTGTTCCATGAAATTACCAAACCTATCATCACGGAAGTGTCCACTTCCATGACGATAAATCCTGCGTCACAGAAGTGCTTTCGTGAAGGGTGACCGACATGTGGCATCCATCGTAACGGAACGCCGTTAAGCTATCGGGTCCGGTTTTGGATCCGATAACCGGTTAACACCCCGACCAATGGGGATTTTCCACGTGGAAAATCATCATTGGCTGGAGGAAACATGTGTCGGCTCACCGTTGGGACATATGTCATCCACTCATTGGACCCAAAGCGCCTATGATGCGTCAACACGTGGCATGGCCCAACCGAGGCCCATTCTTGTGAAAAGGCCCGCCCGTTTGACTTGGTCAAAAGGTGCGAGTCGGCCCACGGCAAGCCTGTTAACGGCCTGTTCGCATATAGCCCATTTACAGCCCGCTAACCCAGGGCCCGTTTACGGCCTATCCGAATTAGGCCTAGTAGCATCATCTGGGTCGTCCAATATAATTTCAGCCCATTTTAACTTCCGGCCCATGTATGGCCCATGATGTCTTTTGGCCCATATGAGGCCCTTAGTAACCCTCGGCCCATTAACGGCCCGTGGTAAAACTGGCCCGTAATGAACAGTGTATCACTTTATACCCATTAACGGCCCATTATACAAAAACAAGCATGTTAACGACATGTTCGCATATAGCCCATTTACAGCGCGCTAACCCAGGGCCCATTTACGGTCTATCGGAATTAGGCCCAGTAGCGTTATCTGGGCCGTCCAATATAATTCCAGCCCGTTTTAACTCCCGGCCCATGACGTCTTTTGGCCCATATGAGGCCCTTAGTAACCCTCGCCCCATTAACGGCCCGTGGTAAAACTGGCCCGTAATGAACAATATATCACTTTATACCCATTAACGGCCCATTATTCCGTTGGGCCATTTCCAGCCCATGTATCTTTCGGCCTTCTCAGGGCCCATTTATTCTTGGGCTGATTTCCAGCATTTGTTTACTTTCAGCCCGTTACTGTCATTTTCTGCTTGTGGGCCAAATACAGCCCGTGGTTACAGTCGGCCCGTTTGTGGCCCGTTAATACGTTGGGCCGTTTTCATAGCATCATCAAATAAGGCCTATTAACGACGGCCCGTTATGGTCGGCCCATGAATGGACGATTTCAACTCTAGCCCATTTACGACCATAATGCGGTCTGTTATTGGCCCATGTTTGGCCAACCGATCATACGGCTCGTATAAGGCCCATTGATGATACGGCCCATAGAAGGCCCATTATGTCTATGCCCCGTAGAAGGCCCATTCTTTCTACGGTCCTTAGAAGGAGCATTGTTTCTAAGGCCCGTAGGAGGCCCATGTTAACTACAGTAAATATGTAGCCCATTGTTAATGTGGCATAGTTTCAAAAAATAGGTTATTCCAGCCCCTAGCAAACCACGGAAAAAGAACTGCACTGACTACAAGAATACAAATAAACAAGACAATGGAAATAAATAAGCAAGCAACTTATGCTAGGCTATCACGGCTATTAAACATATTACAACCATTGGGCATCAAAGTTCGCCACAAGTGCAAATGTAGGGAACAAAGCAGCACATAAACACCGTAGCAAAACAAGTCCAAAATTGAAACCACTTCAGAAGAGATCAAGAAACAATATCCTGGGTACCCATAATGCTGGCAAGATTCTTAGCAAGCTTATTAACTTTCTCTTATTTGGCGCTTAAATCCTCTAGCACTTGCTGTTGCACCAAAAAGTATGCATCTGAATTCTGCAGGGACTTCCTTAGTCCTTCGGCTTCCCGTCGCATAACATCTGATGGATGTCTTTCAGCTTGAAGTTGAGACTCAAGAAGCCGAACTGATTCAGGCAGTGAGTTCGAAGAGCTGGTGCCAGCAATAGTAGCCAGTAACTCAAACACTACATCAAGACAGGACTTTGGGGTTGTCTTAGTGTCTTCAATATAGTTTTTATCAGCTTTCTTGGAGAACAACAGGGATGTCTCACTATCTTAAAACTAATCTGCATTACTTCCTTTACCATTGCATAACGGGGTACTCTTCTCAAAT
Organism: Secale cereale; assembly: GCA_902687465.1. NCBI lineage: Eukaryota > Viridiplantae > Streptophyta > Magnoliopsida > Poales > Poaceae > Secale > Secale cereale. Next base: position 440,918,685 of record LR738712.1, on the reverse strand, counting down.
ATTTTATCCGTGTTCTAAAGGAGAAACAAACAAACACATCACAGGTTTATAATGTATTATATGAAACTCGTTTTGGTAAACCAGTTCAGTAGTAAGGTGGACAGGAAAACATCATGAAACAAACATATATCTATGTAGTATGGTCACTGTATGGTCTATATCATTCTAGTTTATGTTGCCAAATGAAGATAGATACAGTTCGAATCATATCTATTTAAGACAATGCAGCATAGACAAAATATAAGTGTGGGAAACTACACAGCAATAACAACACTTGTAATGTGCATGGCATGAGAACATAATTGTTTATTCAACTGAAACTGAAATCAACATAGAGCAAGTTACAAGAACAAACACGTTAAAGAAACAGGTTTAAAACATACCTGTTGCGCCATTGTAGTTTCAATTGCATCCATCATATTTGAAATTAGTTGGTACGAGTAAATACAGTGATACAAGAGCAAAGTAGTATGAACCGTAGCTACGGAACTTGACCTGAGAACAATCCTTACTAACTGCTCGTGTTTGGGTGCTCTGTGGTGGAGACGGTGCTGTGTCAACAGGAACTGGGTTACTATCTGTTGGGGTTGGGGTTAGAAGGGGTGTAGCTGGTTCTCTGTCCAACTGGGTAGGGGTACAATCTATGTGAGTCTCGGTTATATGTGGTGGGGCTGGTTCTTGGGCAAGTACAGTCGTGGTTCTATCTCCATCGACAGGTAGCACGATCTTTTCTGAAGACCGTGTTTTTACTCCCACAGATACTGCCATCACCCCCTCCAATTGAAATGGCTGATAAACAAGAAAAGTAATTGAATGGATAGACATTGTAAGATAGACCGGTGCAATGGATAGTGGGGAAGAAAACAGGGCATGAAATAATTCACATTTATGTTGTCTAACCAAACAGAATAGCAGGACATAATTTAAAATATATGATGGCTAATTAAACAGGATAGCATGACACTATTTTACATGTATGATGGCTAACCAAACAGGATAGAATGACATACTTCAAAATATGATTACTATGTAAACAAGATGACGTGATATAACTATACGATGCGTCTACTAAAGCGGTTGGCATGCCATAAATCACAAACATGTCGTCGATGGAAACATGATGGCATGATAATTCACGGATAGAATGTCATAATTCAAAATATGATGACTATGTCAATAGGATGAGATGATATAACTATATTATGTGTTAGAAAATGGGTTGGCATGCCATAATTCAGATACATGCTGTCTATGTTTACATCATGGCATGATATAATACAAATATATGATTTATATACTAAGGAAGTGAGCAGAGGGCAATCGCATATATGATGTGTCAACTAAGGATATGGCATTCAATATCGTGTATATGATGTAAAAACTAAGCATTGCAATACAACATATGCATGATATGAGTAATATATCCCTGCCAAGTTTGAGCATACACCTCAGGGGGGTAATAGGACTGGTCATCTACCTCTGAATCCTCCTCTAAATAGCTATCTATAACCAACAACAAATCTACTTCACCAGGTAGCATTGTCTGCTCTGAAGATCTTGTTTTCACTCCAGATTTCTCCATCACCAATTCAAATGGCTGATGCACAGGAAGAGCAGTTGAATATACAAAACATTGTCGACAAAAGCAATGAGAAATACAAAAAAAAAGTACGACATGATATAATTCACATATATGATGCTTGGCTAAACAGCATGGCATTGCATAACTCACATATATAATGCATTGTAACAAGACAGCCTTGCATAATTCACATATACAATGTCTTGCAAAAGGATGGCATTGCATAATTCACATATATGGCAATTAGACACTAAACAGGTGGCATTCGCACAAATCATGTCTAAACTAAGCAAATGACATAGCAATGCAAGATACCATACACACGATATGAGCAACATAACCCTGCCAAGTTAGAGCATGCACCTCGGGGGGGGGGGGGAATAGGACAGGTCATTTGTCTCTGAATCCTCCTCTGAGGAGCTATCTTTAACCAGCAAGACATGCGCTTCGTCAGATAGCATTGTCTGCTCTGAAGACTCCACTCCAAATTTTTCCATGACCATGCCAAATGGCTGATGCACAGGAAGAGTAATCGAACGTACTAAATTTTTTCACAAATTTAACATGTTATAAAAAACATGATGTCATGATATAATTCACATATAAGATGACTGGCTAACAAGGGTGGCATTGCAAAATTCACATATATGATGCCTGGCCAAACAAGATGGCATTGCATGATTCACATATACGATAAAGAAACTAAACAGATGGCATTGACACAAAGCATGTCTAAACTAAGCACATGACATCTTTGTTGTATACAGTAAGCAATGCAAGGCACCATATGCATGATATTACCAACTTCAGCATGCCAAGTTGAGCGAAGACCTCATGGGGTAAATAGGAGTGGTCTTCTGCTTCTGAATCCCCCTCAGAATAGCTATCTTCCACTTCATTATGATCCGAAATGGGTGGAGGGGGGCTGCCTTTGCGCCCACCATGGAGCGACGTCTGCATGAAATTTTATTTCCACACAAGGCTCGTCTCTTTTGCTCTACATGTTTAGTTCCATTGTGTACAATAACTGACATGCATAGGAATAAAACATAGTGAGATTATGTAAGGAGTGCATGCACAAATCCAGAGTGAAGGTAGCAAACTGTGGACAGACCCAAAACCAATGATAGCAGGCAGATAATAGCTTTAGTAAAAAATACAGATAATGGCTCCTTTAATGTTTGTTTGCGCCCAACATGAAACTCATAGTAGACACCCGAGATTAACCAGATAGTAGACAGATAGTACTGATTGCTCCCCCAATATGTACCCCACAACCATTTAAAAACTCAAGTTTCAGCATAAGTTTGGACCTGAGTCGGAGTCTAATAGGTGAACACGACGATAAAGTAGCATGTCATCATATTAAGCGATGCATAACGTAAGCAGACACGGAAGAGTGCGACCTCTCTTGCGGACCCGTGTAGTCCTCAAGGTCATCTGCTCAGTTGATGATGGTAATGCAGTTGTCGTGGCTGCCGGCGGCGAGGAAGAATATCTGAGGCGGTGAAAGATAGTCTAGAGAGCGGATCCCTGCTGTGGTGAACCCTTCCGTCATTGGAGCAGCTGAGCTGGGGTGGAACACAGCACCGCGGGAGCAGGACAAACCACACAAGGTTTTCTTTGACACATATCTGTAACAGAAGTAATTGTGTAATGTCTTGTTTGAATTTGAGGATTCTCACAATGCAGGGATATGAAATAGACAGGAATAGGGTAGGAATGCACGTGCAAAACAGAGAATTTAAAAACACAGGATTTCTGCCAATCTGGGTGTTTGGTTCACAAGAATTGGAAGATCACATGATGCAAAGAAGCATGGTGAGATTAAGTCAAACCACAAGAATTTTACAACCTCTTTGGTGAAGCCATGTCGATCTCAGTGTGATTGGGTTGTCCGGTGAGGATGCTCCGGCTGACTTGGCCATTGGAGCAAGGGAAGAAGATCTTAGGCGTTTGGAGATGGAGCCCGAGGTACTACTCCACTGTGATGGAGAGTTTCGTCGTTGGAGTAGCTCCGGTGAGTTGTACGACGACGAGGCTGAAGCAGGACAAAAGAGACAATGTTAACCTGAGTGGAATTCTAATAGCATCTCTAGTAGACGACGTAAAATGCATAACCACAAAGTGCTAGATGTATACATCAGCCGCTCATCTCTGAACTTAACTGTCGAAACTGAATTTAATTGTCGAAACTGAACTTAACTGTCGAAACTGAATTTTGCTGTCGAAACTGAATTTTACTGTCGAAACTAAACACACTAGAGGTGAGGCTACAAGTTAGTCGACAGACTTTTTCATCTCTGGTCAGTCGATTTTGCAGCCGTTGGATACAAAATCAAGGGCCTGCAGTTCATCTTCATCCTCCACCCCCCTGAGTCGCCAGCCACCACCGGCCAAACAGCCGCCCCCGTCGCCCGCGGCCGATGGTGCGCCGCCCCGCCCTCCCCGAAAACACTCCCCACCGCAGGTCCACCACCGCCCCGGGCATCCCTGTAGGCCCCCCGTGCCGAGCTTTTTCTCCGGCGATCCCCCCACCACCGCCCCACCACCGCCGGCGACCACCGCCCCCACCTTGAACCCTAAGATAGATAGTGGGGTACCTCTCCGGCGAGCACCCCT
>LR738712.1:440897396-440914367 GCA_902687465.1 Secale cereale | reverse complement strand
AAAATCGACTGACCCAAAAGTCGATTCAGTCGACTGAAGTGTAGCTAAATTGGAGCAACATCGCAAGGAAGAGCAAGAGCGAGAGCAGCCGCGCGAGCAAGAGCAAGAGCAAGAGCAGACCACGCAGGGGACTGAGAGCAAGAGCAGAGCAGCAGCGCAAGCGAGAGCTAAAGCAATAGCAGCTCCTACTGATGTGGACGTCGCCGCAGAGGGAGCGACACCGTGGAGGAAGTGGCCGACGACGCCGCCGTGTATGGAGCCGCGGCGTGTCGGCTCGGGACCGAGCGCCGGTAGCACCGTGAGATCGAATCAACAAGAAAATGCAGCGATTAATGTACAACCTCTTTGGTGGTGCCGATTAGGCCGCAACTTCTTCTGAGGAAAAGGTGATGATGATTCTCTTCCAGTGGTGCAGGTGAAGACGGCGGTGTGGGAATGGACGTGGCGCAAAAGACGAGGGGAACGTTGGGGCAGCTCCTTGGAGGTGGAGGATGGGGTGGCTGAACCGGCGGGATGACCAGATCGACGACAGATCCTCATCCGGTACGGTGGCTAACTTACAAGTACAAGAATAAGATGAGCATCTACGCAAACGGTCGCAAACTAGTAGTGATCGCTAAAGATCCTAAACTACCTACGAGTCAAACATAACCCCACCGTGTTCTCTTCTCAAAGTGAAAAGAGACAGTCTTGGTTACTCACACAGTTGTGTGTTTTACTTCGGATCCTCTGTCAAGTTTTGTACAACCGGACATTAACAAATTCCAAGCTGCCACATAACCGTGGGCACGACTTTCGAAAGATCATAACCCTACAGGGGTGTCCCAACTTAGCCCATCACAAGCTCTCACGATCAGCTGAAGTAATAATAATTATTACCCCTTATCTTAGGGACAATCCGATCAGGTTTGTTTCTTTTGAGTGGGCCCTAACCCACAGGTCTTCCCCAGGATCTTACCTGACTCTTCTTTTTTCCGGAGAATTATTTTCAAAGTGTCACGTAAGAATGATTTCCATCAGTCACACGCCTTCTTCAAGCATGTTTTCAATTATTCCATCTTTAGCTCCACCTTCCTCTTGTCATTCGTCAGGAGTATCTCAAAATTCTTCATGGCATTTCTCGTCTTCATTCTAAACATTTGAAGACCGGAGAAGTGTTTCTCTTAAATCTTGGCCGTTCTCTTGAAGATTCGCGGTTCTGGCTTAATGCTATCCTTATTATCGTTCTGATTCTGGGGAATTCTTTTTATACCCATCCGAAGCATTTCATGAATTCTTTCCATTGTGGACCTCCGAAGGCCATTATTTCAGAATATTTCTTCGTTCTCAGTTTTCAACTTTGCCCTCCAAATATTCTTCATTGATGTCTCTTCGTTCGTCTCCATATTCTTATGGTGGTTCGTTCAAGATTTCTTTTCCTTGTTATCGTATTAATTCATTTGTTCTTTTCATAATCCTACCGGTGCTTTGTTGAATATTTATCCAAGGTTGTGCTAGATCTCTCTTTAATTCTTTGCAACGAGAATAAGTAGTATGCCAAATCCATTACTTGTCGTCAATTTAAATTGATGAAGGATATGCATAACATAAATCTTATTCTAGTCTCTTCCAAGAGGTTAATTCCTTCCTTCGAAGTTTATTCATGAGGAATAAATTCTAGGTTTCAAGTTGTTCATCTTGTTTGCCAGAGTTCCAAGTTATTTCAATTATATCATTTCAAAGCTCCATCTAATTCATCACAGGCCTTGAATCTTATTATTTTCATCTTTCACTTCACATGCTTTCATTACCGGAGTTCTTCATGGTGGTCCATCATGATTTAATTCATCCTCGAAGTCTTCATCAAGATTCTTGTTGGAGGAGCTCAAATATTCTTCTTCTTGCATTCCGAAGTGCAATTCTTTCTCCCTTATCTTTTGAGATGGTGTTATGCCATTCTTGACAATTTCCCTTCAAGTCTCATGATTCACAAGTTGACAGGAATGAGATATTTAATCCAGTCAATTTCTTCGTTGGAGTTATCTTGGGTTGTATTTCACCTAAAGCTTTCCCTAAGGATTGTTGCTATTGTGGTGCTTATAAATGACCCAAGTTCTTCATTATCCTCTCGGTGAAATAACTCTTTCGTCTCCTTGCTTATCTCAATCCAATGAATTGTTTTCCATTAGTGGCTGGCTATCACCTCTTAATCTTGAGATGTTTTCCATAAGCCCACAACAAGCATATTCTTTTCGTTGTTGATTTCCATCAACTCTATTCAATCCATCGTTGTAAGGATGCTCTTTCAAACTCATTCGTGGGAGAAGTTGTTATTTTCTTCTCCGTTCTTTCTTTCCAACGATCTAGCATCTATTCTTTCATTCCGGAGGCATTGTAATATTGCTCTCTTCGTCCCATCATCTTGTCATATCAAGATCATATTCTTCCCTTGCTTGTCTATTTAACCGGAGTGTTGTGTCCTCCATTCAAGTTCCGTCATATTATCTAGTTTTTTCCTCTATTTTCAACCGGAGTGCTGTCGGAATCTCTCTTACCCCTTGTGACATTCTTTCAATTGTTTCGAAGGCAATATGCTGTTGATTTCATCAAGATCGTCCAATCTTCTCAAGCTCATGTTAATTCATTCCATTTACAGTCGGAGTGCTGTCCAAATTATGTCATTCATATTCCTTGGCAATACCGTTGCAGTTTCATATTCTTTTGGTTTGTAAGCTCTTGTTTCATGTCTTTCAACCTGCAAGGTTCTCATAATGCTCCTTGTTCCTCTTTTCTAACGGAGTGTTTTCATATTCGCTCATCTCCGTTGTATTCTTCTTTCAATTTGGTCAACCTCTCAAGGTTCGTGGTTTCACTCGTCTGTCAAAGAAGCAACTTTGGGTTACCTCTTCCTTTTTTCGTTTCATCCGGTGCCATCTCCAGGATCTCGGGTCGAGATCCTCTATTAGTGTGGGAGAGTTGTGACGCCCCAAGACCGGCGCTCCAGAAGATTCCAGATGTTCCGTGTTTTCCCGTGTGTTTCTTTTGTGCTTGCTTTATTTATTTTTTCATTGCATCATGTCATCATGCCATCATGTCTTTAATTTCTGTAACTCAACTAAATAAACCGTATGGAGCCTCGATCCATTTAAATTGAGGGATACTCACTATGGTGACTTCTCTTTATAACATATAAAAGCCTCTCAATACTATTAGGGAGCTATATTGAATTATTCCATTTGTTTGGAATTGACCATAACACACTTGCATATTTTTTTCCCATGCCTTCTCTTTCGCAATTCCTTGCCTCAAACCTTGCCAACTTTTCCTTTCCCTTTTATCGAGGCTCCTCCTAAAGTCTCAACATTTTGGACACTCCAAGTCCCACGAAGCATCAAGTTCAACTACGTGGACTCACCAAGTTCCTCTTCAAAATGTACGGCTACCTCCAGTGGGTTTTCGTCAGTTCAACGACCGAGCCCAGTACCTCTACATGACGAAACGTGTACCACGACCCGCGAGTACCACTACTTCCTCTATGACCTCGAACCGCCCCGAAACAAACGCTTCGAAGGTATAACCCCGAGACGATGACCCGTGGACTGCATGTGTTGTATGAGATGAATCGGATGTTTGCATCGTGTCCGTTGTGGCCCTCGTTTTCCTTGTCGCCGACCTGTGGGAACCGGGCAACCGGGTTCACCCCATCTCTTTTGCATGTCACTCTCTCCGCTAACTTTTGCACCGGTCTCTCAACGAGTTACCGGAACCGATATGTTGCGTGGCATCATTTTCGGATTCGCCGCCGTGGCCCCTTTCTTTCCACCACGGTGACAAATACTTCATATCTCTTCATGTTAACTTTTACTAAAAATTGCATAAAACTTGATCATGTCATCCGCATCATGTTAACAACATTAATATCATTAAAATGTTGTTGCTTTAACAATTGCTAAATTGGTCATGGGGATTTTCCGGAATTGTTGTTGTTATTTCCGGCCTCATTTAAAATGCCTAGATAGCTAGTTTACACTTGCTTCACCTTGCCATGTATTGCATCATACCTTGCCATGTATTGCATCATATATAGACTTGTGTTGTTTTCCAGTGCTTCCTACCTTGCCATGTATTGCTTCGGGCGCGGCGAGGTTCTGCATGGTGGCCTAGAGCTGGTCTTGGCCCAACCCGCCGGACGGCTCGTCGTGGCCGGTGGCAAGCACCTCTGTGACGGTGCTAATGGTGTTACCGCCAGCTGGAGCGGGGAGGGGGTCGTCTATGATCACCACGTGCTCGGGGAAGGAATAGATGGGCTCCGCGTCGAGGTCGAACATCATGTCAACTGGTGGGTCAGAAGAGCCCACTAACTCTACGTTAGAGGCACGCTCGTCGACGATGTGGAGCTTGTCGAGGAGCTCGACGAGGCAGCTCACCGGAGCAACTTGCTCTGCGGCCGGAGAGGGCTCGTCATGAATGTGTACGCCGACGAGGAGGTCGGTGAGTCCGCTCGCGGCGCATGCGGCCTCAGCGTCGCGAAGCATCACGGTATCCACGCCTGCGGGCGTGCCAGGCTGGCTGTGCTTGCCAGGAAGGAACAAAGTTCCCGTCCAGAACATGTCTCCGCATGATGGTGCACCTAGCCCCACAGTGGGCGCCAAATGACGGGGTTTTGGTGCGACATATGCCAACGGGTGGCTTATCATGCATGGGGACAATAGAGTGTCGCCGGGCCCTAGAAGCGGGATAAGGCGGAACTTAGGACGCCTATGAATCTTACCCAGGTTTTGGGCTCTCCGTGGAGATAACACCCCTAGTCCTGCTCTGCGGGGACTCCGCGTCATGACTAATGTCACTAGGGTAGCTAAAAGGTTGCTCCTTGAGCTGTGTCGTCTACGGGAGGAAGAAGAGCAAGGCTAGCTCGCTACCCTCGCTCTAGGGAAATGGAATGATCGCTAGGGTTTCTCCCTCTGTGTGTCTCTCTTCCTTCTAGAGTTCAACTAACCAACTCCTCCTCATGGAGGACCCTGGAGGGTTTATATAGGCCTACCCCTAGGGGTACAATAGTAATCCAGGCGGAACGGCCCCCAGTTGTCAGTGTCTTCGGGTGCCGGCCTCTCTGCCTGTCTGTTGGGGCCCGCCGTCTGCGGGCCCATGTGATTGCCTTTCACTGTAGGCGTGCTTCTGCTGACGGCGGCATCGTCAGGAGGGAAGTGGCTACAGTGTCGCCTTCTCCTGCCGTACACTGCCACCACGTCTTGTCTTGTCATTTTGATGAGGTTCAGTCTCCTAGGGTACGGTGGGCCGCCTTCTACCAGGCGGGCCGCCTCCCCTGGCCACCTGCCACGGGCCGCTTGTTTCTGACTCACCCATTGACCGGTGGGACCAGCCGCCTGCTGGCCCTGCCGTCTGTGGGTAGTGGGATCGTGGCTTCCTCTGACCGATCCTTGGTCACTGGCAGCATGGATACAATGATAGGCCGCTTAAGAGGCGCCCATAGGGTACACACTCACTGTAGCCACGCCCTTATGTATTCTCTAAGGACATGCTCAACTGTAGCCATGCCTCAGTTGTGTAGCGGTCCCCCAGCCACCTGGTGGCAGCCGGCTCCTGGGTTAAACTATCCCAAGAGGCAGCTCGATGAGCAGACGGCTGGGGAATAACAGGCGGCCCCCAATTGTCTTGAAATACCATGGGTGGTCGATGAGGACACCCGTGGTCAATATCTCCGACAATTGCAGTTCTGTAGGATCGAAAGTAGGTCTAGAGGGGGGGTGATTAGACTACTTGACTTTATAAAAATTTGCCTTTTGATCATGCAATGTTTTTGGCAGTTTTGCAATTAAGATCAATTCAAGTATCACCCTACACATGCAATTCTAGAGTAATAGCAGCGGAAAGTAAATTGCACATGTAAAAGAGAGGTGGAGAAGATCAAACGCAGTTTGGAGACACGAAGATTTTTGTCGTGGTTCCGATAGGTGGTGCTATCGTACATCCACGTTGATGGAGACTTCAACCCACAGAGGGTAACGGTTGCGCGAGTCCACGGAGGGCTCCACCCACGAAGGGTCCACGAAGAAGCAACCTTGTCTATTCCATCATGGCCTACGCCCACGGAGGACTAGCCTTACTCGGGGTAGATCTTCACGAAGTAGGCGATCTCCTTGCCCTTACAAACTTCTTGGTTCAACTCCACATCTCAAAGACGGAGGCTCCCAAGCGACACCTAACCAATCTAGGAGGCACCACCCTCCAAAAGGTAATAGATGGTGTTGATGATGATGAACTCCTTGCTCTTGTGCTTCAAATGATAATCTCCCCAACACTCAACTCTCCTCACTGATATGGCTGTGGTGGAAGAAAGGTTTGAGTGGAAAGCAACTTGGGAAGGCTAGAAATCAAGTTTCATATGGTAGGAATGGAATGGCTTGATCTCAACACAAGGGTAGGTGGTTCACTTCTCAGAAAGTGTATGGTAGGAGTGGTAGACTTTCTGATGGCTCTCTTCGCGAATGAAGAGGGGGTGGAGGGGTATATATAGCCTCCACACAAAATCCAACCGTTACACACACATTTGACCAATCTCGGTGAGACCGAAGTGAAAACTCGGTCAGACCGAAAGTTCAAATATAGTGAACGTTGGGATTTTCGGTGGGACCGAAAATACCATCTCGGTGTGTCCGAAGTGAGTCAAAGGTTGGAGCTTGCCATCTCGGTGGGACCGAAAATAACAACTCGGATATTCCGAAGTGATGTCAATTGGTTACAGAAGGTTGGCAGTCCATTTTCGGTGAGACCGAAACTCAAAATCGGATGGACCGAGAAATTAGGGTTTGGAAGAATAACTGAGGTGGTTCATCTCGGTGGGACTGAGTTTGCAGAATCGGTTTGTCCGAGATTACTTATGAGTGTGTTAAGTAGTGAAGAGTGCTAATAGTTGAGGGAGCTAGATCACCAAGCACTTGAGCAACCAGATCATTAACACAACCTCATCCCCTTTTAATAGTATTGGCTTTTCCTATGGACTCAATGTGATCTTTGATCACTAAACCAAAAATAGAGTCTTGAGCTTTTGCCAATGCTTGTCTTAGCATTTTGAGGGGTCCACTTCTTCAGACATTTCCATACCCATATCATCGAACTTCTCTGAAATGATTCTCAAGTGAATATTAGTTCAATGATATATATGTTGTTATTAATTACCAAAACCACCCGGGGATTAGTTGCACTTTCAATCTCCCCCTTTTTGGTAATTGATGACAACATATAGATCAAAGCTTCGACAAAAGATATAATCAATGAGTAATATCGTCGCTTTGAGAAGTATGTGATAAACAAGAGCTCCCCCTAAATTTGTGCATTATTTAAAATTTGCGTTTGAATGCAAATGCACAATCGATTAGGATTATGGGTCACTCTTCCATGTCACATACATCTTGGTGGAGCGCACAAAATGGTAAGAATGAATAACATGCACTCAATCACCAAGACAAGAGTAAATAGCCATACAATAAGGAATAGCATATGATAAGCATTAAGCACACATTAAAGCATAGTATGACTAGGCACTCATTAAGGTAGCATTAAACGTAGTAGCAAGCACACTGAAAGTTTCGAAAGACCAAAAGAAACCAATGTATCTCAAAGAAACCGGCAAAAGAACGAAAGACGAAAGAGCACTCTCTCTCTCGAAGCCCTATGATCTATAACAATTTCTCCCCCTTTGGCAACAAGTTACCAAAAAGTTTGAAAAGGTATAGAGCTAAGCGTCACTGCGGGCTCTGCTGGCGGCTCCCGTCTGGGTAGATGTCGGTGTAGAGATAGCTGCATCGGCGAAGACTTCTGCTGATGTCTGCGCTGGAGGAGTGGATGCTGAAGCTGGAGCAACTGCTGGAGCTGTAGCTGGTGCTGAAGTGGTAGCCCTGGAGTCAGTCACTGGGATAGCTGCAGATCTGGATCCTCTGGGAACCTGAGCAGTCTGGCGATGAGAGTCCTGGACTAGATCATCCTGCATAAGCTCTGCTCTCTCCTGCCTTGTCTCCTCCATGTCTGCTTCAAGCTTGTTGACAGACACCTGAATCTCAGTCAGCTTCACGTCCAGAGCGTGGATCTTGTCCTCAACAATCCTCTCTAGGCTCTCCTGAGATTGCTCAATGCTGGCCAGGCGTTGTTCAATCCTCTGGGTAGCTTCAAGAATTTGTTCTCCAAAGCTCTTTGGCTTAGCTGCTGCTGCTGCTGCCTCTTTGTCAGCTTTAGCCTTCTTTGCAGCTTCGATTTTGGCCTGTCCTTCAACTGAGGTAGGATCCTCTTCATCCATCACAACTACGTTGTCCTCATGCTCTGGCTGCAGTGGCAAGTGCTTCCTATCCAACATGAATTTGCCCGTGCCAAACTTGGCGTTGATGAGCATCTGTATCTGCGGAGCAAACCCACACGACCTCTTCTGGTCAGCTGCAGTCCTCTTAATGGTCTCTACCATTAAGTCCATCACCTTGAAAGGTGCCTTCTCATCGAGAATGTGCAGCATGTTGATACAATAGCCTCGAATCATGCGGTGGTCTCCAGACTTAGGCATCAATGTATGCCTCAGAATAGTGTTAGTGGTGGTCAGACCTGCCTGGAGATAGTACACTGAGCCAAGCTTCCATCCTTCCAAATCAGCAGCGGGGATCTCCTTGTACATGTTCTTCATGGAATCATGACTCTTCTTAGGAATCCCATAGACATCAATGTCGTCCTCTCTCTGCACTGGAGCGTTCAGAAGTTCTGCCCATTCTTCAACAGTCGAAGAAAACCTTTGACCTTCAGTCATCCAGGTGATCTTGCCATCAGGATAAAAGTGGGATGTGGCATAGAACTGCATGATCATCTCGTCATTCCAAGCTGTCAGCTCTTGACCCACAAAATCAGCAACTCCACATGCAGTAAAGCTCTCATGCACATGGGGAAAGAAGTCCCGGTGCTCTTCACTGTCAATATACTTCCATTCAACATACCTGGTGTCAGCAACAATGAGCTTCTTATCCATCAGCACGGTCTCATAGAAATCCTGCTGCTCTCTGGTGTGGAATCTGGGGTCCACAGCAGTCCTTCTCCTTACAGCATATGGATCAGACTGTCTCCATAGCCTGAGACCTTTGTCCTTCCTTGCCTTCATGTCCTCAGCTTGAGGATGAGCATCATTATGGAGTGGCAACTTGGGACGGAGCTTAAGCAACACATGCTCTTCATCTGATTCAGACGGTGGCATCTCACCTTTGTTCTTCTCAGAAGCTAGAATGCTTCTGGTTGTTCTCTTGGGCTTGGCTGGAGCTGCCTTGGCTTGAGCAGGCTTCTTGGGCTTAGAGGAGGCTTGAGCCCGAATAGCATCACCCATGAACTTAGCTTTCTGAGGAGGAGGCTGGGGTGCATCTTCTTCTTCTTCTTCTTCTGCAGCATCAACTTGAGGTTCAGCATATACTACCCTCTTCCTCTTGGAAGTCTTCTTCACCTTGCTTGGAGCTGGCTCTTCCAAGTTGAGCTTCTTTGCAACTGCTGACTGCTTTACTTTGCTTGTGCCTTTCCTTGTCTGCTGCCCTTGGTGCTCTTTGGCAACCACATTCCTCTTTGGCTTGGAGGTAACTTCCTCAGCAACAAAGTCAGAGTCCTCATCATCATAAGTTCTCTTCTTCCTGGTTCTGGTGGCTGCAGGAGGCAAACCACTAGGGGTGCTCCTCTCACCATCATCACTGGAGCTGCTAGCAGGACTTGTATCTGCCTCTGGAATCTCAGCAAAAGGTGACTCAGACCTGTTCTGGCTGTCACTGACATCTGACATGGCTGAAAACCTATGAAAAGTTAAGGTATAGGCAGAGTAGAAGAGTTATCACAACTGCAGAGGTTTTTGCAAAAAATTGAGTTCAAAACTTAGTTTTGAGTTTTCACAGAATGTATTTCGGTCAAACCGATTTCAAGTTTCGGTGAAACCGAAGTGTTCAACAGAAACCTACACACCACTTTCGGTCAGACCGAAATGGGTTTCGGTCCTACCGATAACTTAGGGTTTCACTGAAACTACGTTTCGGTCATTCCGATTGGCACAACTCGGTTAAACCGAATGATGCAGTGCAATGGCCAGAGGCCAAATCGGTCATTCCGAGTTTCAAAATCGGCTTCACCGAGATGCGTTCCGTGGAAACCTAAACCTAAGAATTTTGCTCGAAACTAGAGGATCTGAACTAATGTATAGGGAATATCTCAAACGTGGATTGAATCATGGCAAGCCTATCGTGCAAGAATCGGATGGGGAGCACGAAAGGGATCGGGATACACCCTAACTTGGTGGAATCCCTCTACGGCGGCAACGGTGGAGATGATTACCGTTGATGGCGGCGGAGACCTGCGGCGAGGGCGCACAGGCGACGACGGCGACGATCCGTAGACCAGGGCGACGGCAGCAGGGGTTTTGGGGGCGAACGGTTTGAAGAATTAAATCGCGCGCAGCCCTCAGGTATATATAACCCCATGCTGTCGGTGGGACCGAGTTGAAAAACTCGGTGTCACCGAGATGTATAACTGCTGTGCAGTTACGCATATCGGTCAGACCGAGATTTTGAACTCGGTTTCACCGAGATGAAACCTAGATCAGTCTAAGCGTTTCGGTTGGACCGAGATTGAGAAGCCGGTCAGACCGAAAAGGACTTAGAAGGTTTTGGAAGTCAGCCTTAGACGAATCGGTGGCTCCGAGTGCTCCTCACTCGGACTGTCCAAAAAAGACTTGTTCAAAGTTGTGATATGAGCATGAATAGAATTTGAGACAAGAAAGCATAGATAGCTAGGGAAAGGTGCTTAGGCATTCTTGTCCATCCATTTGGCCAGAAAAAAAATCAAAACAATCAAAACCACAAATGGATGTCCTTGAATGGATAAAATCATGCATTCAACATGCTCACACAATAAGATAGCAACTGAAATATGTGTCAAACATGCACAACCAACACTCTAGCTACTAGCACACAATTTGTCGATGACTAGGTCATCTATATATGAGTATATTGACTTAGGAGCCAAATGAGAACATTTGATCATAGGTCATACTCATCGTTTAAGCACAAGTGGGGTTACCACTTTTACATAAAGCATTTGTGTGTTCACATCATTTGGAGATGTTTTAGCTCAATTTTTAGAGCAAAGCTCCCCCTAGATGTGAAAACCCCTTTTAAAGGGTCAAACTAACCTTGGGTTGTCATAGAAGACTTCATGTAGATGTTGAAGATGTGGATGCTCAATGTTGATGCAGATCATCAAGAGTTGGGAGAAATCCTTTGGATTAGGGCACTTTCAATACCTACATGGGTTAGTCCCACAAGGAACAAACAAGAATATCCATAGACATAGAGTGAAGTACATAAAAGATGATGTCCATGAAAGCAATGATTACCTTGTCCCTTGACTTACCAACAAGAGGGTTTGTGACTCCATGAACTAGTGCATGATGTGGAAGTTGATTGCACAAGTTCTTGCCAAAATGAATATGAGTGAAGTTTGTTGGCGGAGTCACCCTCAAGAACCTTCTAGTTCTTCTTCTTTGGGATCCACATCATCTTGATGGGAATCCTTGGTGTTGTAGTTGAGCTTGACGAAGTAGAACTTGATGTGTCCTTGGGAACCCACTTGACCATGGCTTGAGGTGCTTCAATGAATGCATCAATCTCCTCTTGAAGCTTGTCCTTGGCCTTTAGCTTGTGGTCTTGTGGTGGAAGGTCATCTTGAGCTTGTTCCACATTGGAAGAAGTAGGATCATACTTCTCCTTTTGTGAAACAAACTGTGGAGTAGGGTATTGACGTTCTTCCCACTCAACACCTTCGGCGTTGAACTTTCGCTCAAAACCAATCCCTTGATTCTTCCGGTGTCTTCCTTGTTTGCGAACAATCTCCTCAAAGTTCTTGCTTCCGGCAAGACTCTTGTAGACACCCTTCTCTATGATTTCCTTCAATAAGCTATTTTCTTGCTCAAGTGTAACTTGGCTTGAAACATTGTTAGTGGAATCAAGAGAACTACTAGAAGCAACAATATTGGATTTAACATTGTTATTGTTACTACTAGAGGAAGAATTTTTCTTATGCTTGTCATGCTTAGTCTTAATAGGTGGCAAGAAATTAGACAAGAGAAGTCGTTTGGCAAGATATGAAGAACTCTTCTTTCGAAGATCGTCATTGATCGCTTTTAGAAACTCATGTTCTTGCTCTAGAGTGAGCTTCTCGAAGCGTAGCTTCTCATGAGATCTTAGGAGCTCTCTATGATCTTCTTGAGTTGTTTCATGAGCTAACTTAAGAGTGTTTAGTTCTTTAGTTAGACGCTCAATCTCCTTCATAGCATTGTCATTCGACTCTTCACGACTATAAAGACTACTAGCATTTTCATCATTACTAAGCTCACTAGATTTATCATGCAAGAGCTCATCTTCACCAAGCAAGTCATCCTCATCACTATCAAAGTCAATGAATTCAGGGTGTGTTACCTTGGGACCTTTAGCCATGAAGCATCTTCCAATTCCCTCATTTGGTGAATCAAATAAGTCGTAGGAGTTGGAGTTGGAGGATACGAGTGCAAGTCCGGCAACACCTTCATCTTGACTGTAGTCGGAGTCGGAGTGATAGCTTCCATCGGATTGATTGTCGGAGTCGGAGCCGGAGACCCATTCACCTACATGAGCTTGATGTCTTCTTCTTGTGTAGCTCCTTGATGACTTGTCTTTCCTCTCCGAATCCTTGCTTCTCCGAGAGGGTCTTCGTTCATAACGATCATCTCTACTCCTTCTCTCTCTCCGAGGTGACTCATCTCTTGCTCTTCTTCTTGGAGATTCTTCTCTTCTCTTGTGGGGAGTCGTACACTCATTTGAGAAGTGTCCGGGTCTTCCACAATTGTAGCAATTTCGATCAAGGCTAGAAGATCTCTTTTCATCATATGATCTAGACTTTGAGCTTCTTTCTTTGCCTCTATTCTTGTAGAACTTGTTGAAGTTCTTGACCATTAGGCTTATCTCTTCATTGGAAATTAGCTTGTCACTTGAGGTAGTAGGAGCATCACTTGTAGCTTTGTAAGCACCACTTGACTTGTTGTGAAGCTCTTCCTTATCCTTAAGTGTCATCTCATGAGCAACAATTCTTCCAATGACTTCAGTTGGCTTGAGGGTCTTGTAGTTTGGCATCATTTGGATCAAAGTGCACACGGTGTCATACTTTCCATCCAAAGCTCTGAGAATCTTCTTAATGATGAATCGGTCGGTCATTTCTTCGCTTCCTAAGCCGGCAATCTCATTTGTGATAAGAGCAAGCCTAGAGTACATTTCAGCGACTCCTTCACCATCCTTCATCTTGAACTTGTCAAGTTGTCCTTGAAGAATATCTAGCTTTGATTCCTTCACAGATTCAGTACCTTCGTGCATTTCAACCAAAGTATCCCAAATCTCTTTAGCATTCTCAAGACGGCTGATTTTGTTGAACTCCTCGGGACACAAAGCATTGAAGAGAATGTCACAGGCTTGAGCATTGTTTTGCAACATCCGCAACTCTTCCGGTGTAGCTTCGCGATCCGGAACTTTTCCTTCTTCGAAGAAATCACCTTGCATACCAACACAAATAATGCCCCATGCGGCTGGGTTATGACCAAGAATATGCATTTTCATTTTATGCTTCCAACTAGCAAAATTTGTACCATCAAAGTAAGGACCTCTACGATAATTACCCTCACTAGACGCCATACTCTCCTAGGTTGTGAAACCAAGCTTATGGAGTCCAATGCAATGGAAACCAAAACAATGGAGACCAAAGCTCTGATACCACTTGTAGGAACGAAAGTAGGTCTAGAGGGGGGTGATTAGACTACTTGACTTTATAAAAATTTGCCTTTTGATCATGCAATGTTTTTGGCAGTTTTGCAATTAAGATCAATTCAAGTATCACCCTACACATGCAATTCTAGAGTAATAGCAGCGGAAAGTAAATTGCACATGTAAAAGAGAGGTGGAGAAGATCAAACGCAGTTTGGAGACACGAAGATTTTTGTCGTGGTTCCGATAGGTGGTGCTATCGTACATCCACGTTGATGGAGACTTCAACCCACGGAGGGTAACGGCTGCGCGAGTCCACGGAGGGCTCCACCCACGAAGGGTCCACGAAGAAGCAACCTTGTCTATTCCATCACGGCCTACGCCAACGGAGGACTAGCCTTACTCGGGGTAGATCTTCACGAAGTAGGCGATCTCCTTGCCCTTACAAACTTCTTGGTTCAACTCCACATCTCAAAGACGGAGGCTCCCAAGCGACACCTAACCAATCTAGGAGGCACCACCCTCCAAAAGGTAATAGATGGTGTTGATGATGATGAACTCCTTGCTCTTGTGCTTCAAATGATAATCTCCCCAACACTCAACTCTCCTCACTGATATGGCTGTGGTGGAAGAAAGGTTTGAGTGGAAAGCAACTTGGGAAGGCTAGAAATCAAGTTTCATATGGTAGGAATGGAATGGCTTGATCTCAACACAAGGGTAGGTGGTTCACTTCTCAGAAAGTGTATGGTAGGAGTGGTAGACTTTCTGATGGCTCTCTTCGCGAATGAAGAGGGGGTGGAGGGGTATATATAGCCTCCACACAAAATCCAACCGTTACACACACATTTGACCAATCTCGGTGAGACCGAAGTGAAAACTCGGTCAGACCGAAAGTTCAAATATAGTGAACGTTGGGATTTTCGGTGGGAACGAAAATACCATCTCGGTGTGTCCGAAGTGAGTCAAAGGTTGGAGCTTGCCATCTCGGTGGGACCGAAAATAACAACTCGGATATTCCGAAGTGATGTCAATTGGTTACAGAAGGTTGGCAGTCCATTTTCGGTGAGACCGAAACTCAAAATCAGATGGACCGAGAAATTAGGGTTTGGAAGAATAACTGAGGTGGTTCATCTCGGTGGGACTGAGTTTGCAGAATTGGTTTGTCCGAGATTACTTATGAGTGTGTTAAGTAGTGAAGAGTGCTGATAGTTGAGGGAGCTAGATCACTAAGCACTTGAGCAACCAGATCATTAACACAACCTCATCCCCTTTTAATAGTATTGGCTTTTCCTATGGACTCAATGTGATCTTTGATCACTAAACCAAAAATAGAGTCTTGAGCTTTTGCCAATGCTTGTCTTAGCATTTTGAGGGGTCCACTTCTTCAGACATTTCCATACCCATATCACCGAACTTCTCTGAAATGATTCTCAAGTGAATATTAGTTCAATGATATATATGTTGTTATTAATTACCAAAACCACCCGGGGATTAGTTGCACTTTCAAGTTCCACCCTTAGTTTTTCCATTAGGCCTATCCCACCATCTTCGAGAAGCAACTCCATCACCCATCCAGCACTCTACCCCTCTCCCTCCCTCTCTCTCTCTCCTCTCTCCCTCTCTGTCCCATCCTATTTCCCGACCTTCGGTTATGTATGGATGTCGACCGATCTCCCTCAAGACATAGCTGGGTCTCTCCTTCTCAACACATATACGAGTCATTCTACCTCTATATTTAGGCCTCTGCGTACCCCTCCCCCCACCCCCTCCCACACACACACACTGATACATCGAGCGCTCTAGTCATGTCTCCCTGCCACACACAAACTTGACCTGTGCCCTCTGACGTTCTGGTAGCTAGGTCAGTCGCCCTATATCTTTGACTTGCACACACACACAATTTTGATGGCTCTCTTTATCGATCTCGCACCCACCCACTTGATCCTCTCTTCGACTCTATCGATATCTATGACCCCTCCCTCTCTTCTCGTTGATCGCCCGACCCTCTATATATGATATGGATAGGCCTCCATTTCACACATATTGCATGCAAAATTTTGCTTGAGATGTCATCGACACATATTCCCACAAATACATTGACGAAATCAACCTCCCCCCCCCCAAAACAAAAAACACTCACGAACGCATAAGCCATTTGTCTAGGTTTGTATCTCTCACACACACCCACGTAGGTGAGGGACGTGCACGAAGAGAAGAGATGCACGCACGGCGCACGTACTCCCGTCTCTTTTCGAACCACACCCGCGCGGGTACACGATGGAGCTCATTTCTGTACGAAAAGGCAGCCCACATGGTAACTTGACACATGTACTGGTTGTCTTTGTCCCACTGTTCTGGTACTATTTGGATTGGCATATCCAAATTTAATCTCTTATTTGCAATGCATGATCCGCTTATATCATATGTGCCTGCACGAACAAAGCTAAAAGATGTCCTGGCGGTTTACCACCGGACGGATTATACTGCTCTGATATATATATCAAAGGAATAGCTGTTGATCACAAGCATATATCATACCTTTGATTAAGTGTGCTTGTAGCCCTTAATCCGGTACAAATACGTAAAAACGTAGGCGCTGATGAGGCTCTTGGTTTTCTTGTTTCGCTTAGTCTGATGACCGATCTGGGTTATGATAAACACCGGTTTAAATCTCGCTGGTTTTCATGACCCAGACTTCTAACTTTGTAGATGTGTGGTCAACTTTGTAGTTGTCCAGTCCCGCATCAATAGACTTGGTTAAAAACCAATGATCATGACGACCAAGATTCGTGAAATCATAGAAATAAGATTTTTTGGGCAAATAAGACCATGTAGTCGAGGCTTTTTACGAGCTGCCAGGCTCCAAATTCAAGGTTTTTTTTTATCGATGACAAGCCACCCAATGTTTCAAAACCTCTGAAGGATCTTGTCTTTAGGTGATCAACTCGATGATCGTCAATTGCAGATTCCTTGATGCATCACGGGCGCCAGTTTAGGAGGCCATGGTGACCTTTCGTAGAAAACTCCCATGTGATACTCCTTTGAAAAACATGGCTGATTCCCTGTAGCTATCAGGGGCACCGGTTTAGGAGGCCATGGTGAGATTTTGTAGAAAAAACTCCCATGTGATACTCCTTTGAAAAACACGGCTGATTCCCTGTAGCTATCAGGGGCGCCGGTTTAGGAG
>LR738712.1:440882958-440897325 GCA_902687465.1 Secale cereale | reverse complement strand
TGATACTCCTTTGGAGAACACAGCTGATTCCCTGATGCTATCAGGGGCGCCGGTTTAGGAGGCCATGGTGAGCTTTTTGTAGAGAAAACTCCCATGTGATACTCCTTTGAAAAACACGGCTGATTCCCTGATGCTATCAGGGGCGCCAGTTTAGGAGGCCATGGTGAGCTTTTTGTAGAAAAAACTCCCATGTGATACTCCTTTGGAGAACACTGCTGATTCCCTCATGCTATCAGGGGCGCCGGTTTATTTATTAATCATAATGTATACATGGTACATAAAGCGGAGCCAATGGCTCAAGTGTAGTAAGGCCGCAGAAGAGCGATGTTCCACGGCCACTTCGTCTCCTCCTCTGTCGTACGTGAGTCCTTATGTTCTCGGACATCGACCAGGTAATATGATCCGTTGTGTAGGTTCTTGCTGACGACAAAGGGTCCTTCCCAAGGTGGGGATAGCTTGTGCATATCTGTCTGGTCTTGGATGAGCTGGAGCACCAGATCTCCCTCCTGGAACGTTCTGGTCTTAACCCGGCGGCTGTGGTACCGGCGCAGGTCTTGTTGGTAAATTGCCGATCGCGCTACTCCCGTGTCTCGTTCCTCATCCAGCCGGTCCAAGCTGTCTTGTCTTGCTTGCTTATTATCCGCTTCAACGTAAGCTGCCACCCGTGGTGAGTCGTGCCGGATGTCACTAGGAAGAACTGCTTCAGCCCCATACACCATGAAGAAAGGCATATATCCTGTAGACATGTTAGGTTTAGTGTTGATGCTCCAGAGGACAGAAGGTAACTCCTCTACCCAGCAGCCCGGTGTTCTTTGCAAAGGAACCATAAGCCGGGGCTTGATGCCTCTCAAGATCTCTTGGTTGGCCCTCTCAGCTTGGCCATTGGACTGAGGGTGAGCTACTGATGACATATCAAGGAGAATATGTTCTCTTTGACAGAACTCTTCCATCTCTCCTTTAGATAGGTTGGTGTCATTATCAGTAATAATGATGTGTGGAAAGCCAAACCGGAAAATTACATTTTTGATGAACTTAATTGTTGTTGCCGCATCACACTTACTGACAGGCTCTGCCTCAAGCAACTTTGTAAACTTGTCCACTGCTACTAACAGGTGGGTTTTTTGATCTTGGGATCTTTTAAAGGGTCCAACCATATCAAGCCCCAAAGTCGCAAATGGCCAAGTAATTGGAATCATCCGTAGCTCCTGCGCCGGAACATGAGCACGCCGTGAAAATTTCTGGCAATCGTCACATTTTCTGACCAAGTCCTCTGCATCGGCGTGAGCCATTAACCAGTAGAACCCATGACGAAATGCTTTAGCTACCAATGACTTTGATCCGGCGTGATGACCACAAACTCCTTTGTGGATCTCTCGAAGAATATCACAGCCTTCCTCTGATGATACGCACCACTGAAACGCCCCAGACACGCTGCGGCGATGAAGTTCTCCATTGACGATAGTCATAGACTTGGACCGCCAGATTATCTGCCGGGCTTCAACTTCGTCCTCTGGCAACTCACCTCGGCGCAGGTATGCCAAGTAAGGGAGTGTCCAATCCGGAATAACGTGAAGTGCCGCAACTAGCTGTGCTTCCGGATCAGGAACAGCTAAATCCTCCTCTGAAGGTATCTGTATTGACGGGCTATGCAATTCATCCAAGAAGGTATTTGGTGGAACCGGTTTACGCTGAGAGCCCAGCCGGCTTAATGCATCGGCCGCTTCATTTTTCCGCCGGTCTATGTGGTCCACCTGATATCCTTTGAAGCAAACCACGACTGCTTCCACTTCTCGCCGATTGGCCGCCATGAGCGGATCTTTAGAGTCCCACTTACCAGATACCCGTTGTGCCACTAGATCTGAGTCACCAAAGCACTTGACCCGGCTCAAGTTCATCTCCTTGGCCATCCGTAAACTATGGAGGAGAGCTTCATACTCAGCAGCATTGTTAGTGCAAGGGAACATTAATCGAAGGACATAACAGAACTTATCACCTCGTGGGGAAGTTAACACGACTCCAGCCCCCGAGCCCTCCAATTGCCTTGAACCGTCAAAGTGAATAGTCCAGTATGTATGATCCGGCTTCACCTCACGTGCTTGTAACTCTGTCCAATCATTTATGAAATCCACCAGTGCTTGGGACTTTATAGCAGTACGGGGTATATATTTCAATCCGTGTGGGCTAAGCTCAATGGCCCACTTTGCCACTCTGCCAGTGGCTTCTCTGTTTTGGATTATATCCCCCAACGGAGCTGAGCTGACAACAGTGATTGGGTGGCCCTGGAAGTAGTGCTTCAATTTTCGGTTTGCCATGAACATGCCGTATACTAACTTCTGCCAGTCTGGATATCTTTGCTTGGACTCAATGAGGACCTCACTGATGTAGTAAACCGTACGTTGAACCGGATATTCCTTGCCCGCTTCTTTGCGCTCCACCAGAATGGCCACGCTAACTGCACGGGCATTGGCGGCCACGTATAACAACAACGGCTCCTTGTCAACCGGGGCTACAAGGACTGGTGGTTCTACCAACTGCCGCTTCAGATCCTCGAATGCAATGTTTGCAGCATCGCTCCAGATAAAACGGTCCGTCTTCTTCATCATCTGGTAAAGCGGGATCGCCTTTTCCCCTAAACGGCTGATGAACCGGCTCAATGCTGCAATACGGCCTGCCACGCGCTGGACATCATTGATACAAGCCGGTTTAGCCAAGGACGTGATCGCCTTGATCTTCTCCAGATTAGCCTCGATTCCTCTGTTTGATACTAAGAATCCAAGGAGTTTGCCTGCTGGAACACCAAAAACACACTTCTCCGGATTATGCATCATCTTGTAAGCCCGGAAGTTGTGAAAGGTTTCTTTTAAGTCTTCTATCAGTGTCTCCTCCTTCCTGGATTTCACCACAATGTCATCAACATATGCATGGACATTTCTTCCAATCTGCCCTTGGAAACAGTTCTGCACACAACGCTGATATGTTGCTTGGGCACTCTTAAGCCCAAAAGGCATGGATACATAGCAGAAGGCTCCGAAGGGAGTTATGAAAGCTGTCTTCTCCTGGTCCTTAACTGCCATCTTGATCTGATGATCACCTGCATATGCATCCAAAAAACTTAGCCGCTCACATCCCTCCGTAGTATCGATAATCTGATCAATACGGAGGAGAGCAAAGGGATCCGTCGGGCACACCTTGTTCAAATCTGTGTTATCAACAAACATCCTCCAGGTTCCATTTTTCTTTAGCACCAGCACCGGATTAGCCAACCACTCTGGATGAAACACCTCAACTATGAACCCTGCGGCCAAGAGCCTAGCCACTTCTTCACCTAGAGCCTTGCGCCTCTCCTCATTGAAGCGGCGCAAATACTGCTTGACCGGTTTAAATTTCGGATCAATATTAAGACTGTGCTCGGCGAGTTCCCTCGGTATAACTAGCATGTCAGAAGGTTTCCATGCAAAGATATCCCGGTTCTCACGGATGAACTCAATGAGCGCGCTTTCCTATTTGGGGTCTAGGTTAGCGCTGATAGTAAACTGCTTAGACGAATCGCCCGGAACAAAGTCAACTTGCTTGGTCTCCTCTGCCGATTTGAATTTCAGCGCCGGATCATGCTCGGTAGTTGGCTTCTTCAATGGGGACATATCTTCCGGATCAACATTGTCTTTATAAAACTTCAGCTCCTCCGTAGCACAAACTGCCTCAGCGTATGTTGCGTCTCCTTCCTCACATTCCAATGCGATCTTGTGGCTCCCGTGAACCGTGATGGTTCCCTTGTGCCCCGGCATCTTAAGCTGCAGATAAACATAACACGGTCTAGCCATGAACTTGGAGTAAACCGGCCTCCCAAACAGAGCATGATATGGGCTCCTGATCTTTACCACCTCAAAGGTCACCGTCTCCGATCTAGTGTCCTGCTCATCCCCAAAGGTAACTTCCAGATCAATTTTCCCAACTGGGTAAGCCGATTTACCTGGCACCACTCCATGGAACACTGTGTTGGACTGCCGCAGCTTCTTAACTGTCAACCCCATACGTCGGAAAGTCTCATAGTATAGGATGTTGATGCTACTGCCTCCATCCATAAGTACCTTTGTGAACTTGTAACCACCCACCTGTGGTGCCACCACTAAGGCCAACTGGCCCGGATTATCAACCTGTGGCGGGTGATCCTCTCTGCTCCACACAATGGGTTGCTCAGACCAACGTAAAAAACGTGGTATCGCCGGTTCAACTGCGTGTACTGCCCGCTTTAGAACCTTTTGATCTCGTTTGCACAAACTTGTGGTGAAAACATGATACTGCCCACTGCTTAGCTCCTTCGGATTATTCTGATATCCGGATTGCTGCTGCTACTGACGCTGTTGATTGCCTTGGTTGTTGTAACCACCCTGACCATGCTGCTGGTTATGTTGATGCTGATTGTTGCCGTTGTGGTTATTGTTACCGCCATGATATCTTTGATCCGGATCCGCTACCCTGGTAACCCGGACCCTGAAAGCCGGAACCTGATCCGCCGTCGGGGGGCCCGTGGTTATACTTGGCTTGTTTTATAACCTCCTGCATGATACGGCAGTCCATCCAGAGATGCGTGGCCGGGTTTTCCTCGGTACCATGTCTTGGGCAAGGCACATTTAGCTGGTGATCTAGATTGAAGGGTGGCCTCCCGTTGCGAGGGGGCGTTCTACCCTTGCGGCGCTGGCCGTTGTCCTGAACGTTGGTATTGGCCACAAAGTCTGAGCCGCCCTCGGCTTTTCGCTTGCCATTGTACCCTGAACCTACCGGATTGGCTTGCGCCGGTTTACCATTTTTGCTCGCCTTCCCGGATTTGTCTCCGTCTGCATCTGGATACTTGGTGTTAACAGAGTCCCCATACTTTACCAAAGCGCTCATGAGTGTTCCCATGTCGTTGCAATCGCGCTTGAGCCATCCTAACTTCAGCCTCAAAGACTTGAACCGGCAATTGTTCTCCAAGGTAACTATCGCCGTATTGTGGTTGATGCTATTGGAGGAGTGCAGGATTTCTGATACTCGCCGCACCCAACTGCTTGTGGTCTCTTGCTCTCCTTGAACACATGCTCCTAAGTCTACTACGGACATCGGCTGTTTGCACGTGTCTTTGAAATTACTGATAAACCGGCGACGCAACTCACCCCATGATCCGATGGAGTTAGGTGGTAGACCCTTTAACCATGTCCGGGTTGTGCCCTCCAGCATCATCATGAAGTATTTGGCACACGCAGCTTCATCCACATCAAGCATCTCCATAGCCATCTCATAACTTTCAACCCATGCCTCTGGAGTCAGATCCGTTGTGTAGTTGGGTACCTTGCGCGGGCCTTTGAAGTCTTTGGGTAATTTCACGCTTCGTAAAGCGAGGATGAGACACTGTACCCCAAAGGAACAGGCCATGACTCCCGTTTCTGCAGTGGTGGAGTGAACCGGCGTCGCTTGACGGGTGTCGTCGCAGGCAGTATGTCTAGCCTGGTCTACTGCCTCTTGGGCGTGTGCTCCTGCTCCTGCCGGATTATCCTGCCTCTGTCGGTGCCATCTCCGCGCGCTGCTAGATACAGCCGGTTCATCCCAGTGCCTTGTGTAACTCCGGCTCGGGCGGGGGGTTGAATGAATCCTCTCCCGCCTAAAAGAATACGCATGCTGCTGTGTTAACGCTGTGTCCAGCAATTCCTTAGCCCGTCGTGCCTCCATTGCCATGGGGGACGTCCCCTCAATGGGAAGAGCAGCCAGCCGTGAAGCGGCGGCGACAATATTGTCCAACGGATTAGAATAATGGCCGGGAGGGGTGGGTACGTGCGGCGTCGGCACAACTTGGCGGTTTCGCTCTGTGGCTGGTGGCTGAACCGACGCGCCCGTCCCCGGCGCTCCTCCCCGATTTACCTCTGGGCGGTTACTGGTTCCTGCCCCTGGTGTGCCAAAGAAATTCCTTGCCTCATAAACTGACGGTATACAAGACTGTTGCCTTCGGTACATTACTTCCTGTGAAGCGTTCTGATCCAGCCTGAGCCGGATGGCTTGGGAATCCAGCTCTGCATGTCTTGTAGCCATCCTGGCTTTCTCCGCATCCAGATCTAACTTAGCCTGCTCAATCCGGCTCTTTAGCTGAGCAATCTCTGCATCCTGATGCGCTTTGTCGGCCTGGGCCACTTCTGCGGTTGCGAGCACCGTCAAGGTGCCGACCAAGGTGGATAGGACGTCAAAGGGCGATGGGGGAAAGTCTCCAACTCTAGCTCCCGCTGCCTCTGAGGTTATCGCCCCAGTCGTTGAGGGCTGCTGCATAGATTGTGATCCGGCCATGAAAACAGCAACCCTGCTTGGCGGATCAAAGGGGTCCGGAATACTATCGCCATCAGACACACCATCGGACCGGCCATCCTGCAACAGATACAAAGACTCGGTCTCTCTGGATGAAGATTCATCGTCGGAATAGACAACCGTCTCGCCACCAGAATCCGATCCGTCCTCGTCTTGTACTCCATGCACTGCTCCAACAAAAACATGCTTCATGGCGGGCTGAATCCGAGCTGATCTCGCATGCTGAGCCGGCTCAACGATGTTGGGGAAGATGTCCGGCTCAGGCCCGATTTGCCGATCTTGCTGATGAAGACGTGGATGCCGCCGAAGGGGACCCGGTACCCGTATTCGATTGAATCGGCCTCGGGGCCCCAGCCGACGTCGTCGATGTAAATCCGGCCACGACGACTCTTGGTCATCCGGCCCACTGCGTAACCCTTGAGCCCTTCAAAGCTGCCCTTCAAGAACTCTAAACCATCGTTCGGTAGCCCCACGATGGCGCCAACTGTCGTGGATTTAGCACGACAGATGTCCGGTTTAGCGGACTTAGGTGTGAGGCCATCGTACGGGTTAGCTTGAAGGGGTTAAAGCGGACGAAGGACACAGGGAGTTATACTAGTTCGGCCCCTTCGATGAAGGTAAAAGCCTATGTCTAGTTTGGTGTGGTATTGCTTGGGCGTCGATGACGAGGGAGAGAATCCGCTTGCTTGTGTCTCTTGCTGTTGTTTCTTGTCCCTGAACCGTCGCCGGGTCGTCCCTTTATATAGGAGGCGACGCCCGGTCCGGTTTACAGAGTCCCAAGGCCGGCTCATAAACGTGTCCGCCTCGGTCTCTACTCTTTCTATCTTACATCCCAAGTTACATGGTACGACGGTTTACATACCTTGGGCTTTGTACATGGGCCCTAAACCTCTATGGGCTATGACCTTTTTGTTACATATTCTACTGGGCTTGTAATAATACAACCTTGGCAGTGTAATCCGGACCCTCCTGGCCGGTTTATACCTGCTAGTAATATCCCTGACAGTATGTGCACCGCAATATCCCATTGAGGTAAGATAAGGATATTTCACAATTGTTGGCCTATCTTTTGCCACTTTCATCACAAAATTAATGTCATTGTTTAGTGCTATACTTGTGCAACCTAATTGACATGCCAAATCTTACATTGAAGGCGAAGCTTGTCTGTTATTGAACCAAGTGATGAAGGGGAAGAACAAGCGGAAGGAAAACAAAAATCAACTCCTGGTGCTGTAAAGAAGCACCGGAATTGTGATGACACAAGTAATGATATAGTTTTGCATCTTAATTTATTGCTATGGCTGGAACGAGCAACTGTTTTTCCACTGATATGATGCCACTCTTAATGTAATATGTAAGTATCTCTAATTGTGCAAACAGGGATCTTCTTTGAAGATACCATATATTTTAGTGGAACTGCACAAGAAGATGTTGGAAACATTAATCTAATCGAGGAGTATATAGTAAGCATGGCCACCACAGTAGATAGCAATAGATGGTTCTGGAGAAGTGCTTCATCTGTATGCTCTACACAATAAGCCTCCTGACAAAGGTTGGTATTCGCCCACTGATTTCATCCATATGATTGAGCTTTGTCATCTCTATTGGTGTTGTGCTACACTTTAGATACTGTCATCAAAAAGTGGTATTGTCCTTGAGAAGTGCTTCATCTATGCTGTTTCAAATATTTCCTTTCCTTTTTTTTGAGTAAACAAGGATGCTAGCATTTAATTATCCTCTTGTCTTTGCACAATGGGATCATCCTCCTCTGAAGAAAAATATGGAGTACGTGAAGTGACTAGTTCCGATTATGCCAGGATGAAGAAGCCCTATCTATCTTCTCATCAGAAGGAGCAGTTTAAGGATGGTTATATTACCACCCACAAGATCAAACTAACTTCAGCTCAGAAGGACTGACAAATCTCCATTTTCTTGCTGTGATGCGCGAGTACAATGTTGTTCTAGGATTCTTTCCGGTGAGTTCCATTTTTCTAAAAGTGTGCTCTACATGGACCATGTAGGTGCCTGTTTAAATTGTCAATTCATAGTACATTTTGCTTTATACTAATCACTTTTTTTGTATTTGTGCAAACAGGGGTGCTCAGTTTGATTTCAACGGGAACTGCACAAAATGTTCATGAATACATCGAATCATTCATTTCCACCACAAGAAAGGAGGTGCTGATAAGCTCAAGGCATTGCAACATATAAGGGCGAAATCATACAAGCTACGCACGAATTTGGTTGATTTTGGTGGAACTGCACAAAAAGAACAGCTGGTTTATTTAGCAGGAGGTGCCATGTCAATGTACGAACTGATGGCAAACCCTGCCCATTCCACAATTGTAGGCATTTGACATTTTGGAATGGGAAAACCTTGTCAAATTTTGCTCATTGATTTTAGCAAGAAGACATGCGTTTGATATTTTCAAATGGGACGCCCTTTGCTGTCAGTAGCGTCGATCCATTTTTTCTTTATTCTTTAGTTGTGAAGTAAATATTGCCTCTGAAATGTGAATCGCTGAGATGCATAATCATCGATTGTTTTGAATGTTCTCTATGAATTGCCAGGCATGTGTGTTTCATTGCAATGTACAGGAACACTAAAAAGCTGCTCAAACTCTTTGTACTCCTTATGTTCCTTTTTACTTCGCACATTGTGAAAGTGCATACTTTTTTCTATAAGATTGGTCAAAGTAGAGATACTTTGAATGCAGACAAAACTTGTATGCAGACTAGAAAGGACCGGAGGGACTACATGTGAAACTGCTGCAAACAAGGTGATCACCCTGGGAATAATGCTAGTACGTATTGTTTTGCATGTTCATCCAATGCCAGTGATACAAGAATTCGAACTAATTGAAATAAATTCATTCATACACGGTCGGATTTCATATAAACATGTCGGATTTCATTACATTTCATACATATTCTTCAACTAAAAAGGGGTGCGCTGGAGGTATAATTAATTAACCGAAGCTACCAACCTGTGTCCGGCTGAGCCGAACAGAAGCTTCAGGGACTTAACTGCAGGTGCAGTTGCTGACATGTGGCCCAGATGCCTGTTGGGCCCACGTCATAGTTAGCCAACTGCACCGGCGGTTAATTAGAAGCAGCGTCCTTCTCCAACATAGCTCTCCGACTCCACGTTGCTACCAAGAAGCTAACCGGCCGTCAGTGGTCAACCAGCCTAGCTTGTCATAGCGATTAGGGTAACTAGGAGCCCAATGATCAGGATCCCCACATGACAAACACCTTTCTTCTTGTCATTCTTTTTCTTGAAGTTCGTGTGTTGCACAGCCTTGTTCTTCCCATCAAACTTTGCTTTACCATCAAACTTGCCCTTGTTCTTGAACTTGTGGGGCTGGAAGTTCTTCTTCTGTACCAGATCGGCACAAGATCCTCCCTCGATTCCTCGAGCACGTGTGGTCTTTGCTCTCGCCTTTTCTTCCACATCAAGAGTGCCAATGAGGTCAACGAAGGAGGAAGCTTAGTGATGATACCTCCGGCAACAAACTTGTCCGGTAGCATACAACAGAAGTGCTCAAGTTCTCTAACAAATGACTGTATCACGTGAGCTTGCTCGACCACGGAGCACTCTTCAATCATCCTGTAATTATAGAATTGCTCCATGAAGTACAACTTAGTGCCAGCAACCGGAGGGTAGCAGCGGTGGCCTTACTTGGACCCGAGTGGTGGCGACCTACCGTGTTCTACTCTTCCTCGTTTTATGTGTGGCGTGGCCTCATTGGTAGCGGGGTGGAGCCTCGGCGGAGCCGGCGATGTCCTATGTCTCGTTAACAACGGGCGGCGCCTCGGCGGAGCGGGGGAAATCCTCCCCCTCGTTGACGGCAAGGTGGGTCCTTGGCGGAGCTGGTGGTGTCCTCCTCCTCGTTGTTGGTGCCGCGGGGCCTCGGCGGAGCAGGGCCTCATCGACGCCAGCGGAGTGGGGACTCGTCGGAGCCGGCATTATCCTCTGCCTCGTCCTCAGTCTCGCCAAACAGCGCCTCGCCCACTTCATCGCCCTCTTTGAAGGCGGCCGCAGCCTCCGCCACCCGCATGAGGTATCGCCAGTGCTCGAGGCAGCCCTCGCGGGTGGAGCGGTACGAGTAGAGCAGCGCCTCCTGCTCAGCCCGCTCCGCGGCGATGTGCTCCTCCGCCTGCAGGTGCTCCTGGAGGAGATGGTGGTTGTAGGCGGCGTCGGCCTGCGCCTCCCGGAACTGATCCTCACGCTTCTACCTCACTGTGTCCGTATAATGGGCACGGGCCTCGCCGATGGTCATGGTGCAATGCACCGGCGAGGATAGCGCGGAGGAGGGGGTTGGTGCCGGATCGTCGACTACCATGTTCTCCATTGGGACGTCATCGTCCTCTGGCTGCCTGCCGGCCAGCCAGTTGGCAGCAATGGTTGCCATCTCCTTGTGGTCCGTCATCTGCCCGTCCCGAAGAGCGCTGGAGCGTGAGGAAGCCATGGTGGGCAGTAGTGGTGTGGACAGGAGAATAGGAATGGATGCGGATGACGGGGGCTATGGTCGGCAAAGCAGTTTATATAGCAATGGTGGGCGGCAGATGGACGAACGTGTGGCGCCAGAGTAGCCGCCTCGGCACCCATGTATCATTAATGTGGGCGGTAGAAGGATGGACAGACGGCACTTGTGTCGTTTGAAGGCAGAGCAATCGCATGCACCGGGAAGCGGGGCGGGCGGCGCCGACCGTTTCGGGCGGAAAGCGTGCGCGGGCGAGGGAGGGGGTCTAGGTGGGCCAGGGCAGTCAGACTCGTGCTTGGCAGTGGGTCGGTCCAGTAGCCAGACATGCTAGCTCGCCAGCTACCTCGCCGAGCTGAGCGACGACAATCATACGATGGACGTAGCTTCCGACCAGGAGCCGGCGCCACTGTCCAAGCCAGTTCATGCCATGTTCACCATAGAGGAGGTGCTGCCGCACTTCGACGCCCTAATGGCGGAAGAGCTACCAGCGCAGGAGGACTTGTGATGCAACCTCCGTCTCCTCAACGAGCACCGATGAACAAGCGAATGACAATGCCGTTGCGGACATGTGGCCCTATGATCCTGGCTTCCCGAATGAGCAGCGGGCGTTGTATCAGACCATCCGTAGGGCCCGCGAGGCCCTCTCCGTCGTCCTTCGAGTTGTTGCATTCGTCGTGGTGCCGCTGTCTCGCGTTGTCAACATGGTCAACGGACATGAGGATGAGGAGATGACTTTACTTGGAGAGGATGACAGTGGGGACCCACCAGGGCCATAGCCACACGTACGCAAGTGCCTCCTTATTAGTATATAAAACTATAATTCTTTTTGCTTCCTCCTGGTTTCCTGACATCACGGTCCCACACCATTGTCAACCTATGTAGTCAATAAACAAGAGAATTGCACAAGAAGCGGTCGACGGTTGGGACCAAGCAGCTCGAGCAGTATTTGTGTTTTTGAGGTGTGAGCACTGCAGAGTTTTTCTTGAGCGATGTTTAGCCTAGATATTAATTTTTCTCCTCTCAACAACAATGAAAACATTGTTGCAACTATTAACTGGGCGAGCTGTGGCCCGTCTAGCCCAGGCCAGATATCCAGCCCGGATATTAACATTTTTTAAGCTGAAAATGGCTAGCCCAGCTATACTTTTTTTAGGAATACCCACGCAAGGTCAAGTTGTTATTCTCCGCCCCGCTGGGCTGCAAATCTTTCCTAGGAGGGATGCATTAGGCTTAACAAGAAAATGGGCTTTAAGAAATAATAAATGGGATGTAATTATAAAAACTGGGCAGTAACTATAAAAAATGCACCAAACACGTAATTACTTCATAAAATATTATTTTTGGATATTGAAAATTTTAATTTCATTAATTGTTGCGAGCGCAATGTTTCGTTGGATTTTTACGTAATATAAATTTATATTGAAACTGTATTTAATCTGACTAGAAATTTCAGGATAAAAATAATTCGGATGCCATCAAAATGTGGGAAATTTTATTGAATTCTGTTTTGAACGGTTGGTTGAAATGGGATGTACTTTTAACAAATTGTAAATGGGCTGTAGTAAATTCCATTAGAATTAAAAAATTGGCTGCACATTCTTACAAATCTCAAATGGGCTATAAGTTCTCTACCATACACTTGTGGCCTTACTAAGTTGACGTGTCCCCTCAAAAAAAAGAGTTGACGTGTATGCAAGGCTTTCTCAACTTATAGTAAACACACGGTTCTAACAGCAGTGGCCGCTGGATGTCCATCCAACGGATGCCGTGCTTCTTCTTCAATCTCGGATATTCTAGCTTCACCCGCCCAAAAAAATGATTCCTCCCCCTGACATCTGGGGCGCACCATTTCGAAAGCTGACATGTGGGCCAACTAACTTGACGTGTACCAAGGGCTTTGTCAACTTAGTCAATATAAATGATTCTAGCTGCAATGACCCTATGATGTCCATTCAATGGACGTCGTGCTTCTTCAACCTCTGGTCTTCTTGCTCCAGTCGCCCAAAGCAGTGCCGATCGTGCCGCCTGCCCCTGCCTCTCGTGGCCGGCTGTGCTGCCGCGCAAGCCTCGCCGCCCCCTACTACTCCCACCACTGGCCAGGCCAGTCCTATACTCACCCACACCCCTTGTTATTCCGTGGCGACGACAACCTCACACCACAGCTGAACCAGGGAACCCTCGTACTCCTCTCCGCGCGGGCTTCCACTGCCACGTCTTCCCTGGCTCCGTGTCGTCCCCTTCCTAGGCCTCGTCATCGTCCACCGCCCTGGTGATCTCGGCGTGGTATGGTCAATGTGGTCAAGGAACGGCTTCCATCGGACGTGGACTGTACGTGGAGAGGTTGACAGCTGGGTCCATGGCCACAGCAAGGAAGTGCCTCCTTATTACGCGCAAAATAATTATTCCTCCACCTGATAGCAGGGACCCATCGGATGGGCCACCGTATTTCACGAAAAAAATGTTTCCCCCCAACTGCTGGGACCCACCAGCTACATCTCCGCACGCAAGGAAGTGTGTCTGGGCAAAAAAAAAAGATCCGCCCCCCTGACTGCTGGGACCCACTAGCTACATCTTCGCACGCAAGGAAGTGCCTGACATTTGGGACCCACCTGGTGGAAGCGTACGTAGCGTTGTCATTCTGGTCGCGAACGTGTACGTACATACTGGTCGATGTAGAGGCATGCACGTGTCGTAGTAGAGGCGCGCACGTAGTATGTACACGCACATACAGCGGCCAGTGTGCAAGAAAGAAAATACGGCCACGTACGTACATACCGGCAGGGACTCGAACTCCTACTCGTGCATACGGCCAGGGCTCATGTACATGGCTGGGTCAGAACGAAGAAACAGCGTTGTCATCGTGTTCATGAGGAGCCAACCGGCTGGGTCGGAACGAAATGTGTCGTCGTGTTCATCGGGAGGGCTTGGACGGAACAGTCGATGGAAACGAGGCCTGGCGTACCGCGGAACGGAGGAACCGGCCTTGTGTTCGACTGGACACGTTCGAAACGGGATCCTATTCATTGGGAGGGGTCTGGTGTACCGCAAAATGGAGGAAACGGACCTCCTATGGTCGAAACAGGGGTCCTGTGATCTGGAGGTGTGTGGCATACCGCAAAACAGAGGAAACAGACTTGTGTTGGAGCGCTATGGTCGAAACGGGGGTCCTGTTCATCGGGAGGGGTGTGGCGTACCGCAAAACGGGACTCCATGGGATACTGTTCATCTCCACCGTCGACCCCCTCCAGCCTCCATGGGCTACTGTTCATCCACCGTCGATCTCCTTCAGCCTCCACCTGCGACTATTCATCCACGTGCTCCTGTTCATCCAACCTCCACCGCACGCTACTCCACCGGCTACTGTTCAACCAGCCCTCTCCACGGGCTCCTGTTCAACCACCCCTCCACGAGCTACTGTTCATCCAGCCCTCCACGGGGTGGTCCAGTTCATCCTGCCCTCCACGGGGTCATGTTCATGCAGCCCCAACCGGCTCGATCGATCGGGGTCCGGTTCAACCAGAGGCAACACCACAGGGTCTTGTTCATCCACCCC
>LR738712.1:440833530-440882939 GCA_902687465.1 Secale cereale | reverse complement strand
CAGCAACGCTCACTGTTCATCCAGAGGCAGCATCGATCGGCTTCAGTTAGCAGCAGTAGCGAAGGGATCGCTCGATCGGGTTCAGTTAATAGCCATCGATCGATCCCTCGGGTTCAGTAAAGCGTGGCCTGCAGTGCAATCGCTCGGGTTCAGTTAGAGCCCAATGCCTCTCTTGGGTTAAGTTAGAGCCCAACGCCTCGCACCCACGCGTGTGCGTGTACGAGAGAAAAGCGCATCGCTCGGCCACGACCATCAC
This sequence comes from Secale cereale, assembly GCA_902687465.1. Taxonomy (NCBI): domain Eukaryota; kingdom Viridiplantae; phylum Streptophyta; class Magnoliopsida; order Poales; family Poaceae; genus Secale; species Secale cereale. Next base: position 440,882,683 of record LR738712.1, on the reverse strand, counting down.
CATAGCTGGGAACACCCCGATATTTTCCTCGCCCTCGCTTCTATCATGGTTTTTTCCTTCATGGACGGCCCAAAGAATGTCATGCAGCTGCGTCTCCAGCCCGCCCAGGACGAAAAGCCCATTTTCTGTCATGATTTTTTGTCATAGAAGTAGGACCCCAACACATCTTTGATGATACCTGGTTTTGTCACAATTATCGTCATAGAAGTGTCATAAGTATGACAAAAAAATTCGTTCGGCCCAAAATGTCACGGATGTGTCTTTTTTTTGTACTGTCCCGGGGCGGCATCAACCCTGGAAGGAGTACGCCTGTGACCCTGGAGCGCTGCTGCAGGGGTAGCGACGTGCTTACGGGCGCAGCCCCGCCCCTCTTGAGCGGCGGCAAATCAGACTCTTCCTGGCGAGCTTTTCCCTTTTCCATGGCAGAGGACCTCTTGGGTGGCGCCATGGAAGTTGCAAAAAGAGGGTGAAAGAAGGAGGAAGAAGAAGGAGTGGGCGACAAGAAGAAGGAGATGGGCAACGGGGGATTCACCCCTCCCCATTTATAGCCTAGAGAAGGCCAATCGTCGGCCTCCATGATCTCACGTAATGATGTTTTTCTGCCCATGCAGCAGGGTCTCGTCAAATCGGGCAGTTGCCGAGGCAGCATGGGGAAGCGGAGATGCCCATGTCCAATCTAGTCGCCACGTGTCGACCGAGGCCTTAGGCGTTTGGGGCCCGCGGCGCTTCGCCCTTGTCCCTTTGGCATCGCCTCGAAGCCAAGTCCACGCGCGCCTTGGGACCGGGGGCTACTGTCGGTGTCCTGGGAACGGGGGTACCTAGGCTTGCCTGCGTGCGACCTGTGACGTGGCTCCATCAGCGGTCTGGTGCGGCCCAGCTTCATCAACTACTACTCAAGACCCTCGCGAGGGGCCAAGCCTCATGAGGCAGGCGACAGCAAGACCTCCCTCGGGGCAGTCTCTCTAGGCTGGCTCTAGAGGAGCCGAGATATCTATGCAAGGAGCCCCTCGCGAGGTTCACGTGACGTGAGGCATGACGACCAAGGCCAGGCGGGCGCTAGCGGGCGTAGTCTGCCAGTTTCCTCTTTGGTTCTAAGAGGGCAAGCATAGGTGCGGAGTCCCGAGGGATCAGGCAAAGGTTTCCATATCAGTGCAACAAGACCAAGGACCGTCAAGGCTGCAGAACGGAGTTCATCGTGGAGCCCAGCGTGGCGTCACCACCAGAGCCTTTGGCAGGCGAAGACTACTTCAAATTTGACCATTGTGGGATCCCTTCCCGCCGATATTTGGGAAGAGGACCAAGGCCACTATAAATAGGACTTAGCCACCACCATAGACGGGGGACCCATTCCGCCATACGCATACCACAAGCTCGTCCGATCCAAAGAACACCTCTCCTCTGAGGGTTCTTCATCCCTTGTACTAGTTCATCCTCAGCCATACAAAGTCAATCTACCACACACACTAGAGTAGGGTATTACATCAAAGGGTGGCCCGAACCAGTATAATTCTCTGTGTTCCCTGTTCTTTGAGCACGACGAGCTAGGCCGTGGAATTGTAGGGTGAGCGCGCTGGGGAGGGAGTGTTCTTCGTGTGCACCCTAGAGTCCGAACCTCTTAAGGGTTTGAGGAACCCGAAATCCGACAGACACCCTTTCTCCCCAGAATCTTCATGAGGTTGTACACCGGGTGAGTCGCTGCTATGAACTTGGCCAGGGCTGGGTACCAGGGGATGGCATTGTACGGGAGACTGATGTAGGCGATGTTGAAGTCGATGAGCTCGGTGCGGTAGTTATTACGGGTGCCGTAGGTGAAGGGGAGGCAGATCTGCGCCATTGCGCTGGTGGAGCCGTCGAAGACCCCGGAGAATAACCTGGTAGGGCGGAGCCGTTCGGGCGACACATGGAGCATGCCCAATGCTTCTGCGGAAAGCACGTTGAGTCCAGCCCCACCGTCGATGAGATTCTTGGTTACCGCCACGTTGCAAATGGTGGGGGTGCAGAGCATCGGGAGCACGGCTGCACCTACGGTGATCATCGGGTGGTCTCTGGAGTCAAAGATGCAGTCGGCCTCTGGCGCCACCCAACCTGGAGGGGGCCCCTGCGAGGCTCGGATGGAGCCTACTTGACGGAAGAACTGCTTGACGTGATGATCCGAGGGTGGCGCCTGAGAGCCACCGAGGAGGGCCGCGACGGCGTAGGTCGCCGGCGTCACGGAGCGTGTGGTGAAGAGACCGCGCAGCTCCTCCTTGGAGGCCACAGATGACTCGGTTAGGCTGAGAAACCAGGAGCGTGGCATGCCGGTGAGGGCCATGGGGAGCAAGCTGGCCATGACCTTGCTGTCGCCGCCGTCAGCCGAAATGGCATCCTCGTAGGCCTGGAGGAAAACGGCCAGATCTGCCGCTCCGTTGTAGCGAGGTGTCATTTCCAGCCTAAACCTAGGCGGCCACTGTACATGTCGCAAGGCGAGGGTGAAGGCTCGTGACCCGCAACACCGCCGCGCACGCTCACCAAGGCGGTCGGAGAGGTGGTGCCTACCATGGGAGCCTGGCGGACGGAGAGTGAGGTAAATAGAGAGGCGGGACTTCGGCGCACCCCTACCTGGCGTGCCAAATGTCGGATTTCGGGTTCCGCAAACCCTTGAAAGGTTCGACCTCTCGGGTGCGCACGAAGAACACTCCCTCCCCAGCACGCTCACCCTACGATTTCAAAGCCTAGCTCGTCGAACTCAAAGAACAAGGGACATAGAGGATTATACTGGTTCAAGCCACCTTGCGGTGTAATACCCTAATCCAGTGTGTGTGGTGGATTGCCTTATACGGCTAAGGATGAACTAGTACAATGGATGAACAGAATCCGAAGGCTCGGATGAGCTTGTGGCGTGTGGGGGGTGGAATGGATCCGATCCCTTCTAAGGTTGGATCAGCACAGGATGATATGTCCAGATCCTGACCCCATCCCCCTCCATGATGGTGGCTTGGTCCTATTTATAGTGGCCTCGGTCCTCTTCCCAAATATCGCGGGAAGGGATCCCACAACGGCCAAATTTGAAGGGGAACAACTAGCACATGTTATCCTGACAAAAGTGGTCTTTGTCTGCCAAAGGTTCTGGTGATGACACCGCGCCAGGCTCCACGATGACCTCCATTCTGCTGCCCTGACGGTACTTGGTCTTGTTGCACCGATACGGAAACCTTTGCCCGATTCCTCGGGACTCCGCACCTGCGCTTTCTCCCAAAGCACCAAAGAGGAAACTCGTACACTTCGCCCGCTGGCTCCCACCTGGCCTTGGACGTCATGGCTCACGTCACGCGAACCTCACGAGGTGCACATTGCATGGATATCTCCCCTCCTCAGGAGCCAGCCTTGGGAGACTGCCCCCAGGTAGGTCTTGTTGTCGCCCGCCTCACGGGGCTTAGCCCCTCACGAGGGTCTTGAGTTGTCGTTGCTGAAGTTGGGTTGTACTAGGACGCTGATGGAGCCACGTCACGGGCTGCTACTTCTCAAACTTGCGTTGTATTCCCTCGAAGAGGAAAGGGTGATGCAGCACAGTAGTGTAAGTATTTCCCTCAGGTTTTGAGAACCAAGGTATTAGTCCACTAGGAGACCACGCGCGAGTCCCTCGCACCTGCACAAACAAATAAGAACTTCGCAGCCAACGCGATAAGGGGTTGTCAATCCCTTTACGATCACTTACGAAAGTGAGATCTAATAGAGATGATAGTTTGATATTTTTTGTATTTTTGGATATAAGAACAAAAAGTAAAAGTGGAAAGGTAAAGTAGATTGTAGATTGATATGTTGAGAATAGACCCGGGGGGCATAGTTTTCTCCAATGGCTTCTCTCATGATGGTGATATTCTACGGCGGGTAAACAAATTATTATCGAGCAATTTATAGAAAAGAGAATAATTATGAGACTATCTAGGCATGATCATTATATATAGGCATCACGTCCGAAACAAGTAGACCAAAACGATTCTGCATCTACTACTATTACTCCACACATCGACCGCTATCCAGCATGCATCTAGAGTATTAAGTTCATAAGAACAGAGTAACGCCTTAAGCAAGATGACATGATGTAGAGGGATAAACTCAAACATAGTGATATAAACCCCATCTTTTTATCCTCGATGGCAACAATACAAAAGGTGCCTTGCTGCCCCTACTGTCACTACGAAAGGACACTTCAAGATTGAACCCAAAGCCAAGAATTTCTCCCATTGCAAGAACTATAGATCTAGTAGGCCAAACCAAACCAATAATTCGAAGAGACTTGCAAGGATATTATAATCATACATAAAGAGTTCAGAAAAGAACCAAATATTTCTCATAGATAATCTTGATCATAAACCCACAATTCGTCGGATCTCGACAAACACACCGCAAAAAGAGATTACATTGAATAGATCTCCTCGAAGACCGAGCAGAACTTCGTATTGAGATGCAAAGAGAGAGAAGAAGCCATCTAGATACTAGCTATGGACCCGAAGGTCTGTGGTAAACTACTCACAACTCATGATGAGGCAATGATGATGATGTAGAAGCACTCCGTGGAAGATCCCCCCTCCGGCGGAGCTCCGGAACAGGCCCCAAGATGGGATCTCACGGGAAAAGAAGGTTGCGGCGGTGAAACTAGGGTTTTCTCAGTTGTTCTGATGGTTTCGGGGTACGTAGATATATATAGGAAGAAGGAGGGCACCGGGGGCCAGACATGGGGCCCACAAGGCAGGAGGCGTGCCCTGTAGGGGGGCGCCCCCCACCCTCGTGGATGCCACCTCCGCCCTATTCCGTGGTTCTCATGTATCCCGTGCGTATTTTGCTCCAAAAATATATTTCCCGAAGTTTCATTCTGTTTGGACTCCGTTTGATATTCCTTTTCTGTAAAACCCTGAAATACGCAAAAAACAGCAATCTGGACTGGGCCTTTGGGTTAATAGGTTAGTCCCAAAAATAATATAAAAGTGTATAATAAAGCCCATTAAACATCCAAAACATCATAAATAATAGCATGGAACAATAAAAAATTATAGATAGGTTGGAGACGTATCAAGCATCCCCAAGCTTAATTCCTGCTCGTCCTCGAGTAGGTAAATGATAAAAACAGAATTTTTGATGTGGAATGCTAACCAACATAATTTTAAATGCAATTCTCTTAATTGTGGCATGAATGTTCAGATCTGAAAGATTCAATACAAAAGTCTATATTGACATAAGAAATAATAATACTTCAAGCATACTAACAAAGCAATCATGTCTTCTCAAAATACTATGGCTAAAGAAAGTTATCCCTACAAAATCATATAGTCTGGCTATGCTCCCTCTTCATCACAAAAAATATTCATATCATGCACAACCCCTATTTCAGCCAAGCACTTGTTTTCATACTCTATTCTTTCAAACATTTCAACTTTCACGCAATACATGAGCATGAGCCATGGACATAGCACTATGGGTGGAATAGAGAGGTGGTTGTGGAGAAGACAAAAAGGAGGGAGATAGTCTCACATCGACTAGGCGTATTAACGGGCTATGGTGATGTCCATTAATAGATATCAATGTGAGTGAGTAGGGATTGCCATGCAACGGATGCACTAGAGCTAAGAATGTATGAAAGCTCAACAAAAGAAACTAAGTGGGTGTGCATCCAACTTGCTTGCTCATGAAGACCTAGGGAATTTGTGGAAGCCCATCGTTGGAATATACAAGCCAAGTTCTATAATGAAAATTCCCACTAGTATATGAAAGTGACTAAACATGAGACTCTCTATCATGGAGAACATGGTGCTACTTTGAAGCACAAGTGTGGAAAAGGATAGTAGCAATTGTCCCTTCTCTCTTTTCTCTCATTTTTTGGAGGGGCTTTCTCTCTTTTTTTTATCTAGCCACTCTCTATTTTTTTGGGGCCATCTCTTTTTTATTGGCCTTTCCTCACATGGGACAATTCTCTAATAATGATGATCATCACAGTTTTATTGATTTACAAATCGATACTAGAACAAAGTATGACTCTATATGAATGCCTCACTACAACAGGAACCCTCCTCTAGCAATGCATTTTTTCGTATCTAAAATTCTATATATGCGTTGCTAATGTCTTTACCAACGGTTTAGGATGCGTACCCTTATCCTGTGTTCCTAGCGCGTAATGCAACAGTTATATTTCCGTTGGTAAAAGGGACCGTTGCAAGACTACAACAGATAAAACGAATTTTTATAACACTTGTATATGTTGGTGCTTAATGTACAAGAACCAAAATCTCATTGATTTGGCAATGAAGAATTTCCAACTCTTAAAGTGTTAGTAATTATATTACCAACTACTAAGTTAATGCTCCAAGTGCCTGTCATACCTATGTATCTCAAGTGAAAAAAAAACAATAAAATATATGCACGGAAGGAAGAAATCATATATTTGATAAATTTGTTGGATTACAATAGTCGATATTACAAGAAGAACATCACCCAAATGTGATGTATAATTTAAATATTTTCTTTTACAAAAAAAAATTAACTGAAAGCATCCCTTAACATCCGTACAACATAACTAAAACATAACCAAGGAACATCATCCCTACAACTTAACTAAAACTGTGAGCATACATCTTCATCATCATCATTGTTGTATACTTGCCATGCACCCATATAATCATCCACTTATCTGTTCAATCTACAAACACAAAAACAAAATGAAATGTTAACAGACGATGCATTGACATGATACAAATAATGATAGATTTGAATATTGGTCACGTATAAAGGTTGAAGGCCATGCACTCTATGTTTTTTTTTTTGCATTACCGAGAGTATTTCAGTTTGTGACTGCATAACAAATATTAAGTATTCACAAGTGTCATATCGACATGCATAACCCAGAATTCATTTGTAAGTTCAACACCATCAAGTTTAAATTTAGTATCACAACTTACAACTTACAACACCATCTTCTCCAAGCTCTTCAGGAATACTTTAGTTCATGCATGTTAGAAAAAATCAAAGTTATCAGTGGATTGAAAGGATAGACCTTGTAAAGGAATTACAAAAGCTTCATAAATTCTATTATAGTCCCTCCATGTGGAAGATGAAAGGAGAATAGTCATAAGTATGTCTACTCAAACTACACAATCAAAATTCTTCTTGTACCTTTCACAAACATCAACATATTGGAAATGCTAGATTGTTGAGATCGATCACCAGCGAACAATTATGTAGCTCCTTATTGAGGCAAATTTTTATTGACATAAAGAAGACAAATAGATTAAATTTAGGTCAATTCTCATATAATATTGCAACATCAGTGAATGTTAATAGTTGCATAATTGTATGAAGAAAGCAATTGGTGTAAATAGTGTATATGCATCTTCTAAGCAAATATCGAACTTGTGGGCAATGATCTTATGCATGCTCCTATTTAATGTTATATATTTAACCTCTTCAATAATATGTTCACATCACAATCCAACCATCCATGTGATGATACATTAATAGTATGCACCAAATAGTTGACCTGTTGATCGGGAAGTATTATCTAAATATGAATAGTTGGCATTAAAACTGATGAAGAATTAACCTGAGCGCCTGCACCTGACTTTGGAGGGGGCAAAGTTTGGTCAGGGCTACACACACAACTATCATCCCAAATCATAAGTGCAAGCAGAACTCAATCCTTGTGGCATCCAATATTCAAGAAGATTGTTTGAATGGAAGAGCAGGAACACGAAAATAAAAACCTAGTGCCAAACATGGCCATTAACCTGTTGCTGACACCATATTTATTGACGCTGTATAAGCCACCCTAAGAAACATTTGCCAACACTTAGATAGATTAGGAGTCTCGTTTATAAAAGTCAGATAATTCACAAAGTCTTCAGTGAAGGTTCAAATTCATTTACTTCTAGTGTGTCAACCATAACTACAATAGCATGAATCTAGACTCTTCTTTTTGCCAGCTAATCTGGAATTTTTCCAGTATGCCCAAATTGTAAACGAAATTAAACAACAAGACAGAAAAAATAGACATAGAAACAAACTTAATGCCATGAAAAGAGGGCTAAGCCAGTTGTCTGAGACCTGCTATGTGAGAACACATGCCTATGCATTTTATGTTTCTAAGAAACTCGTCACACCATCAAAATATCAAGTAGTAATTATCTTGCGACTAGATCCCTAGTAGAATAACTTCATCCCTGGTCTCTCTGCTCTTCTCCATCAATGATACAAGGCAAATGGAGAATCTGAGCATGTTCATGGCTGTACCTTGGATTCACCGTTGTCGCAGGGGAGCGGGGCCGAGGGGTGGCGTGCTCGGATGCAGGGTCATAGGGGAGCGGTGACAACGGGTAGCGCATCGGGATACATGGTCGCTGCGCTGGGATGGAGCGGTGTACCTTGTATTCACCATTAGTCGCTGGGCAGCGGTGACGAGGGACGGCGCGCTGGGATGTAGGGTCACCGCGGAGTGGAGATGAGGGTGGCGCGCCGAGATGCAGGGTCGCCACGGAGTGGATATGAGGGCGGCGCGCCGGGATGCAGGGTCGCCGCGGAGTGGAGATGAGGGTGGCGCACCGGGATGCAGGGTCGCCTTGGAGTGGAGATGAGGGCGGCGCACCGGGATGGAGGTTTGCAGGGGAGTGTTGAGGGGCGGCGCACCGGGATGGAGGGTCGCAGTGAAGTGGTGAGGGGCCGTACACCGGGAGAGAGGATCCCAGGGGAGTAGCGATGTGCGGCAACTGACGAGGTGCGGCGGCCGGAGTGGGAGGTCACGAGAGGAACGTGGAGGGTGGGGACGACCTAAGATTATCTTGAAAGCCAACATGGGCTGGGCTAGAGAAGAGGCTGCATTGGGCTTTATTTGGAGTTGTGGCGGGTTCCAATCTATGTACTACAATGGGTCACCAGCTACAAATCTACAACGCATATGCTACGATGCTTATATGCGTATCTCTTGTGAATTTTCCAACATATAGTCAAAACATTGCAGAATATTTGTTGCTTTATAGGGGGTATTCTTGTAGTGCCTCTGGCGGTGTACCAGGATATGCAATGAATCAAGAGTGAAATGTATGAAAAATTATGCATGGTGGCTTTGCCACAAATATGATGTCAACTACATGATCATGCATGGCAATATGACAATATGAAGCGTGTCATATGAACGAGACGGTGGAAAGTTGCATGGCAATATATCTCGGAATGGCTATGGAAATTCCATGATCGGTAGGTATGGTGGCTGTTTGGAGGAAGGATATATGGTGGGTGTATGATACCAGCGAAAGTTTCGCGGTACAAGAGAGGCTAGCAATGGTGGAAGGGTGAGAGTGCGTAATATCCATGGAGTCAACATTAGTCAGAAGAACTCATATACTTATTGAAAAAAATTACGAGTCATCAAAACAAAGCAATCAATGCATGCTCCTAGGGGGGAGGTTGGTAGGAGTTAACCATCGGGCGCCCCGACCTCCACACAAAGGATGACACTCTACAAATACATCATGCTCTAACTTCATCACATAGCGGTTCACCATAAGTGCATGCTACGGGAATCACTAACTTTAACACAAGTATTTCTCAATTTCATAAAAACTCCACTAGCATGACTCTAATATCACTATCCTCATATCTCAAAACAATTATCAAGCATCCAACTTGTCATCATATTCAATGCACTTAGTGTGAAAGTTATTACTACATTGATCTTGGATGTCTATCATGTGAAGGCTAGTTTTATAGACAAAACACATTACCATGCTGTTTTAATAGACTCTAAAAAGGATAAAAGTGAAGCATGAGAGATCAACGATTTCTACAAAATATAATTACCACCGTGCTCTAAAAGATAAAAGGGAAGCACTAGAGCAAAAACTATTCAACTCAAAAGATATAAGTGAAGCACATAGAGCGTTCTATCAATCCCAGGCCATATTTATCTCTCTCAAAAAGGTGTTTCCAACAAGGATAATTGTGGCAAACTAACAAGCAAAGACTCAAATTATACATGACGCTCCAAGTAAAACACATATCATGTGGTGAATAAAAATATAGCTCCGAGTATACTTACCGATAGATGAAGACGAAAGAGGGGATGCCATCCCGCGGCATCCCCAAGCTTAGGCTTTTGGTTGTCCTTGAATTTTACCTTGGGGTGCCTTGGGCATCCCCAAGCTTAGGCTCTTACTACTCTTTGTTCTATAGTCCATCAAAGCAATACTCAAAACTTGAAAATTTCACAACACAAAACTTAGACAAAAATCTCGTGAGCTCCGTTAGTATAAGAAAACAAACCACTACTCAAAGGTACTGTAATGAATTCATTCTTCGTTTATAACGGTGTTGAACCTACTGTATTCCAACTTCTCTATAGTTCATACTCCCCAATACTACTCATAGATGCATTGAAATAAGCAAACAACACATGAAAAACAGAATCTGTCAAAAACAGAACAATCTGTAGTAATCTGTAAATTTCGCATACTTCTGTAACTCCAAAAAATTTGAAATAAATTGGTAAACATGAGGAATTTGTCTATTAATCGTCTGCAAAAAGAATCAACTAAATAGCACACTCCAGTAAAATCTGGTGACCATTCTAGCCAGCGCTAACAATTCTGTTTTTCACAGCAAGATCATACAAACTTCACACAAGTCTTCCCAAATGTTCTACTTGGCACAAACACTAATTAAAACACACAACCACATATAAACAAAAGCTAGATGCAATATTTATTCCTAAACAGAAGAAAAAACAAAAAAAAATAAAATTGGGTTGCCTCCCAACAAGCGCTATTGTTGTATGCCCCTAGCTAGGCACAATACATGGATATATCTAGGGAATGCCATAATGATACGATATATCACGAGAACTCATCTCATATTCCCTACGTTCAGCAGCAAGTTTTCTCCGTGGCAAGCAAAAGTAATCAAAATGGCTAAATTTAATGGGACAAAAGTCCCCCATATCAAGCTCAAGAGGTATAGGTTCCTCTTTTGGCCCTTTATTGTGTACAACCAATTCATCATTATAGGCATTGTTTTGGCAGAAGGTCATGAGCCTTCGCTCAAGGGAGAAGCCCAGCCCATTGTTTTGAATAACAAAATCATCATTCAACTCAGAAATTCTATCAACCAAGACATCGGTAGGAACCTTTTTTCTAAGGTTTTCATTAAAAGCAACATGATCAGGAGATCGCAACCGCATTATGTCTTCTTGATTAAATAAGATAGCCTCGATGGGAGGTCGACCAACATCTACCCCGTAATGAGCAAAGATTTCATTGGCCTCTTTCATGATAAATCTAAATTCATGAGCCAAAAAGATAGTAGCTGCATGCTTAACAGAAGAATGCTCAATACTGGAAAATTCCAGAAAGATTCTCTGAATACAGGGATGCATATGGATAAATTGCCTTTCAATTTCAACTACAAGCATAGATATAGCATCCGCAAGGCTACTAGTTCTGTGAAGAATAGAGCCACCCATAGTGGGCAAAGCACCGGCACAAGTAAAGAAGTCTTGAAGAACTCCTTTTCCAATGATATTACCACTACCAACCCGGACCTTCTTAATATGTAAAGTGGTAGTTTCATCCGGGGGGTAAACATAGACGTTGCCCTCAACATTACTACCCTTCTCGATAAAATCTTCCCCCATCTCAGACATGAGGGCAAGCGAACGATAAACACACGACAGAAGAAGGGCAAATAAAACGGCATGGGTGAAGTGGGGGAGAGGAAAACGAGAGGCAAAAAATGTAATGTGAAGGATAAGGTTTGTGATAGGTACTTGGTACATGACTTTTGCGTAAGCCTCCCCGATAACAGCGCCAGAAATTCTTCTTGCTACTTCTCGAGCTTGCAATGTATTCCCTCGAAGAGGAAAGGGTGATGCAACACAATTGCGTAAGTATTTCCCTCAGTTTTTGAGAACCAAGGTATCAATCCAGTAGGAGACCATGCGCGAGTCCCTCGCACCTGCACAAACAAATAAGAACTTCGCAGCCAACGCGATAAGGGGTTGTCAATCCCTTTACGGTGACTTACAAAAGTGAGATCTAATAGAGATGATAGTTTCATATTTTTGGTATTTCTTGATATAAGAACAGAAAGTAAAAGCGGAAAAGTAAAGTAGATTGTAGATTGATATGTTGAGAATAGACCCGGGGGCCATAGTTTTCTCTAGTGGCTTCTCTCATGATAGCGATATTCTACGGCGGGTGAACAAATTACTATCGAGCAATTGATAGAAAAGTGAATAATTATGATACTATCTAGGAATGACCATTATATATAGGCATCACGTCCGAAACAAGTAGACCGAAACAATTCTGCATCTACTACTATTACTCCACACATCGACCGCTATCCAGCATGCATCTAGAGTATTATGTTCATAAGAACAGAGTAACGCCTTAAGCAAGATGACATGATGTAGATAGATAAACTCAGACATAGTGATATGAAGCCCATATTTTTATCCTCGATGGCAACAATACAATACGTGCCTGGCTGCCCCTACTGTCACTGGGAAAGGACGCCACAAGATTGAACCCAAAGCCAAGCACTTCTCCCATTGCAAGAAATATAGATCTAGTAGGCCAAACCAAACCAATAATTCGAAGAGACTTGCAAGGATATTATAATCATACATAAAGAGTTTAGAAAAGAACCAAATATTTCTGATAGATAATCTTGATCATAAACCCACAATTCATCGGATCTCGACAAACACACCGCAAAAAGAGATTACATCGAATAGATCTCCTCGAAGACCGAGGAGAACTTGCTATTGAGATCCAAAGAGAGAGAAGACATCTAGATACTAGCTATGGACCCAAAGGTCTGTGGTAAACTACTCACAACTCATGGTGAGGCGATGATGATGATGTAGAAGCACTCCGTGGAAGATCCCCCCTCCGGCGGAGCTCCGGAACAGGCCCCAATATGGGATCTCACGAGAATAGAAGGTTGCGGCGGTGGAACTAGGGTTTTCTCTATTGTTCTGATGGTTTCGGGGTATCTATATATATATATATATATATATATATATATATATATATATATATATATATATATATATGAAGAAGGAGGGCACCGGGGGCCAGACGTGGGGCCCACGAGGCAGGGGGCGCGCCCTTTAGGGGGGGGCCACCCTCGTGGACACCACCTCAACCCTATTACGTGTTTCTCAAGTCTCCCGTGCGTATTTTGCTCCAAAAATATCTCTCCCGAAGTTTCATTCCGTTTGGACTCCGTTTGATATTCGTTTTCTGTAAAACCCTGTAATAGGCAAAAAACAGCAATCTGGACTGGGCCTTTGGGTTAATTGGTTAGTCCCAAAAATAATATAGTGTATAACAAAGCCCATTAAACATTCAAAACATCATAAATAATAGCATGGAGCAATCAAAAATTATAGATACGTTGGAGACGTATCACGGGCCACATGCAGTTAAGTCTGGGTACCCCCGTTCCAAGGACGCGGACAAAAACTTAACCTATTTGTCATGAATCACCAAAAAGGGGGAGATTGTAAGTGCATCTAGTGCCCCTTAGTGATTCTTGTGTATTGAAGACTTATAGGTTAAGGGACTAATGTGTTTGTGAGTGTACACAAGTTATATAAGTCTCTGAGGAGTTTGATTTTTACGAAGAAAGTCGACCCCTAAAATGTATGTCCTTAGTAGAAGACTTTGAAAGTGAGGAAATTGGTGTGAACTTGAAGACTTGGATATTCATGCGAGGATTTTGAAGCGTGAATACCTTTGTTTTCATAGATTCAATTTCTCTTTCTTGAGTGATAGGAAACATCGTACTGTTAAAGGCGGTCGAGGTAAACCTAAGGAAACACATTTCCAAGTGATGCTCATCTCAAAGCGTACACTAACCAAACCTTTCGAGTGAAGCCATTGGAAATCTCATACAGTTCATTCACTTTCTTTAGTGACAGAGACGAAGATCTTCTGATCTCTGAGGAATTTGTTTTGACTGAGGAGTTAGGAATACGCCTGTGCGGATTACCTACATGTGAGAAACATGATAGCCCTGAGGAATATGAGAGCTCAAATTTCCGATCGTTGATTTACTATGCGCCAGCTGTCCTAAAATATATTATCCACCTAACGGTCATATCATTGAAGGGCATTTATGTCTTATCATGTTTGGCTGCTCCCTAGGCTATAAATAGCCGCCCCCTCAACCACTAGCTAGTTGGATGCTCCGAGAGAAACTGACACTTGTCATTAAAGCAACCCATCCTCCGAGGACTTTGAGCGAAAATCATCAAGTGAGGACAAACCCAATACCCCAACACCTAAAATCCAAAGTGATTGAGCATCACTGAAGAGAGTGTTCCTGCGTTTAATCGACGCTTGTTACCATTGAGGAATTTGCATCTTCCAAATGGTTAGGCGTCATATGGTCTAAAGCATCCAAGAGGAATTGTGGATTGCCGGGTGACCAAGTCTGTGAAGGTTTGGAAGTAACCTTGAAGACTTACCACGAGTGATTGGGCAAGATCTGTGGGACTTTGGCTCAAGGGGAATATGGTGAGGCATGTGTGTCCGGGACTGTGTGTCCTCAGGTTTGAATTCCTAGCCTCCCTAACCAGACATACAATAGTCACAATAGTTGGAACTGGTCTACCAAATCATTGTCTTCACCAAGCCTACTGGTTATATTTCCTCAACCGTTTCATTTCCTCTTTCCTGTGTTGATGAACTTGATCTATACAGTTTGAAGACTTTGACTGAAGACTTTCTCAACTTCCTCAATCCTATTTCTTCAGTCTTTTGTCTTCAGCCTGCTTATCCGGTTTGCACGCTACTTGTGCTCTGTGTATGCTTTCATTTCAACATGAAGACTATGCTACTACTTTGTTGTGTATGCAAATGTGTATCTATTCCGCTGCTAGTAGTTTGTTGCTTAGGAAATTCCTCACCCAGAATTTCCTCAATGACGAATTTGTAAAAATTGCCTATTCACCCATCTCTAGTTGATATAGCACACTTTCATTATGTAAATATCTTCTTCTGCATGCTTGTGTGTCTGCCGGGTTCTGGCTCGAATTTGTCTTAGCTCTACTTGGCCTTTCTTTTGCCGCCTTCTTTTAGCCGCCACCCTGCCTGCCGGACAGCCACGCTGCAGTTTGTGGCCTCAGGGACTTGGTCGTTTAGAATAGGCAAGTTACTATGGCTGCCTAGAGTGTTCCTCGTCGAGCGAGAAGCCAGCCAGCCGGTCGGGTAGGGAGAGGAACCATCTTGGCCTCTATTGGCGTTTCTTCCTTAGGCGTTTTCCGTGTGGACAACATTTCTTGCCTTTAGCTCTTGCCAGCCGGACAGTCGCGCTGCAAGCTGTGGCTTGGGACGAAGAGAGGGATTTGGTGTCGACACACTACTCAGCCGACTTCGGGTGTTGCTAATTTAGGTCAAGGCGGCAAGCCCCCGGGCCGGTTGACCGGACCCGGTAAAGGCGAAAGAATGAAAGAACACGTTCATAGGCGGAATTTATCATATAGATAAAAAGGTAGCCCCCGAGTGCGCCTCAGGGGACCTATTGTCTTAGCTTAGTATAAAAGATAGCGTGGTACATACACTGCATTCAGCTGTAAAACGGGCGATGGAGATTTGTGTTCCATGGTCGCTCCGTCTCCTTGCTGGAATCATCCCTCTTGCGTGCCTTGGGCTTCTGCGAATCGATGAGGTAGTAGGAGTCATTGCCCAGGGCCTTGCTGATGATGAGAGGCCCTTCCCAAGGGGCCGGGAGCTTGTGCTGGCCGGCTGTTCGCTGGATCAGCCGGAGCACAAGATCGCCCTCTTGGAAGGCACGCAGCTTCACCTTCTTGTTGTGGTAGCGGTGCAAGCTCTGCTGGTAGATGGCGGACTGGCTGCAGGCTAGCTACCAGGCCTCTTCCAGCAGATCGACGCCGTCTGCTCATACTTCCTTTGCTTCTGCCTCCATGTACATGGTGACAAGAGGTGAGTCGAACTCAATGTTAGTTTGGATGACAGCCTCAGCCCCGTACACGAGGAAGAAGGGCATGAAGCCGGTTGCTTTATTTGACGTGGTTTAAAGACTCCAAAGAACGGTCAACAGCTCCTCGATCCAGCAGGCAGCCGAGCGCTCTAGAGGCTCGACCAGTCGGGGCTTGATGCTGGACAAGATGAGGCTGTTTGCTCGCTCCACCTGGCCGTTCCACTTCGGATGGGCAACGTGCGCTAAGTCTAGTCGGATGCCGTGCTTCGCGCAGAATCGGGCCAAGATGCCATTGGCAAAGTTTGTGTCATTGTCAGTGATGATGCTGTGTGGGATGCCATACCGGACAGTGATGTCTGCGATGAATGCGACTGCAGTCGGACCATTCAGTTTCTTTATTGGCTTTGCCTGAATCCACTTTGTGAACTTGTCCACAACGTCCAGAAGATGGGTCAAGCCGCCGCGTGCTGTTTTGAATGGGCCCATCATATCCATTCCCCATACGGCAAACGGCCAAGTGATAGGGATGGTCTTGAGGGCAGAGGCCGGCTGGTGTTGCTTGGCATTGAACTTCTGGCACCCCTTGTAGTTCTGAACCAGCTCCTTGGCGTCTTCCAAGGCAGTCGGCCAGAAGAAACTATGGCGGAAAGTTTTGGCCACAAGGGACCTGGAGGCGGCATGGTGGCCACACTCGCATTGATGGATATCTCTGAGGATTGCAATGCCCTTCTCTGGCTCAATGCTGTGCTGGAATACGCTAGTGACACTGCGCCTGACGAGCTTTCTCTTGATAATTGTGTAAGAAGCCGCCCGACGTTGCACCTGTTGAGCCAAAACTTCTTCGCCTGGTAGCTCGCTGCTCACCAGAAAGTTGAGGATGGAGTGTGCCCAAGATGGAGCTTCCACCACCATCATGACAGCAACTGGTATTAGGAAGGCCGGCCTGGGAGGCGATGGGCTGGAATCGGCCGCCGCTTGCTGTGTTGAAGAAGTCCCCGGGCCGACTGCAATAGCCCCTGGGCCGGGGATGGCATCGTAGTCCCTGGCCCACCTGAAGAAGTCCCCTGGCCGACTGCTGCAATCCCCAAGCCCGATTGGTCTGCTACAAGATCATCTGGCACGAAGATGGACTCTGATTCTGGTGAAGGCTAGATAGACGGATTACACAGGTACTCAAGGGAGACGCCGGTTGGAACGGCCTGCCGGGTAGAGCCGATGCGGGCTAGGGCGTCAGCTCCTTCATTGTCGGCACGTCACACATGGATGAACTCGCACCCGTCGAAGTATCCGCTAATCTGCTGGACGAGTGAGCGGTAGCGGGCCATATTGGCATCCTTGGCGTCCCAGTCACCAGAAGACTACTAGACCACCAAATCCGAGTCACCATAGCATAGGATGCGGCGGATGCCGATGCCCTTGGCCAACCAGAGCCCATGGACGAGTGCCTTGTACTCGGCCACGTTGTTGGAGGCGGCAAAGTGGATCTGCAGGGTATATTTCAGCTTGTCGCCTTTGGGAGAGGTGAGGACGATGTCGGCTCCCAAGAAGGTGCGCATCTTGGATCCGTCGAAGTGCATCCGCCAATGTGTGCAATCCGGGCTAGCGGCAGGTACTGGGTCTCGGCCCAGTCGACTAGGAAGTCGGCCCGTTCTTGCGATTTGATGGCGGTGCGGGGCTGGTAAAAGATGGTGTAAGGAGCTAACTCAATGGCCCACTTGGACACGCGGCCCATGGCATCTCGGTTGGCCATTATCTCAGCAAGTGGAGCAGTGCATACAACTATGATGGGATGCTCCAGGAAGTACTGCTTCAGCTTCTTGGCGGCAAAATACACGCCGTAGCACATCTTTTGGTAGTGGGGGTAGTTTTGCTTGGAGACGAACATCACTTCGCTCAGGTAATAGACCGGCCTGTGGGTCGGCTGAGCCTTGCCGGCTTCCGGGCGCTTGACAACTATGACTACGCTGACGACCCAACTTGTAGCGGGAATAAAAAGGAGCATGGGCTCCTTGTCAGTAGGGGCAGCTAGAAGAAGCAGCGTGGACAGCATCCGCTTGAGTTGGAGGAATGCTTCATCTACCTGGTCAGACCACTCAAAGCCCTTGGTTTTCTTCATCAGCTGGTACAGGGGGAGGGCCTTCTCTCCCTGTCGGCTCAGGAATCAACTGAGAGATGCCAAGAACCTGGTGAATTTTTAGACGTCCCATAGTCGGGTCGACCTCTCCATCTTCTCGATGGCTTTGATCTTTACGGGGTTGCACTCGATCCCGCGTTTAGAGACAAGGAAACTAAGGAGTTGGCCGACTGGTACTCCAAAACGCACTTCTCCTGGTTGAGCTTGATTTGGATATGGTGTAGGTTGGTGAAGGTATACTTGAGATCCTCCAAAAGGGTGCCACGCTTCTCCATCTTCACCACAATGTCATGCACATAGATGTGGGAATTCCGGCTGAGTTCTGGCAGGAGGCACTTATACATGCACCGTTGAAAGGTGGTGCTGGCATTTCGCAAGACGAACGTCATGACGAGGTAGCCGAAGGCACCAAAGGCGGTGATGAAGGCGGTCTTCATCTGGTCTTTCTCATTCATCTTGATCGGTTGGTAGCCGGAGTAGGCATGCAGGAAACACAACAGCTCACATCCGGCTGTGGATTCTATCACTTGATCGATCCAAGGCAAGGCAAACGTATCCCTGGGAAAAGCCTTGTTCAGGCTGGTGTAGTCGATACACATGCACCAGTTGTTATTCTTCTTCAGAACGAGGACTGGGTTGGCAAGCCAGTCCGGGTAGAACACTTCCATGATGAAGCCGGTTGCCAAGAGTCGGGTGACTTCTTCACCAATGATTCTTCTCTTCTGATAGGCGGCGTAGGGCTTGCTTGACCGGCTTGGCATCCGACCTCACATTTAGCTTGTGCTCGGTGAAATCCCTCGAAACACTCGGCATGTCCTTGGGGAATCATGCAAATATGTCCCGATTCTCACGGAGCAAATCGACGAGCTCGCTTTCCTATTTGCTGTCAAGGTTGGAACCTATGAAAGCGAATAGCTGTGGGTGGGTCGGGTCCAAGACTATATTCTTGGTTTCTTTGGCCAGCTTGAAGGAAGCCCCGCTGTCCACCTCCTCGTAGTCAGTCGGCACGGCAGACTGCTCGCCGGCCTTGGCCACTACCCGATCGATGAGGTCATTCTCTTGGGCGATGGCGAGGGACTCGGCCAGTCCGGAGCTGGCTGCCGAACACTCGGCTGACTTCTTGTAGTCGCCGACGATGGTGATGATGCCCTTGGGACCCGACATCTTCGTCTTCAAGTACGCATAATGCGGAACCATCATGAACTTGGCCATGGCTGGCCGGCCCATGAGCGCGTGGTCAGGGTTGTCCAAGTCAGTCGCCTCAAACCAGATAGGCTCACGGCGGAAGTGATTCTGGCCACCGAACAGGACGTTGATCTTGATCTTGCCGAGTGGTGAATGGAAGAGCCCCGGGGCGATTTCGTGGAACACGGTCCGGCTGGGGAGGAGCTGTTTCTCCTTGATGCCCAACAATTCCATGGTGTCGCGGTAGAGGATGTTGATGCTGCTGCCACAGTCCATCAAGACTCGGGAGAAGCGGCAAGTCCGCCTGTCGGTGGAGAAGGTGGGGTCCAACACCATGGCATAGCCCCCCGGCGTGGGCATTATGGCCGAATGGTCTTTCTGGCTTCAGGTGATGGGCTTCTCGGATCAATGCATGTACTCGGGGATTCAGGCACAACATTGTTCTCCTCACGGTGTTGCTGCCGCCTGCTGCACTTGTCATTGGCCTAGCTCATGAAGACGATGTAGGCAGCGTGCTCATCGGGGAATTCGTCTTGGAGCATGCCGATAGGGCGGGCCAGCTGCTGAGGAGCTGGACCCGCTGGGCCGAGAGGAGGAGACGGTAGAGCCTCTCCCTTGGCAATGCGAGCGAGCTAGTTTCATCGCCGAGTCATATGGTTTGACGGCTTGGCACCGTTGTGGAACTTGCACGGGGCCTCAAGGGCCTGCTTGAAAGAGAGGGACGGCTGCCAGGCACCCTTGTTGCGCTGCTAACGCTTGGGGCCTGGCTGGCCAGCTGGCTATTGGTCTTAGTTCTCAATTGTTGCCACCTGCCGGCATTTGGAAGCCGGTTCTGGGGCCTTGCGCTTGTTGATGTTGCTCTGCTGCTCACGCCGGCTTCTACTTCTCGAGCTTCCGTTGTATTCCCTAGAAGAGGAGAGGAAGATGCAGCACAGTAGCGTAAGTATTTCCCTCAGTTTTTGAGAACCAAGGTATCAATCCAGTAAGAGACCACGCGCGAGTCCCTCGCACCTGCACAAACAAATAAGAACTTCACAGCCAACGCGATAAGGGGTTGTCAATCCCTTTACGGTCACTTACGAAAGTGAGATCTGATAGAGATGATAGTTTATATTTTTGGTATTTTTGTTTATAAGAATAGAAAGTAAAAGCAGAAAAAGTAAAGTAGATGTAGATTGATATGTTGAGAATAGACCCGGGGGCCATAGTGTTTTCTAGTGGCTTCTCTCATGATAGCGATATTCTACGGCACGTAAACAAATTACTATCGAGCAATTGATAGAAAATTGAATAATTATGAGACTATCTAGGCATGATCATTGTATATAGGCATCACGTCCGAGACAAGTAGACCGACTCCTGCCTGCATCTACTACTATTACTCCACACATCGACTGCTATCCAGTATGCATCTAGTGTATTGAGTTCATAAGAACAGAGTAACGCCTTAAGAAAGATGACATGATGTAGAGGGATAAACTCAAGCAATATGATATAAACCCCATCTTTTTATCCTTGATGGCAACAATACAATACGTGCCTTGCTGCCCCTACTGTCACTAGGAAAGGACACCGCAAGATTGAACCCAAAGCCAAGCACTTCTCCCATTGCAAGAACTAGAGATCTAGTAGGCCAAATCAAACCAATAATTCGTAGAGACTTGGAAGGATATTATGAGCACACATAAAGAGTTCAGAAAAGAACCAAATATTTCTCATAGATAATCTTGATCATAAACTCACAATTCATCGGATCTCGACAAACACACCGCAAAAAGAGATTACATCGAATAGATATCCTCGAAGACCGAGGAGAACTTTGTATTGAGATCCAAAGATAGAGAAGAAGCCATCTAGATACTAGCTATGGATTCGAAGGTCTGTGGTAAACTACTCAAAACTCATGGTGAGGGCGATGATGATGATGTAGAAGCACTCCGTGATGGATCCCCCCTCCGACGGAGCTCTGGAGCAGGCTCCAAGATGGGATCTCATGGGAACAGAAGGTTACAGTGGTGGAACTAGGGTTTTCTCTCCTCTTCTGATGGTTTCGGGGTACGTAGGCTTATATAGGAGGAAGGAGGCCACCGGGGGCCTCACGAGGGACCCATGAGGCAGGGGGCGCGCCCTGGGCAGGGGGGCGCGCCCCCCACCCTCGTGGGCACCTCGTAGCCCCTACTCTGTGGTTCTCAAGTCTCCCGTGCGTGATTTTCTCCAAAAATATCTCTCCCGAAGTTTTCATTCCGTTTGGACTCCATTTGATATCCCTTTTCTGTAACCCCTAAAACAGGCAAAAAAACAGCAATCTGGACTGGGCCTTTGGGTTAGTAGGTTAGTCCCAAAAATAATATAAAAGTGTATGACAAAGCCCATTAAACATCCAAAACATCATAAATAATAGCATGGAACAATCAAAAATTATAGATACGTAGGAGACGTATCAAGCATCCCCAAGCTTAATTCATGCTCGTCCTCGAGAAGGTAAATGATAAAAACAGAATTTTTGATGTGGAATGCTAACCAACATAGTTTTTCAATGTAATTATCTTAATTGTGGCATGAATGTTCAGATCTGAAAGATTCAAGATAAAAGTCTATATTGACATAAGAAATAATAATACTTCAAGCATACTAACAAAGCAATCATGTCTTCTCAAAATACTATGGCTGAAGAAAGTTATCCCTACAAAATCATATAGTCTGGCTATGCTCCCTCTTCATCGCACAAAATATTCATATCATGCACAACCCCGATTTCAGCCAAGCACTTGTTTTCATACTCTGTTCTTTCAATCCTTTCAACTTTCACGCAATAAGTGAGCATAAGCCATGGACATAGCACTATGGGTGGAATAGAGAGGTGGTTGTGGAGAATACAAAAAGGAGGGAGATAGTCTCACATCAACTAGGCATATCAACGGGCTATGGAGATGCCCATCAATAGATATCAATGTGAGTGAGTAGGGATTGCCATACAACGGATGCACTAGAGCTAAATATGTATGAAAGCTCAACAAAAGAAACTAGTAGGAATATACAAGCCAAGTTCTATAATGAAAATTTCCACTAGTATATGAAAGTGACTGAACATGAGACTCTCTATCATGAAGAACATGGTGCTAATTTGAAGCACAAGTGTGGAAAAAGAGATAGTAGCAATTGTCCCTATTTTTCTTTTCTATTCTTTTTCCCCATTTTTTTGGGCCTTTCTTTTTTTCTTTGGCCTTTTTTTTCTTTTTTTTTCTTTTTTTTTGTGGACGGGCTTTATTGATTTAGCCTTTCCTCCCATGGGACAATGCTCTAATAATGATGATCATCACACTTTCATTACAACTCGATATTACAGCTCGATACTACAACAAAGTATGACTCTATATGAATGCCTCCGGCGGTGTACCGGGATGTGCAATGAAACAAGAGTGACATGTATGAAAAATTATGCATGGTGGCCTTGCCACAAATATGATGTCAACTACATGATCATGCATGGCAATATGACAATATGAAGCGTGTCATATGAACGGAACGGTGGAATGTTGCATGGCAATATTTCTCGGAATGGCTATGGAAATGCCATGATAGGTAGGTATGGTGGCTGTTTTGAGGAATAATATGGTGGCTGTTTTGACGAAGGGCATATAGTGGGTGTATGGTATCGGCGAAAGTTGCGCGATACAAGAGAGGCTAGCAACGGTGGAAGGTTGAGAGTGCGTATAATCCATGGACTCAACATTAGTCATAAGAACTCATTTACTTATTGCAAAAATCTATGAGTCATCAAAATAAAGCAATCAACGCATGCTCCTAGGGGGGAGGTTGGTAGGAGTTAACCATCGCGTGCCCCCGACCTCCACACAAAGGTTGGCACTTTACAAATACCTCATGCTCTAACTTCGTCACATAGTGGTTCACCATACGTGCATGCAACGGGAATCACTAACCTTAACACAAGTATTTCTCAATTTCATAATAACTCCACTAGCATGACTCTAATATCACTATCCTCATATCTCAAAACATTTATCAAGCATCCAACTTCTCATCATATTCAATGGACTTAATGTGAAAGTTTTTACTACATTGATATTGGATGTCTATCATGTGAAGACTAGTTTTATAGCCTAAACACATTACCATGCTGTTTTAATAGACTCTCAAAAGGATATAAGTGAAGCATGAGAGTTCAACAATTTCTTCAAAATATTATCAACACCGTCCTCTAAAAGATGTAAGTGAAGCACTAGAGCAAAAACTATTCAACTCAAAAGATATAATTGAAGCACATAGAGTGTTCTAACAATTCCTAGGCCATATTTAACTCTCTCAAATAGGTGTGTCCAGCAAGGATGATTGTGGCAAACTAACAAGCAAAGACTCAAATTATACAAGACACTCCAAGCAAAACACATATCATGTGGTGAATAAAAATATAGCTCCAAGTATAGTTACCGATGGATGAAGACGAAAGAGGGGATGCCTTCCCGGGGCATCCCCAAGCTTAGGCTTTTGATTGTCCTTCAATTTTACTTGGGGTTCCATGGGCATCCCCAAGCTTAGGCCCTTGCTACTCTTTGTTCCATAGTCCATCAAAGCAATACTCAAAACTTGAAAACTTCACAACACAAAACTTAGACAAAAATCTCGTGAGTTTCGTTAGTATAAGAAAGCAGACCACTACTCAAAGTTACTGCAATGAATTCATTCTTTGTTTATATTGGTGTTAAACCTACTGTATTCCAACTTCTCTATGGTTCATACTTCCCAATATTACTCATAGATGCATTGAAATAAGCAAACAACACACGAAAAACAGAATCTGTCAAAAACAGAACATTCTGTAGTAATCGGCAGGTTTCGCAAACTTCTGTAATTCCAAAAAATTCAAACTAAATTTGTATACGTGAGGAATTTTTCTATTAATCATCTGCAAAAAGAATCAACTAAATAGTACGCTCCAGTAAAATCTGATGACCATTCTAGCGAGCGCTAACGATTCTGTTTTTCACACCAAGATCACATAAACTTCACACAAGTCTTCCCAAAGGTTCTAGTTGGCAAAAACACTAAACAAAACATGAAACCACATCTAAAAAGAAGCTATATGTAATATTTATTCCCTAACAGCAGCAAAAATAAAAATATAAAATTGGGTTGCCTCCCAACAAGCGCTATCGTTTGTACGCCCTTAGCTAGGCACGATACATGATAGATCTAGGTATTGCCATCCTTGGAAGGCAATCCATAATTGGATCTCGTGATAGATTCATATGGTAATTTGATTTTCTTTCTAGGAAATTGTTCCATTCCCTTCCTTAACGGAAATTGGAATCTAATATTTCCTTTCTTCATATCAATAATTGCACCAATCGTTCTAAGGAAAGGTCTACCAAGAATAATAGGACATGAAGGAATACAATCTATATCAAGAAAAATGAAATCTACGGGCACATAATTCCTATTGGCAACAATAAGAACATCATTAATCCTTCCCACATGTTTCTTAATAGTGGAATCCGCAAGATGCAAATTTAAAGAACAGTCATCAAGCTCATGGAACCCTAGCAAATCATACAAAGTTTTTGGGATAGTGGAGACACTTGCACCCAAATCACACAAAGCATAGCATTCATGATCTTTTATTTTTATTTTAATAGTAGGTTCCCACTCATCATAAAGCTTTCTAGGGATAGAAACTTCCAACTCAAGTTTTTCTTCATAAGATTGCATCAAAGCATGAACTATGTGTTTGGTGAAAGCTTTATTTTGACTATAAGCATGCGGAGAAGTTAGTACGGATTGCAACAAGGAAATACAATCAATCAAAGAGCAATTATCATAATTGAATCCCTTGAAATCCAAAGTAGAGGGTTCATCACTATGCAAAGTTTTAATCTCTTCACTCCCACTTTTAACAATTTTAGCATCAAGATCTCAAAACTCTGAATCATTGGGACACCTTAAAGAAGAATCATCTCCAATCCTATCTTCATCAAGATTTATACTAGAAAACAAGGATCTAATAGGAGACACATCAATAACTTTCAGATCTTCATCTTTATTTTCATGATAACTAGAAGAACACGCTTTAATATAATTCTCTTTTTTAGCACGCATCCTAGCGGTTCTTTCTTTGCATTCATCAATGGAAATTCTCATGGCTTTGAGAGACTCATTGATATCATGCTTAGGTGGGATAGATCTAAGTTTCAAAGAATCAACATCAAGAGTAATTCTATCCACACTTCTAGCCAATTCATCAATCTTAAGCAATTTCTCTTCAAGCATAGCATTGAAATTCTTTTGCGAGATCATAAACTCCTTAACACTAGTTTCAAATTCAGAAGGCATCTTTCATAAGATTTGTTTTTTTTTTACTATGTACTGCAAGGCAACAGCCTCACAGTGTTTTATTACCTTAAAAACCCATATAGGGGAAGAAATACAAAAGGTCCTAAATATATACAGAGAAGAGAGGGGAGGGGACTTACATCTAGGCTACTGAAGTGAGGCTATCCAAGATAGGAGTCTATCTCTATATTTACATTTAATTCTATGAGCAAGTAAGGAGATATCATACACAAAGTTTCTTTTCCAGGATCTGAAACTAGGTTGCTCATTCCTGAAAACTTTGCCAGTCCTCTGCGTCCAGATATTCCAAGCAGCAGTGAAGACCACCTCAGTGAAGAAAGGTTGTCCAAAGTCTTGACGTGCTGCTAGAGCCATGGAGTATGTGGAGGAGTGTCCTGCAGCTGTCCAAGAAATACCAAGATAGTTCCAAACGCGCTGACTGAAATTGCAGACGAAGAATAGGTGTGCCCGGTCTTCAAGATGGGGCAGAAGACATATTGAACAATGAGCATCATCGACATGCCAGTGCCTTCGTTGCATCATATCTCTAGTGTTGAGGCGATCCATTAGTAGAAGCCAACCGAAAACTTTGATCTTCAGCGTGCAAGAACATTTCCATATCCATTTAAATATGGGGTCCACCACAATATGAGAAAACCGGAAGTCATAGTACACCTTGGAGATGAAGGTCCCAGACTTCGAGGGCCATTTCCAGGTGTCATTTGCTGAAGGATCAAGGTGTATAGAAGTCAAAAGAGACTGCAGAAGCTGTAGTTCCTCATAGGCTTCGATGGACAGGGGTAAATGAAAGTTCTGCGTTTCAGTTGAGTCCAGGAAGAAATCCTTGACAATGATAAACTCATTAATCACAAATGAGTATAGATGAGGAAATCTGGTCTGTAGAGAAATCACCCTATTATCAATATGCCATTTATCAGACCAAAACAAGACTGTGTCACCCGAAGAAACATATGGGACGGCGAGGGAGCAGAATTGATCATAGAGTTGAATGATGTCCCTCCACCAGAAGGAGCCACAGTTGCGAGTTGCTTGGGGTGGAGAAGAGACGTAATAAGTGTCCCAGATCAACTGAACCCAAGGTATATCCAATTTGTTAAAAAAATTATATAGATGCTTCATGAGCAAAGCCTCATTCTGAGTTTCCAGGTGGGTGATGCCAAGTCCACCACATTTCTTGGGCCGGCATATAAGGTCCCAGGCAGCGAGAGATTGACGAGGCGTCTCCGAATTGCCTCTCCAGAGGCATTGGCGCATGATCCGTTCCAGCTGTTTAATAATGACTTTTGGGAGGGACAGAGAGCACAAGAAGTAAATAGGCATGGATGCTAAGACCGATTGTAGCAACTGAAGGCGGCTGCCCTGGTTGAGCAAACAGGAGGAAGCAGACAGCCTCCTCTCCAGACGATCCACAAGTGGCGTTAACTCTGCCACAGTTGGCCTAGAAGTGCCCATAGGCAGACCAAGGTATGTGAAAGGGAGAGTACCCACCTCACAGCCTAGAAGTGACGCAATACGGGAGCCTTCTTCCTCAGATAAGTTTAAAGGAATCAACGATGACTTGCTGAAGTTAACACAGAGCCCGGTGGCTTGAGCAAACTTATGAAGCATCTGTTTCAGGGCAAGGAGCTGATCATCAGCGGCCGGGAGGATGATCAGAGTATCATCAGCGTACTGAACAATTGGGTAATCATTGGAGCTGGTAGGTATTGGCATTTGAAGAATGTGTCGAGTGCACATATCATTTACCACCGATTGAAGAAGATCCACCGCAATGACAAAAAGAAGCGGGGACAAAGGGTCTCCTTGACGCACCCCAGTTCTGCAGTGGAAATGTTGTCCAGGTACTCCGTTAAGGAGCACAGAAGAAGAGCCTGAAGATAACAGAGAATTTACCCAGCCAGTCCAACGCTTGTCAAAACCCTTATAATGCAACATCTGAAGAATGGTAGCATGTTCCAGAGTATCAAACGCCTTCGTGAAATCAAGTTTGAGAAGAACAATAGGCCGTTTGGAAGCTTTGCATTGGTGTATGTATTCAAAGCACCAAGCTAAGCAGTCCTGGATTGATCTGCAACGTAGAAAACCATATTGGTTTTTATGGATGCACCGGAGGATTACCTGTTGCAGTCTGTTAGCGAGCAGTTTCGTCAGAAATTTCAGGCAGGTGTTGGTCAGAGAGATAGGCCGAAAGTCTCCCACCACCTCAGGGCTCAACTTCTTAGGAATGAGGGTGATGAGGGAAGTGTTCAAGCATTCGAGGTCACAATTGCCCTCATAGAAGTCTCGGACAAGGGATAAGAAATCCTGCTTAAGAATTGGCCAACATTTCTTCAAGAACAGACCAGAAAACACATCAGGGCCCGGGGCACGATCAGGGGGAATATGTTTGATCACTTCCTCCACTTCTTTCTCGGAAAAAGGCCGAGACAGTTCCTCAAGGCCATCAACCTTGGCAATAAGGGAGGCAAGGTCAAAATCCATCTTAATCCCCTTAGCATGGCCCATACGCTGCTTGAAATCAGACCAAAACATAGCAGCGAGTTGTTGATGGTCAGAAATTACTTCGCCCTCTGCATTTCTGAGCGAAGAGATGGTATTTTTGCGGTATCTCTCCGTGGCCATGGCATGGAAGAATTTGGAGTTCTCCTCACCAACTTTAATGGACCTGATCGTGCAACGCTGCTTCCAATAGATGAACTGCATGTGCAAGATATCTGCAAGATGTGCTTTAACAATGCGGCGAAAATTCGTTTCAGGCCAACTCAAAGGGCGACAGTCCTCAAGTTGGTCGAAGAAAAGAATAACCTTGTTGCAATCATCGATAAGTGCCTTCACCGTAGCCAGCCGAATATGCCATTGCTTAAGTGCATAGCGTAGGGCTTTGAATTTTGCCGAAATGCGTGATGCGATATTAGCCTGTCTGAAGTTTCTGTTCCACACCGATGAGACACAGTCAAAGAAACCAGGGAGATCAATCCAGTAATTCTCAAAGCGGAAAACTTTGGCTTTGGGGATGCTCGTGGCAATCGAGACTACACAGGGCACGTGATCCGAGGCAGTTCTGGCTAGTGGATAGACCAAGGTATTGGGGTGGTCATGCGTCCACGCAACTGAAGTAAAAAACCAATCAAGTTGCTCTAGCAGTGGCTGTGCTTGCATATTGGACCAAGTGTATTGTCTGCCTTTGATTGGAAGTTCAATGAGGCCAAGATGCCCAATGATTTCATTGAACAAGAACATATCGTTAATATTGCCCCCTGGAAGATTACGATTGTCCACAGATCTCATGAAGTTAAAGTCGCCTAGAAGAAGCCATTTATCATCCACATTAATATTAAGATTATAGAGCCACTGAACAAACTCATCGCGGGCAGGACCCTGACACGGTCCATAAACTGTCACAAGTGTCCAGACTTCAGAAGTGTGAGCAGAGCTGAATTCCACCACGATACCAAAAGGTTTAGTCACGATTAGCTTGCCGATGAAGAAAGAGGAATTCCATATGATTACAATACCACCAGAGGCCCCATTTGAAGGAACATACACAAAATTATCAAAACGCCTGGGGCAGAATTTACGAAGAAAACGATGATCAATATGCATACACTTAGTTTCCTGAAGGCAAATTACTGAGCATCCACTCTCATCAATCTTTTGCTTGACAGCAAGTTGACGTGCCTCAGAGTTAAGTCCCCTAACATTCCAGCAAAAGACCTTCCAAGCTCTACAGTTGTTTTGATTCATGGGAAACATGTAGAAAGCAGCAGCATAATGTATCACGCAGTGATCCATAGAGTAGCATATTACATAACCGAGCCATAAAGTTCAGAACAAGGAAAATAAAACAAAGATAAATGGCGATTTGGGAGGTACGCCATAGACCCAGACTTGTGAGAGGTTTAATGATCATCAGAACTCGTGCTGCTGGTGACAGACGGATCTTCCGTAAGCTTCTCCTTGGTCATTTTCTCTTGAGCAATCCGAAGACGGGTGCCAATGCGCTGAAGATCATCAATCGAGCAGAGTGGGGGAGGCGGCAGTCCATGCGCAGACGCCTTCGTCTTGCGCTTCTTCGGAGCAGAGCGTTGGCGCAATTCTTCAGGCACAGGGACCTGGCGGAAGCCTCCCTTGAGAGCAGAGAGGCGGGCGCTGCGGCGGACCTCGGAGACCACGAGGGGCGTAGCCGCCTTGCGGCCACGCTTCCTTGGCATCTTGGCAGAAAATTGGAAGGCCTCCGTCACCGGGCAGGAGATGTCATCGAAGCACAGCGCGCGGACCACCGGCTTCTTCGCAGGACCAGATAGTGCGGAGTTGCAGTCCGTCCGCAGAGCGATATCGAGTCCAGACAAGGTGCAGTTAAAGTCCCATACATTGAGAGGCAACTCAAAAGACAGAAACTCCTGTTGATGAAGAGATCTTGGAACCTCTGAGACCCACTGGAGTGGCAGCAAGCGCTCGAAGCTACGCTGCCATTGTAGACCAGGTGGTAATTCAGGCCCGTAAAGAGTTAGGACCATACCAACGTGAAGCGGAGGTTGATTCACAGCAACTTCAACATCATCATTGTTGATGGAATCTTCAGACAGCTGGAGGACCATGGATTCCTGGGATGGCTCCTCATCGTGCTGGTTGTCATCAACCTGCTCCAAGATGTCCTCGGGTTGCTGCTGGAATCCATGAGACTGCTCATTAACTGGTGGAGGCACATCATTCCAGCCCAGTTCGGGAAATTCAGGCAAGACCATCCAGTTGAGATTATCAACCACCATCTGTCCAGGCAGGGGGTGCGGATTACCATTGGCTGGCATAGGATCTTCATCAGCGGGTAAAACATCCGCAAAGTCCGCAGAGAGGATGTAAACAGGTACTGTCCAGGAGATGCGTGCTCCACCAAAATCTGAATATTCTCGGTAGACAATATCACGCGGCACAAGGGAGGGAGCAGGAAAAGATACATACGCCAAAGTGCGGCCAAGAACGGGATCCTCTTGATGCCAGTAATGAAATCTGCCAAAAGAGCCTATGGCATCCGCGATGTAGGTTGTTCTTCTGTAGTCAAGCGGGATGCCAACAAGCATAATCCATCCTCGGCGGAATCCATGGACAGCCCGGTAATTGATGCCCTCATCATGGGGTATGAACCGGATGAACCGATCATTGCCAAGATCAAACGGGGGTTGATCCACTAAGGTTTGTCTGGCAACAGCGCTGCGGAAACGGAAAAGTCCTACCCCCTGAATCCAAGGTTGTGCATCCAGGACAGGACGGCCAAGCTGATTGACAACAAAATCACTGACCAGATTGCGGAAGAGAGGAACCTCGGCCTGGAGAGGTGCAGGCTCCACAATGGCGATAGCGAAAGCCTCGTTTTGCCGGTCAGGAGCAACCGCCGGCGAGAAGAAGGCCCGTGGAAGCCTCAGGGGGCCGCCGTCGACGATGTCAAAGCCCTGCGGGAGGAAGTCCATTGGGTCGAGCTCGAAGTTGGCCATGGCAGGTGTTGGTGGTGGCTGGGAAGTGTTTGGTGGTGGAGGTGTGGGCGGCGGAGCTGATGCAGGTTGCGGTGGAGTAATGGGCGGCGGCTCGGATGGCAATGGTGGAGGCGATGGGGTGGCAGACGCGATGGGACTGGACAAAGGTGCAGAGAGGCCGGCTGGGAGGGAAATCGAAGCGGCAGGCGATAAAGAATCCTTAGACTGGATTTGAGCCGCAATATTGACCCGGGGGACCCACTTGTAAGCGGGGGAAGGTGCAGAGTCCGAGCAAGATTTCGCTCGGTGGCCCAGGCGAAAACATTGTCTACAACGGATTTGATTAGAACACGTTACCGTTGCGTGTTTCATTGAGAGACAATTTTTGCACTTCCAAACTTGAAACACCATATCATTAATAAAATCCTCATCTGTAACAGATAGGCAGTTACTGTCCTGAGAGTTAAGGTTAGCAGTCTCCGACGAGGCGAGGGAAAAAACCGGAGGATTACTGTCTCCATGGGCCTCAGGGGGATGGGCCGATTGAGCGCCCCAGATCGAATCATCCGACTGGGCCAAGGGGGGGTTGTCTGCGGCGAAACAGCCGAGACTTGTGGAGCAAGAAAATCCGAAAATGGTGCAGATTGATCCGATCCTGAAATGACGGGCGTAAGTTTCGCCGGAACGTTGATAGTTCCAAAAGAGATGGGTGGCGTAGCCACCGTCCACTGGAGATTGCTCGCCGGCGGCGAGGAGATGATAACACGTTCCCGAGGATTAATTTCATAACCGGCCTCAGCAATGGTATCAATACAGACTTGTGTAGCAGGATATCTGTAGCCCCGGCAAGCTGGGTATTGCTGGAAAGTAGCAAACGAAATCCTTTTCCCCGACGAGGCACCCGAACGTAAAGATGATCTGGTTGGGGGTTTATGCATGGCCAGGAGGCCAAGAGTAGCCCGTTTTTTAGATGGACTAACAAGAATCCATTCTGCATCACATTCTTTCTTCTAGATCTCAAACTCACGGCGCCAGTTCGGGCCTCCATGGCCCCAGAGGTGGAAAAAGCATTTGAATTGCATGCAAGCAAAAGAACGTAGCTGCAGAATATAAAGTCCAACTTTCTTGCATGAAACAAAGAATGAAAATACCTTGTCCTTAATATGAGAGACCATGAAGTCAATAGCAGAACCTCCAAGGGCTGATTCTAGTGCAGCCGCAACTGAATCCTCAGTAAGACGAAAAATATGCCTGCTGAAAGACACCACCATAACAAAATGATGTGTGTCATCCGAAGGATGGATCGTTTGTCCACAAACGTTGAAAACCCTAGATGCAAAGTCCAGACCCGCCGAAAAGTCCAGATCCAACGTAGATCCACGGGAGGAACCCATAGGAGATGGATGTAGACGTGTAGATCAGAGGACGCCGGATCCAATGAGCGGAGATGTAATGCCCAGGATGGGACTATACCTCCTACGTGTCGAGGCACGACTTAAAGGTATAAGCCCATCCTAGAATGATCTCAAGTTTGGTATCTTTGCACAACTCATGTAAAAGAGGGATTAAAAAGCAAAAGAGGATAGTTGGCTTACACTCGCCACTTCACACAATACATTACATAAACAATCATCATTCAAAACATCACAGCCCGACTACGGGTAAGAACCAAAAGAAAGATACCAAAACAACAAAAGCCACAGGTCAGGATCGAATCCTAGTAGAAACCACTACTGAACATCGAAACGTCACAAGCAAACGGCCACACTCTTCATCGAGCTCCCGATGAAGAACTGATCCAACTCCTGCACCAAACTCGGCTGAACCTGCAACTGGTGTGGTGAAGTAACTGTGAGCCACAGAGGACTCAGCAATCCCGTTCCCGGGTAACAAGACTATTTAAGCCTTGGGTGAGGATAAGGCTGAAGAAAGAATATGAGGTGAAGGAACAAACAAGAGTCTGCAGCAGCAACTAGCACTAACTTACGTAAAAGAGAGCGAGAAGAGAAGAGCATCGGTCGAAAGATGATCAAGAAGTGATCCTAACTAAAGCCGGTCAAACATAACCCCACCGTGTTCAACTCCCGAATCCCTATTCGGAAATTGACAGTCACGGTACACACGCTGGTAGTGTATTGGAACATTGTGTCAAGTTATCTACAACCGGAATTAACAAGCTCCCATCTGCCACATAACCGCGGGCACGGCTTTCGAAAGTTCAAACCCTGCAGGGGTGTTCCAACTTGACCCATTACAAGCCCACGATCCGCGGAGTCGCAACTCCATAGTTGGGAAGACCCGAGTATTCTCGGAATCCCGTGCTCAAGTTAAACCGAACTAAGGTAAGGCTAATCCAGCAAATCCTCCCGGCGTGTCGACACCCTGATAGTAGCCGCGCGTATCTAGGTCTCAGGACACGACCGTATGGGCGATCCCACGGGTTTTTACCAAACCTTGAGTTTCCTCGAGGTGGCCCCGCGTAACCCCCGTTTCGGACCAACACTCATGTGGAGCACTGGCCCGGGGTTGTTGAATTAAAATAAAAGGGATAGCTAGTCCACATGCAAGTTTTTTATTAGTTTGTTATTAGGCAAATAGTACCAATGTTGGGACTTGCTGGAAAAGACTTAGCACTTAGCGGTTTATCAAGGGGGTCCCATACACCCCAACCGTGTTAGGAACGCAAAATCAAGGAACATAACACTGGTTTATACGGTTCCTAACGGCATGAGTGGAACAAAACACCAAGCAAAAGGCTTAGCCTTCCACCCTGCCAGTATATACATGATTTCATTTTTAAACATTTATATAGTGTGATATAACCCAACCAAACTTCAACATGAAGCAAGCATCTTCAAACTTCACCTGCAACTAGCAATGCTATAAGAGGGGTTGAGCGAAGCGTACTTAGCCAAGCAACGGTTTGCATAGGTAGGGTGGTTAAACATGGCAATTGGTAACAAGTAGGAGGCTGACAAGAAGACATGGGCATCGAGGCAAAACTATAGATCGTGACTTCTAGCAATAGGCAAAGATAGTAAAGGTATCCGGGTTCGGTCATCTTGCCTGGGATTCCACAAGGGAAGAAGAACGGATCCAAGAAGTAGACGGAGCAACACAGACGAGAGAAGAAGCCTCACAACTCCGGAACGAAACCGAAGCTAACAAGAGAAGCAACCGGAAAGAAAACAAACAACTCGGTAAACACACATATCATAAACATGGCATACGATGCACAAGCAAGAATGATGCATGTCCGGTTTAAATATGCAAGGCATGGCAAGTGCACAAACAAATACTACAAGTTAAGTGGAGATCAATATGCAACGAGTTGCATATTGACGAAACACCACATATTAATTATTTAGTTGACTCTCATTATTTACAAGACAAGATTAAATGTTTTAGCATGGCAAGAGGTGAAGCATAAAGAAACTACACTATTTAGACAATTTAAATGAGGCCGGAAATAACAACAACATATTCCGGAAAATCCCCATGAGCATGTTTAATAATTATAAGCAACAACAATTAAACATATAATGTTGTTATCATGATGCGGATGACATGATCAAGTTTATGCAATTATTAAAAGGGGTTGACATTAAGAGATATGAAGTATTGTCATCGTGGTGGAAAGGAAGGGGGCCACGACAACGATCCGAAAATGATGCAACGGCAACATATCGGTACCGGTAACTCGTTGAGAGTCCGATGAAAAAGATGACGAAGCGAGTCAAACGAGATGAAAGAGGTGGGGTGATCCCGTTGCCGGGTTCCCACGAGTCGGTGGCGAGGCAACCGAGGAACATGACAAAAGGTGGAACGGGCACGAAGCACACACGGGAAACATTTCATACAACACACAACAAGCATTCACGGGTCATCCACGGGGTCGTTTCGGTATACCTTCGAAGCGTGCGTTTCGGGGCGGTTCGAGACGTCGAGGGACGTAGTGGAAGAAGTCGTTCCGCGAGTCGGGGAACACGTTAACGTAGAGGAAGAAGTCGTTCACGGGGTGTCGTGGTACTTGGCGAATTCCTCGTTTCCGGGCGACGGTAGTGGTACTCGCGGTGACGGTAGAGGAAGTAGTGGAACTTGACGCATCCGAAGAGGTACTTGACGAGTCGGTCGCGGTACTTGTTCCCGGAGGTGTTCACGAGCTTGTTTTTCCGTAGATGCACGGTTCATCGAGGTACTTGGTCGTTTTCCGGGCGTCGTGTAGTTGTTCACATCTCCAAGAGAGTACACGGGTCTCCTGTCCAAACATTACAGCACGGCAACAAAACAAAAACAAAAACAACAGCAACACAAGGGCTGCACGAGGCCACGGCAGCAGCACGGTTCAACCACAGAGGCAAGGGCAGCAGCGACTGGCGCTCGCGAGCACACACGGGCACTGCGGGACAAAGCAGGAGCGGTGCAGATGCGAGCTCGCGAGGGACGGAGGACGGAGCCTGGCCAGCCTGGAGGGAGGGCCGACGAGGGCCGGGGCCGCTGGACGAAGGAAGGGGCGCTCCGGCTCGGCGCCGCGGGAGCCTGAGGCGAGGCACGTCGCTCGGGGACGGGCGCTCGGGCAGGGGCTCCTGGCCGGGGCGCCCGGGCCGCTGCTGCTGGCCGACCGGAGGAACGGGGCGACGCGGAGAGGGGCGACGCGCTCGCGGGGCAGGGCCGAAGCGGGCTCGGGCGCTGCTCCTTCCTGGCCGGCGTCGATCGAAGGAGGGAGGCGGGGCTCTGCGGGGAAACGGGATCCAACCAGAGGGGCGCTCGGGAAGGAACCAGGCGCGGGAGGCTGGTCGTCCGGCGTTCGAGCGGCGAGGGCGGCTTGGGCGCCAGGCGCAGAGGAGAGGGGCGAGGGAAGGGCGCTCGGGAAGGGGGCCGGGGTCGCGAGCTGCAGCTTGGCTCGGGGCGAGAGGAGCCAGGCGCGGGAAGGCCAGAGGGGTGAGGCCTCCCAAGCGGAACCTGAGGGAGAGAGGGCTGCGAGAAGAGGGTTCGATCGAACGGGGGCAGAAGGGTGCGGGGTCGAACGAGCGAAGCTGGCGGCGGGGTGCGGGGAAGAGGAGCGATGAGGGGAGAGCGCTAGGGTAAATTAGGGTTCGGTCGGGGTAGGGGAATTGGGCCGAGAGGTGAGGAGAGGCCTGGCCAAAGGGAGAGGGGGCTGATGGGCCAGGAGGAGTCCAAGAGGGAAGAAAAAGGCCCAAGAGGCTGGCTGCACTTCTTTTAATTAAAACTGCGGTTGTTTTTCCAAATAAAACAGAAAAACAAAAGAGGAATAGAAAGAAAAGAGGAGTTAGGAAAAAGGCTTAGGGCAAGGGGTAAAATCCCTGGACTCACAAAAATGTCAGGGTTTAAATAAAATTGAAGGAGGGTTTTTGGAAGGACCTCGACACACTGAAAAGAATTATTGGCAAGGGTTTTTGAAAGAGAAACTCGAAGTAGGAAAACATGGGGAATATTGCAAGTGTGTTACGGTGATTCCGAAGCCATGGAATGATTATTAATAAAGCTCCATAATTATTAGGAGGCTTTTAT
Organism: Secale cereale; assembly: GCA_902687465.1. NCBI lineage: Eukaryota > Viridiplantae > Streptophyta > Magnoliopsida > Poales > Poaceae > Secale > Secale cereale. The sequence goes on along the minus strand of LR738712.1, from coordinate 440,846,029 downwards.
ATGTTTTAAAGAGAAGACAATCTTCCCTCGATTTAAATGGACCGAAGGTCCACACAATTTATTAGGTTGAGATGCAAAAATAAAATGACATGATGGCATGATGACATGATGCAATGCGAAAAATAAAAACACAAGCTCAAAAGAACACACGGGCAACCCAGGACATCTGGAATCTTCTGGAACCTTCTGGAATCTTCTGGGACGTCGGTCTCGGGCGTCACAACTCTCCCACACTAACAGAGGATCTCGACCCGAGATCCTAGAGATATCACCGGGTAAAACGGAAGAGGAAGAGGTAAAACAAAGTTGCTTCTTTGACAGACGAGTGAAACCAAAGAACCTTGAGAGGTTGAACAAGTAGAAAGAAAGAATGCAACAGAGATGAATGAAGTTAAGAGCACTCCGTTAGAAAAAGTAACAAGGAACATTACGAGAACCTTGAAGGTTGAAAGACATTAAACAAGAGCTCACGGACCAAAAGAATATGCAACTGCAAGGGTATGGCCAAGGAATAAGAATGACAGAATTTGGACAGCACTCCGACTGAAAATGGAAGGAAAAATAACAAGAACTTTAGGAGATGAGATGATACTTGAAGAAAACAACAACACACAACCTCCTGAACGATTAAAAGAATGGCACAAGGAGTAAGAAAGATTCAGATATCACTCCGGTTAAAAGACATGCAAAACTTGATAAGATGAGAGAACTAGAATGAAGAATGCAACACTCCGGTTAAATAGATAAACAAGGAAAAGAACATGATCTTGATAAAAACGAGATGATGGTCAAGAGAGAGCAATATCACAATGCCTCCGGAATGAAGGAATAGCATATAAGATCGTTGGGAAGAAAGAACGGAGAAGAAAATGACAACTTCTCTCAAAATTAAATTTGAAAGAGCATCTTACGAAGAAGGGTTGAATAGAGTTGTTGGAAATTCAACAACGAAAAGAATAAGCTTGATGTGGGCTTATGGAAAACATCTCAAAGTTATGAGTTGACAACCAGCCACTAACAAAAACGAATTGCTTGGATCGAGATCAACAAGGAGATGAAAAACTTATTCGTCGGAATGATAAATGAAGAACTTGGGTCATTTATAAGCACCATAATTAGCAACAATCCTTAGAGAAAGCTTTTAGGTGAAATACAACCCAAGATAACTCCAACGAATAAATTGGAGGGTTGAAAACATCTCCTGGACAAGGAAAATGATGGTTTTAATTATCCCATTCTTGATAACTCGTGAAACATGAAACATGAAGGAATTGACAAGAATGACATAACACCATCTCAAAGATAAGGTAGAAAGGATTGCAATTGGAATGCATGATGAAAAAGCTTGAGGTCCAACAAGAATCTTGATGAAGACTTCAAGTATGAATAAAATGATGATGAACCACCATGAGAACTCCGGTAATGAAAACAAGAGAAGTGAAAGATGAAAAGAATAAGATTCAAGGCCTGTGAAGAATTAGATGGAGCTTTGAAATGATATAATTGAAATAACTTGGATCTCCGGAAAACAAGATGAACAACTTAGAACTGAGAATATGATATGATGAACAAGCACCAGGCAAAAGAATTAAATCACCTTGAAGGAATAAGAATAAGAATAAGAATTATGTCATGCATCTCCTTCACCAATTTAAATTGATGACAACCAAAGGATTTGGCATACTACTTATTCTCGTTGCAAGGAATTAAAGAGAGATCTAGCACAAGCTCAGATAATTATTCAACAAAGCACCGGTAGGATTGTGAAAAGAACAAAAGAATTGATACGATAACAACGGAAGAATAAACTTGAAAAAACCACCGTAAGAATATGGAGACGAACGAAGAGACATCAATGAAGAATAATTGGAGGACGAAGTTGAAAACTGAGAACGAAGAAATATTCTGAAATGATGGCCTTCGGAGGAACACAAAGAAAAGAATTCATGAAATGCTTCGGATGGGTATAAAAGAATTCCTCACAATTGAAACAACTATGAGGATGGCATGAAGCTAGAATCACAACTCATCAAGAGAACGGGCCAAGATTTAAGAGAAACACTTCTCCGGTCTTCAAATGTTGAGAATGAAGACGAGAAATGCCATGAAGAATTCCGAGATACTCCGGACGAATGACAAGAGGAAGGTTGAGATAAAGATGGAAATAATTGAAAACAAGCTTGGCGAAGGCATGTGACTGATGGAAATCATTCTTACATCACACTTTGAAAAGAATTCTCCGGAGAAAGAAGAGTCAGGTAAGATCCTGGGAAAAGACCTGCAGGTTAGGGCCCACTCAAAAGAAATCACCGTTGGAAAAGATTGCTTGAGATATTGCACCGGTTGAATTAAAAGGCTTGAAAAAGATAGCAAGCTCAAAATAGCTTGACAGGATTAAGAATGGAAACACGAATCTTCAGCACTCCGGATATGAATAGCAAGAGGAGAATGATTAATTGGTGCACCGGAATAAGAAAACATTGTGAAAAGAGGAAAAGGATAAAATGAACACCAAAATCTTGAATTACATCCACCACAGGATTAGAGAACAAAAGAATGATGAACTTGAAGCTCTTGAGCATCTTCACGATAAATCACCGGATAAGAACATTGAAGGAAAAGAAAGAAGAAACATCACATGAATAAAATGGATACTTCATTTGAGAATTTCTGACTCCAAGAAGAAGAAGGGTGGGAGGGTGGGGAAAACAAAGACAACTTGGGATGAATGAAATGGACACCGGTTGAAAAGAATTTAGCATGACCATCTTGATGATCAAGAAGGATCAGCACTCTCATAGAAATATGAGAACACCGATTAAGAAGGTATGGAATCAACATTTGACATCGAAGCAACTCGAATACCAGAATCAAAACAAAAACAAAGGATAGATATGCAACATGATCTTCACAAAATCATTCGAACAGAGGATCGAACGAATGAATTCTGTAGGTACATCACTGGTCGAGAAGCCACTTGGAAGAAGAAAAAGATAAACAAAAAGGAACAAGGATCAGATAGAACAAACACAAGATAGAAGCTTCGTTCGACATCTTCGTGCTGAAAGCTCATGGAACGTGTTACAAAAGGGTTTTGCAATCCCCGGATCAGCATAGCCAAGGACCCTTTAAGATGCAACTCCCGATCAGAACAAGTCCATAAAACCACTTCACTCAATGTAGAACCCCAAACTTCATATCGAGCATCCGTTGGAAGAATGCCTAGAACTACTTGATGAACCCACCTATTAATTTCCGAAAGTTTCCAGTTATGCAATCAGGTGTTGGGGATACACGGGAAGCACCGCGCAATCAACTCTAAACCTACATCCAGGTGTATCCATCCTTCAACACATAACCAGTCTTTCTCGGAAACTGTTTACCTCGGACCTTCGAAAACGCATCCACTATAACAAGCTATGGCAATACTCTCGAACTACCTCCCCAGTACTGGGTGATGTCGGGGTTATCTTGCCACTGGCCGTATAGGAGAGATTTTCGATGTCGGCCGTCTTAAGTATTTAGTACTGCCGCGATATGCTTGTGTCAATGATACCCCGAAGCTCAACTCCTCGGGAACAGGAGGCATCGAGAACAATATCCTTGTCACAAGAACATCGAACAATCCCAGAATACTCGCGGGATCCTAAAAAAAAAATTGGTGCATTTTTTGAAAGTAGAAGAGAAAAAAGTAATCGTCAGGAGTCCTCACCAGAGAGAAAGGGGATGAGAAGCAAAGAAATCCTACTCTCCGATATAATATAGGACTCAAAAAGTTTTTCAGTGTGTGCCTAGACTCAACCGTCAACGATTCGATCAATCAGTGGGGGCTTCTAGGTCGGAGAAGGCTCTAAATACCAACTTGTAATGCCCAGGATGGGACTATACCTCCTACGTGTCGAGGCACGACTTAAAGGTATAAGCCCATCCTAGAATGATCTCAAGTTTGGTATCTTTGCACAACTCATGTAAAAGAGGGATTAAAAAGCAAAAGAGGATAGTTGGCTTACACTCGCCACTTCACACAATACATTACATAAACAATCATCATTCAAAACATCACAGCCCGACTACGGGTAAGAACCAAAAGAAAGATACCAAAACAACAAAAGCCACAGGTCAGGATCGAATCCTAGTAGAAACCACTACTGAACATCGAAACGTCACAAGCAAACGGCCACACTCTTCATCGAGCTCCCGATGAAGAACTGATCCAACTCCTGCACCAAACTCGGCTGAACCTGCAACTGGTGTGGTGAAGTAACTGTGAGCCACAGAGGACTCAGCAATCCCGTTCCCGGGTAACAAGACTATTTAAGCCTTGGGTGAGGATAAGGCTGAAGAAAGAATATGAGGTGAAGGAACAAACAAGAGTCTGCAGCAGCAACTAGCACTAACTTACGTAAAAGAGAGCGAGAAGAGAAGAGCATCGGTCGAAAGATGATCAAGAAGTGATCCTAACTAAAGCCGGTCAAACATAACCCCACCGTGTTCAACTCCCGAATCCCTATTCGGAAATTGACAGTCACGGTACACACGCTGGTAGTGTATTGGAACATTGTGTCAAGTTATCTACAACCGGAATTAACAAGCTCCCATCTGCCACATAACCGCGGGCACGGCTTTCGAAAGTTCAAACCCTGCAGGGGTGTTCCAACTTGACCCATTACAAGCCCACGATCCGCGGAGTCGCAACTCCATAGTTGGGAAGACCCGAGTATTCTCGGAATCCCGTGCTCAAGTTAAACCGAACTAAGGTAAGGCTAATCCAGCAAATCCTCCCGGCGTGTCGACACCCTGATAGTAGCCGCGCGTATCTAGGTCTCAGGACACGACCGGATGGGCGATCCCACGGGTTTTTACCAAACCTTGAGTTTCCTCGAGGTGGCCCCGCGTAACCCCCGTTTCGGACCAACACTCATGTGGAGCACTGGCCCGGGGTTGTTGAATTAAAATAAAAGGGATAGCTAGTCCACATGCAAGTTTTTTATTAGTTTGTTATTAGGCAAATAGTACCAATGTTGGGACTTGCTGGAAAAGACTTAGCACTTAGCGGTTTATCAAGGGGGTCCCATACACCCCAACCGTGTTAGGAACGCAAAATCAAGGAACATAACACCGGTTTATACGGTTCCTAACGGCATGAGTGGAACAAAACACCAAGCAAAAGGCTTAGCCTTCCACCCTGCCAGTATATACATGATTTCATTTTTAAACATTTATATAGTGTGATATAACCCAACCAAACTTCAACATGAAGCAAGCATCTTCAAACTTCACCTGCAACTAGCAATGCTATAAGAGGGGCTGAGCGAAGCGTACTTAGCCAAGCAACGGTTTGCATAGGTAGGGTGGTTAAACATGGCAATTGGTTACAAGTAGGAGGCTGACAAGAAGACATGGGCATCGAGGCAAAACTATAGATCGTGACTTCTAGCAATAGGCAAAGATAGTAAAGGTATCCGGGTTCGGTCATCTTGCCTGGGATTCCAAAAGGGAAGAAGAACGGATCCAAGAAGTAGACGGAGCAACACAGACGAGAGAAGAAGCCTCACAACTCCGGAACGAAACCGAAGCTAACAAGAGAAGCAACCGGAAAGAAAACAAACAACTCGGTAAACACACATATCATAAACATGGCATACGATGCACAAGCAAGAATGATGCATGTCCGGTTTAAATATGCAAGGCATGGCAAGTGCACAAACAAATACTACAAGTTAAGTGGAGATCAATATGCAACGAGTTGCATATTGACGAAACACCACATATTAATTATTTAGTTGACTCTCATTATTTACAAGACAAGATTAAATGTTTTAGCATGGCAAGAGGTGAAGCATAAAGAAACTACACTATTTAGACAATTTAAATGAGGCCGGAAATAACAACAACATATTCCGGAAAATCCCCATGAGCATGTTTAATAATTATAAGCAACAACAATTAAACATATAATGTTGTTATCATGATGCGGATGACATGATCAAGTTTATGCAATTATTAAAAGGGGTTGACATTAAGAGATATGAAGTATTGTCATCGTGGTGGAAAGGAAGGGGGCCACGACAACGATCCGAAAATGATGCAACAGCAACATATCGGTACCGGTAACTCGTTGAGAGTCCGATGCAAAAGATGACGAAGCGAGTCAAACGAGATGAAAGAGGTGGGGTGATCCCGTTGCCGGGTTCCCACGAGTCGGTGGCGAGGCAACCGAGGAACATGACAAAAGGTGGAACGGGCACGAAGCACACACGGGAAACATTTCATACAACACACAACAAGCATTCACGGGTCATCCACGGGGTCGTTTCGGTATACCTTCGAAGCGTGCGTTTCGGGGCGGTTCGAGACGTCGAGGGACGTAGTGGAAGAAGTCGTTCCGCGAGTCGGGGAACACGTTAACGTAGAGGAAGAAGTCGTTCACGGGGTGTCGTGGTACTTGGCGAATTCCTCGTTTCCGGGCGACGGTAGTGGTACTCGCGGTGACGGTAGAGGAAGTAGTGGAACTTGACGCATCCGAAGAGGTACTTGACGAGTCGGTCGCGGTACTTGTTCCCGGAGGTGTTCACGAGCTTGTTTTTCCGTAGATGCACGGTTCATCGAGGTACTTGGTCGTTTTCCGGGCGTCGTGTAGTTGTTCACATCTCCAAGAGAGTACACGGGTCTCCTGTCCAAACATTACAGCACGGCAACAAAACAAAAACAAAAACAACAGCAACACAAGGGCTGCACGAGGCCACGGCAGCAGCACGGTTCAACCACAGAGGCAAGGGCAGCAGCGACTGGCGCTCGCGAGCACACACGGGCACTGCGGGACAAAGCAGGAGCGGTGCAGATGCGAGCTCGCGAGGGACGGAGGACGGAGCCTGGCCAGCCTGGAGGGAGGGCCGACGAGGGCCGGGGCCGCTGGACGAAGGAAGGGGCGCTCCGGCTCGGCGCCGCGGGAGCCTGAGGCGAGGCACGTCGCTCGGGGACGGGCGCTCGGGCAGGGGCTCCTGGCCGGGGCGCCCGGGCCGCTGCTGCTGGCCGACCGGAGGAACGGGGCGACGCGGAGAGGGGCGACGCGCTCGCGGGGCAGGGCCGAAGCGGGCTCGGGCGCTGCTCCTTCCTGGCCGGCGTCGATCGAAGGAGGGAGGCGGGGCTCTGCGGGGAAACGGGATCCAACCAGAGGGGCGCTCGGGAAGGAACTAGGCGCGGGAGGCTGGTCGTCCGGCGTTCGAGCGGCGAGGGCGGCTTGGGCGCCAGGCGCAGAGGAGAGGGGCGAGGGAAGGGCGCTCGGGAAGGGGGCCGGGGTCGCGAGCTGCAGCTTGGCTCGGGGCGAGAGGAGCCAGGCGCGGGAAGGCCAGAGGGGTGAGGCCTCCCAAGCGGAACCTGAGGGAGAGAGGGCTGCGAGAAGAGGGTTCGATCGAACGGGGGCAGAAGGGTGCGGGGTCGAACGAGCGAAGCTGGCGGCGGGGTGCGGGGAAGAGGAGCGATGAGGGGAGAGCGCTAGGGTAAATTAGGGTTCGGTCGGGGTAGGGGAATTGGGCCGAGAGGTGAGGAGAGGCCTGGCCAAAGGGAGAGGGGGCTGATGGGCCAGGAGGAGTCCAAGAGGGAAGAAAAAGGCCCAAGAGGCTGGCTGCACTTCTTTTAATTAAAACTGCGGTTGTTTTTCCAAATAAAACAGAAAAACAAAAGAGGAATAGAAAGAAAAGAGGAGTTAGGAAAAAGGCTTGGGGCAAGGGGTAAAATCCCTGGACTCACAAAAATGTCAGGGTTTAAATAAAATTGAAGGAGGGTTTTTGGAAGGACCTCGACACACTGAAAAGAATTATTGGCAAGGGTTTTTGAAAGAGAAACTCGAAGTAGGAAAACATGGGGAATATTGCAAGTGTGTTACGGTGATTCCGAAGCCATGGAATGATTATTAATAAAGCTCCATAATTATTAGGAGGCTTTTATATGTTTTAAAGAGAAGACAATCTTCCCTCGATTTAAATGGACCGAAGGTCCACACAATTTATTAGGTTGAGATGCAAAAATAAAATGACATGATGGCATGATGACATGATGCAATGCGAAAAATAAAAACACAAGCTCAAAAGAACACACGGGCAACCCAGGACATCTGGAATCTTCTGGAACCTTCTGGAATCTTCTGGGACGTCGGTCTCGGGCGTCACAGGAGAAGATCAAGAAGACACCGGCGGGAGTGGTTGATCGCCGGAAGCCTAGGTCACGGGGAGGAGGGTGGGTGGGTGGGTGGGTGCGCCATCGTCCCTACCTCTTCATAAGATTTGTTGTAGGAATTACCATAATTATTAGAGGAATTACTAGGAAAAGGTCTAGGATTAAAATTCCCTCTATAAGCATTCTTACCAAAATTATTCCTACCAACAAAATTCACATGCAACGATTCATTGCTTTTTTCAATCAAAGTGGACAAAGGCATATCATTAGGATCAGAAGACGCACTCTTAGCAGCAAATAATTTCATAAGTTCATCCATCTTTCCACTCAAAACACAAATTTCTTCAATAGCATGCACTTTTTTACTAGTAGATCTTTCGGTGTGCCATTGAGAATAATTGACCATCATATTGTCTAGGAGTTTGGTAGCTTCTCCTAAGGTAGTTTCCATGAAAGTGCCTCTTGCGGCCGAATCTAAAAGATTTCTAGAAGCAAAATTCAAGCCAGCATAAAAGTTCTTTATAATCATCCATAGATTCAAACCATGTGTAGGGCAATTACGTATCATTAGTTTCATTCTCTCCCAAGCTTGTGCAACATGCTCATGATCTAGTTGCTTAAAGTTCATAATGATCTTAGCAGGAGGGAAATACTTAGAGATAAAAGCATCTTTGCACTTATTCCATGAATCAATACTATTTCTAGGCAAAAAGGAGAACCAAGTTTTAGCCCGATCTCTAAGTGAAAAAGGAAATAACTTCAATAGAACAATATCGTTATCTGTATCCCTTTTCCTTTGCATATCACACAAATCAACAAAGTTGTTTAGATGGGTAGCGGCATCTTCACTAGGAAGGCCGGAGAATTGATCTTTCATGATAAGATTCAACAAAGCAGCATTGATCTCACAAGATTCAGCATCGGTAATAGGAGCAATCGGAGTGCTAATAAAATCATTATTGTTGGTATTGGACAAGTCACACAATTTGGTATTGTTCTGAGCCATAGTGACAAGCAAGCAATCCAACACACACAAGCAAACAAGAAGCAAGCAAACGATAAACACACGGCAGAAGAAGGGCAAATAAAACGGCAAGGGTGAGAATGGTTAGATGACTAACCAGTTGTCTGTCATCGTCGGAGTCGTCGCCGGAGTGGTCGTTGGAGCCATCGTCGGGGTCACCGCCCGAGTCGTCACCAGACTCGGTGTGGAACTCCACCTCCGACTGTGGAAGCTCGACGCCGTCAACGACGTCAGGGTGCAACTATAACTCACCGGCGATGACGGCAACCTCTATCTCCATCTCCATGCCGTGCTCCGGTGCTTTAGCAGCCCCAGCGTCGCCTCTCCCTCCGGTGGGGTGCTTCGATGGCATCCTCTTACACTGATGGCTTTGAGGACTGAGAGCGGCGTCGAGGATGCAAGCAGAGAGAGTGGATTGTGTGTGTGGCGAGGATGGGGGGTTCGGCCGCTCGGGCGCACCATTAATATGGAATAGCAAGAGTAGTGGGATAGAGGCGGGCGGCGGTCAAACCGATGGCTCGCCTTCCGGTGAGCCTGTGTATCAGACTGCTAGCATGCCTACCATCGTTTCACACAGCTACTCGCACGCCTCCCAATGAAACGGCGCAGCGAGCACGCCTAGGTCAATTCACACACCTTCACGCATGCCTCCTCGTGTGCCTACGCGGTGTACACCTCGCATGCATCCCATCAACTCACGCCTGCTCGCACGGCACATGGGTCACGCGCCGGCATGCATATTGTTTTTCTATTTGGATGATTATTGCTACCACTTTATTGCGTAACCGAAGCATGGCGTATGCATTGTTGGTTTAAGGCTCGCGGTTTGAATAAATAATCCGTTTGGGATATTGGTTAGCAATTATTAATAATCTCCCATTTGTAATTAGATAAAGATTACATCAAAACTGGTGTCAAATTTGATAATAAAAAAGTACAATGCCACTTTGTATTGGTTTCCATATGACAACACGATAAGTTTCATGAACTTCAAATTAGTTTTGGATGTACTAGAATTTAAAAAACAAGATTTTCAATCTTTGAAATTTGTTGCATGTGGAGTAAACATGCACCCAGTGAGACACATGTGTTTTTGCAATCCATTTAGGTGGACTATCACATATCCGTGTAGCTCAAATTTTATTTTTGCACAATATACCCGTAGAAAATCAATCAATTAATGTACTAAAACGTCTTAATGATCTTAGTTTTTTTCGAAATTAAAACGTCCCTCCTTTGGTAACATATGTTCACCGCGGGATAATTAATTTAACATGCATCATAGTTGTGGTGGATTCGTGGTGTGTGTGGGTGTGTGCGTCTGGGGGTGGCAGGTGGCTCGTAGTACACTATGAGTTGTGAGCCACCGTATGGGCTGGCCGTTTTGTTAGGCAGGCTGGTGCCACATCAGAGTCGTGAATTCGTTATTTAAAACATTACACAACCCTTTCATACATACATGTTTTGGCCACATGTAGTCCATGGTTGTCCTACATGACACTCGATACTCGCGTGTGACGCTTTCTGTGGGCCCGCAAGGTCGTCGTCCATCACTTTGACGAACAGTCGGTAGTGAGGTTAATTTGACCAGCAAGGTAGAATCTTTTTCGTTTGTGTTATGGTGGTATACAATACGCGTCGAAAAGGTTGGAGGGGACTAGCATATATACTATACGTACGCGTCCGTGAAGAAGTACACCTCACTCAGTGTCAGGCCTTTTCGGTTTCCGAGGCACGTGCCACATCGAAATTGTGAAATTTTCTATTCAAATATCACACAACACCTCTTTGGGCCACACGCATTGAGGAGGTCGTTATCCTAGCTAGGACACTCATGTGTGACGCTTCCATCTGTGGCTCGCGAGGCCACCGTCAATGCATGCATGCATCACTTTGACCTACATTAGGAGAGGTTAATTAATTTCACCATCGATGATGATTATTTTTGGGTTGTACGTATTCAAGTAGGAGCATATAGTATGCATCGAAGAGGGGGAAGGGGACCATCATATGTAGTATGCTTCATGAACCTCGCTCCGTGAGGGTGCATGGTTTTCGGTTTTGAGGCATGTGGCACATCAAAGTTGTGCATTTTGTGTATTCAACATATATATGTTTGGCCCACATGAAAAGCGATGGTGGTTGTCCTCTCACACTCACTTAAGCGGTTATCAACGATATCGATGCTTTCCATCTGTGGGCCTGCTTGGTCCATCACTACTTTTTGCCTAACAACGAGAGAGGTTAATTTGACATAGGAGGGGACTATATTTTTTTGCTTGTAATACAGTATATATATATATATATATATATATATATATATATATATATATATATATATATATATATATATATATATATATATATATATATATATATATATATATATATATAAGTCATGCTCTGGGTTGACATGCATGATACAGTTTGAGCACACACAGATGCATGTGTACGCATGAATCCTTTCCATTGAGTTGAAGTGGCTAGTACAATGACACGTCATGAACAGATTTCGACGCACACGCCACATCAATGTTGTGAAATGGTATTCAAACATGCATGCATGCATCACCTGCATACATATGCATGTAGTGGTTGCCTTCGAAAGTTACACTCCCTCACGTGGTTATCGGCAACAAGCCTATATATTCGTGGGCTCGTGTGGACATCCATGATCACCTTGATCGACAACATGATAGGTTACCATGGTGGATTCTTCATTTGGTTCGTGTTATCATAGTATAGGTCATGGTGAGATTCAGACCTAATTAAGTTTGAGCGCATATACTATGCATGCATTCATGCATGACTCCCCGTCGTTGGCTTGAAGTTTGGTGTAACATACATATGCATCGTCAACCTAACCCTCACTCAGTGTGGGGATTTCTAGTTTGAAATCACGGTGCCACATCAAAGTTGTTCCATTGTGTACTCAAAAACACACCTCTCCATACATATGTTTGGGCCACACGCATGCAGTGGTTGCCTTCAGGGACTAGCTACTCTTGTGATTATTGGCCAGCTAGCCCATCTCTGGGGTCGCATGTACGGCCATAACTTTGACCAACAACAAGAGAGAGGTTGTACGACCAAGGTGGATTATTCTTGGTCGGTTTTATGATCCATCTTGGTGAGATGCCTCTTTGGCCTGCCGACGTAAAGTGTGTGTGGGGGGGCTGCTACTTCGCACTTTGCTAGGTGAACCTCAGTTGGGGGGGATGCGTTCATAGCTTAGGATTCCCTTTGTGCCGACATGAGGGGGGGTGCTACTAGCTACTTAACACTTTGCTAGGTGAACCT
>LR738712.1:440746744-440833418 GCA_902687465.1 Secale cereale | reverse complement strand
CTCGGTTGAGGGGGGGTGCATTCATAGCTCAGGATTTCCTTCATGCCAACACGAGGGAGGGGGCCTGCTAGCTACTTCGCACTTTGTTAGGTGAACCTCGGTTGGGGGGGAGGGGGCATGCATTCATAGCTTAGGATTCCCTTTGTGCCGACACGAGGGGGTGGGGACAAGCAATACCGTGCTCTTTGCGAGATAGGTGCCACATCGAAGTTGAATTTGGTATTTGAAAATCAAACCACCCTTTTCAAACATAAATTTGGTCAACATGCAAGTGTGTTCGTGTTCTGACCCTCTCCCGCGTCATTTTTGCCAAATTTATGAACATTAGGTAAGTCAGTTGACGCAACAGACACGGTTCAATCAAACTAATTGTGTGCATTGGGCTCCATGAAGCTTCCCCTCTCAAAAATATCTACCCGCCTGCAGCTTTTTTCTGTTTGATAACACACGGTTATTGTGTTTCCATCGTGTGTGACGTTTCTTGTTCCCAATCCCGCCTGCATCCCTCGAAAATATCTGCCCGCCTTGAGGGTTTTGCTATTTCATAACACACGGTTGTTATCTCCGGACCGTGTGCGATGCACCATCATTGAAACTTTCAATAGCCCCGGCATTTCAATCACCCATAGTAAAATGTTCAGTACCCTCGTCATTTCCTCAAACACACCCCTGCCCCCCTCCACACACACACACCAAAACCTCCTCGGGCATGCGCACACACACACGCCCTCCCATCGCTCGAAACCCTAACAAGGTCCCCGCCGCCGCCACCTCAAGGCCTCCATTGTCAACATCTACCGGTTTGCCCGTGCAGCTTACCCACCGATCTCCATACCCAGGCCACCCTGAGTTTCTTATATGATGCCTGCCAAACACCCCCTTTCCCACAAATCCCCATCCCCCACTCTAGAGTGTTGCAGCCTAAGCTCGACTACGCTTTCTGTGGAGCTCGATGAGCGACTGGCCCAAAAGATGTGTATCACGGTCACTTTGCCCGACGTCGCCGAGGAAGCTGACGACCATTACTGGCCGCATACACTCAATCAGCGGGTTAGAGTATGCGGGTATGATGCGGACGCCGGCTACGACATCCAGGTCGTCGACAGCGATGGCTTGAGGCGGGCTATGTCACAGGTTAAAAGCGTAAAAAAAGTACGCTTCCACTTGCTACATTAGCAGGGGCAGGCCCGGAGCCTTGTTTTGTTGCCAGGTGGGTCCCGCCGGTCTTTCTCTCTCCTTCCTCCTTCTTCCTCCTCCTCCTCTGCTTGTCCCCGATAGAGAGTTGCAGGGGCCTCGCCGGCGCCGACGACAGGAGGCCATTGCAGGCTAGGGCGACGACGAGAATGGGTCCGCCGTTCCCTACTGTGCCCAAAGGTGGTCACACCGGTCGTGGAGACTATCGAAGTTGGCCGTGACGAAGATGACAGAGGGCGGCGGCTCCATGGCGAGGGAGGTGCTCCTATGGCCGACCTGGAAAGGGGAAAGGGCAGGGGTGGTCTCCGGCAACGGGGGAGGCCAGCAGAGGGCTTGGTGGAGGCGGACAAGGCCGGGGTTGAGTGGATTTTGGTGGGGGTGGCGGCGGCACGGGGGAGCTATTGGACATGGTTGGTCTCGCGAGAACGACGAGCAGAGGAATGTCCCGAAGCAAATGACATGCAGCCTGCATCCATGGCATGCCAAAGTGATGGTCAGAGCGGGCACTGGTGTGCACAGTGCACGATGGTCGGCCAATTTATTTCGAGGAGACAAGGGAAGCAGAGCTAGTTGCCATGGAAGAAGAAACCAAGCATAGTTGACACTGGTGTGATCACAGGGAGCAAGAAACCAAATGCACAGCAAGGTGTTTTTGCTTGATGTGGCTCACGGGCTTGGATATGGACTCGGAGCTTATGCAAGGTATGATTACTCACTAAGATGAGCATCTCTGCAAATTTGCAGCTCATTAGGATGAAGATAAGTGACACTTGTTGTACAAACCACCATTATGTACATAAATGCAAACAATGAAGTGGAACTCACATATTAAGTTGTATTGAGCCGAATTTTAGAGGAGATGAGTTATTTGATGATATGAAGCTGCTGTAAAAGTTTCATGCCATTTGGAAATACCAAAATGGTACTTGCTTCACAATGCAGTTCTCTGGACAAAATTTAGGAAAAATAGCTGGGGAAAATTTGCTAGATAAAATGAGCCAAACTTTATGGAGAGAGTTTATATAGATAGGATAATGTCATGGTAAATTTTCAGCAAAAATGAAGCAATGTAAAGTATAGTTGCTTCACAACCTGAAAATCTGACCAGAAACCAAGATTTGATGCTGAGCTCACATAGAGAGATTACATAAGCCCAAATCTTGAGGAGAGTGATGATTTGATTATATGAATTTCAACTCATTTGGATTAACCTAGCTAGTACTTCTTCACATAGAATTCCTTCAGACAGGAACTTTGAAAAATTGCTCAGGAATATTCACTAGGAAAATTGAGTTGATCTTTGACAGGAGGCAATGATATGGACATGAAAAGGTGTCCAAAAATTTTGGGGTCAACCTATGAAAGATAAATGACAGTTCCTTCTAAAAAAGCCACTTAGGGCAGAATGAGAAAAAGAATATTTGTGAATTATCTTTGATGATACCAAGGAAGGGTTTTGACATATTTGTGGAAGATATGACCCAAACAATTTATGATAATTATTTGGGAATTTGGGGAGTGACAGAAATATAGGTTGTTTCACAACCTAGGGGAAATAGGGTTATTCCTTTAATAGAAAAAGGAATATTCCTAATAAAAGAATATTGGGATTGGTCCAAGATGGAATTGGCCAAGACTTCGGATGGATTTTTGGATGACAAGCCACTTGGGGGAGGAATCAGAGGTGATATCTCCAGGTTTTAGGACCACTAAGCCTCAGAAAAATCAAATAAAAACCAAAATCCAAATAAATCAAAAGAAAAAGAAATGGGCAAAATCCAGGGTGTTGCATCATTGCTATTAAGGATAACAAGATGGGGTCTATTCATGCATGAATAGATCTTGTCTACATCATGTCACCATTCTTATTTCATTACTCAGTTTCTCCATGAACTTAATACCCTAGATGCATGCTGGATAGCGGTCGATGTTGGAGTAATAGTAGTAGATACAAAATCATTTCCGTATACTAATCTTGGACGTGCTGCCTATATACATGATCATTGTCTTGGATAACATCATAATTATTTGCTTTCCTATCAATTTCCCAAAAGTAAAAAAATTACCCACTTTAGGCTATTTTCTTGAGATAAGCCACTAGTGAAATCTATGCCCCCCTGGTCTATTTCCTATCATATATTTTCAGATCAATTCAACCAAAATCCCAAAAATACTTTGCTACATTTTATTTTATTTGCATCTATCAAACTGTATATTTATCATATCTCAGTACCGTTGAGGGATTGCCAACCCCTCTACACGTTGGGTTATAAGATTTGTTGTTTGTGTGTAGGTGTTGTTTACATATTGTTGCTTGGTTCTCCTACTGGATTGGTAACCTTGGTTTCATAATTGAGGGAAATACTTATCTCTACTATGCTCCATCATCACATCCTCTTCAGGGAAATACCAACGCGAATCACAAGTAGGACACACCCAGAGTGGCGGGAAAACCCCATGATGGTGCTGAAGAAGAACAACACATGGAACATGTACATAGACTACACCGACCTCGACATAGCATGTCCTAAAGACCCATTTCCACTACCAACAATCGATCGAATAATCGACTCTAGGACAGGGTACAAATGCATGTGCTTCCGGGACGCATATTCAGGATACCACCAAATACAGATGAAAGAATCCGACCAGGAGATGACCTACTGCATCACGTCGTACAAACCCTTTTGCTACATTATGATGTCATTCGACCTCAAAACTCGGGGCTATGTACCAGCGAATAATGTAGAAGTGTTTTAATAAGCAGATTGGGGTGAACGGAGAGGTCTACATCGACGCCATTGTCATAAAATCCAAGCAAGGCTCAAGCCTCCTTGCCGACCCCAAGTTGACCTTTGACAACCTCCCAAACTTAAGCATGAATCTAGACACCAACAAATGCGTCTTTGGGTTCCCCACAGGACAGATGGAAGGGTTCGTTGTATCCCAACAACGGATAGAGGCAAATCTAGAGAAGATAGCGGATATAGGGGACATCATGGCCCCGATCGAAAAGAATGTGTGACATACAAAAACTCGCTGGGTGCATGGTGGCCTTGAGGATGTTTATCTCAAGGATAGGGGAGAAGGCCCTACCACAATACGGCCCCCTCATGAATGGTGACATGTTCTACTCGAACAACGAAGCCAAGCAAGCATTCGTTCGCCTCAAAGCACTATTACAATCACTGGTAAAACGAGATGCTATAGAAATGGTTTTTAGACCCTTACCGCGACGACATTATGAACCGTCACCTAGTTAGTGTGGGCGATAGGGTGAGTCCTTCCCACACGACCCAGAGACCGTCGGTGATAAGCTCTCATGTTACACACACTTGGCAAAATGAGCTCATGTGCGATGCGTGAGCGATCAAATACAATTATACACACCCAATTGGTTCCGGTTGTAAGTACATCCCACACAGTCAGTCCCAGACAAATGTTTTCGTTCATATGTACATTCCACACAGTTATTCCAAGGAATACATTTCCGTTCGTATGCACATCCCACACAGTCAATCCAGGGAGTACGTTTATGTTCGTGTGTACATCCCACACAGTCAATCCAGGGAAAACTTTTCCGTTCGCACGTATATCACACACAATTTTTCCCATTAAATCGTTTGTGATAGTATTTCCATTGCAGACTATATTAACAATTTTATTGTTTGTGTTACTAAATGGATCACACACGGTGCGTACAAGAAAATGTGTGGCATAGGTTGTCTAGCAAACACACAGTCGGCGTTCTAGGAACCAGTGTACCTGGACTTGCCTGCCTGCAGCCCATGACGTGCTCCTTCATCGGCCTGGTATGACCCGTCTTCAGCATCGGCACTCAAGACCTGCGCGAGAGGCCAAGCCTCGCAAGGCGGATGACACCAAGACCTCCAGAAGGAGGACTCTCACTAGGCTGGCTCCTGAGGAGCAGAGATATCTATGGAAGGCCCCACCTCATGAGGTTCGGATGACGCAAGCCATGACGACCAAGAACAGGCGGGCGCCAGCGGGCGCAGGACAGTAGGTTTCCTCTTTGGTGCTAAAGAGGCAAGCGCAGGCGCGGAGTCTCGAGGAATTAGCCAAAGGTTTCCATTTCCATGCAACAAGACCATGATCGCTATGACGATGGGACGGAGGTCATCACTGAGCCCACTGTGGCGTCAGGATCAGAAGCTTTGTAGGCGAAGACCACCTTTCATCAGGATAAGATGTACTAGTTGTCTCCCATCAAATTTGGCCGTTGTGGGATCCCTTCCCGCCTACAATTTGAGGGAAGAGGACCAAGGCCACTATAAATATGGCTTAGCCACCACCATAGGGACGGACGGATCAATTGTATTGACCAACACCCCCACACCAAGAACACACCTCCTGAGGTTGTTCTACCACTTTACTACTTCTTCCTCAGCCCACCTTGAGACAATCCACCACATTGCACGAGTACGGCCACAAACCGCTAGATGGCCTGAACCTGGGTAAACTGCCCTGTGTCATTTCCTTCTTGTTCATCGAGCTAGTTCATAGAGACGACAAGTAGGCAGATAGGGGAAGTTGAGTTCTTCGCACGCACCCCAATGTTCGAATCTTACAAGGGCATTGCAGAGCCCTGAATCCGACATTTGGCGCGCCAGGTAGGGGTCTGTATCGAGGAACCACCTTCCCCATCGTCGCTCTGTATCCTCGCTGTCCTGCCTCCGACCATGGCAGGCGTCAGACCACCAGTCGGTCCGTAGGCCGCGCTTGGAGGTGGTGCGGGCCTTCTCCCCTGCTCTACGACAAGTGCGGTGGCCTCCATGGTTCAGGTCGGCACTATCGCCGCAGTACAACGGCGCGGCCGACCCCGTGGGGTTCCTCCAGGCCTACGCAGAGGCCGTCTGGGCAGCTGGCAGCGATGACAAGGTGATGGCGAACTGGATCCTCATGGACCTCGTGGGGGAGCCGCTAGCCTAGTTTCACAACTTGCCGGATTCTTTGGTGGCCTCTTGGGAAGATCTGCGCGACATGTTCATCATGCGCTTCACAGCGCTGGTACCCAATGCGGTCGCGGCACTCCTCGATGGTTCATGGGCGCCGGCATTAGGGCACCACATCAAGCAATTCATTCGATAGTGATAGGATCCCTTTTTTGGCGTCCCCATGTCCCCCCTGTGGTGTGGCGGCATGGGGATGTCAAAAGGAAAGGGATGGAGTTTTTCTCGCTTTTGGCGTAGCAGGCCTCCCAAAGGGAGGCCCGCGCGACGGGCTATTAGCTCAGTGGTAGAGCGCGCCCCTGATAATTGCGTCGTTGTGCCTGGGCTGTGAGGGCTCTCAGCCACATGGATAGTTCAATGTGCTCATCAGCGCCTGACCCGAAGATGTGGATCATCCAAGGCACATTAGCATGGCGTACTCCTCCTGTTTGAACTTTTACCAAAAGTTTATTGTGATCTTTTTGTTCAAATAACAATTAAGGTGAAGCAGGGTCAGGAACAATGAATGACCTCACCTTCGACTCGAGTGACCACCATGTGTCCATGGCGGGCGTGGGTGCGCTCCCTATGCTCTACACCCCCACCATAGGTAGCGTGGCCTTCACCAAGACCCTCATCGACGGTGGCGCCGGCCTGAACGTCCTCTCCGTTGAGGCATTTGATCTCCTCCATGTGCCCTACGGCTGACTCCTCCCGAGCAAGCCCTTCTCTGGGGTCATCATCGGCTCCACCTGCCCCCTGGGTAGATCCGCCTCCCCGTCACCTTCGACACGCGCTACAACAACCGCATTGAGCTCATCGAATTCGACATTGCCCGCATCAACTTGCCGTACAACGCCATCCTCGGCAACGCGGCACTGGCCAAGTTCATGGCGGCGACTTGTCCAGCCTATAACCTCATGAAGATGCCAGGGAGCAGCGGTGTACTCAACGTGGCGGGTGATACCAAGAATGCGCTCTTGGCCCTCAACCTAGCTGCCAGATCCACGGCAGCCGCGCAACCAGGCAAGGAAGGAGCTCTGGAGGCCTCGGGGGCTGCACCAACAAAGAATTAGTAGGTGTTCTCTCAAGATCGAGCAGAAACGAAGCAGGTGCCAGTGGATGAAGACGGAAGTCAGGCTCAACCTTCACCATAGGCGTCGGCCTCCCCCCAGACCAAGAAGAGGCTTTGGACAGTTTCCTGCGCGCGAACAAGGAGGTGTTCACATGGGAAGCGGCGGACCTGATCGGAGTCCCGCGAGGAGTGATCGAGCATCACATGATGGTGTGCCCGAACGCACGTCCAGTAAAGCAGAAAGCACAACGGCAAGCTCCAGAGAAGAAGTTGTTCATCACCCAGGAGACCCGCAAGTTACTGGAGGCGGGAGTCATTCGGGACGTGCGGCACCTGGAATGGCTCACGAACCTAGTCATTGTCCCCAAGAAAGGAAGGAAAGAGCGCATGTGCATGGACTTCACCAACCTCAACAAGGCATGCCCTCAGGACCCTTTCCCTCTCCCGCGCATTGACCAGATCGTCGACTCCAATGCCAAGTGTGATCCACTGTGTTTCGTAGACACCTTCTCGGGCTATCATTAAATCAAGATGGCAGTATAAGATGTTGAGAAGACAGCCTTCCTGACCCCATGCGGGGTATTCTGCTACACTTGTATGCTTTCCGGGCTGCACAACGCAGGAGCAACTTTCCAGCGGTTGATGTACATTGCCCTGGGGGAGCATCTCGGGAGGAACACCGAAGCATACGTCGATGACATAGTGGTGAAATTCCGGGAGGCCAAAAATCTCATTGACGACTTGGAGGAGACCTTCCCTAGCCTGCGCAAAGTGGACCTACGGCTCAACACAGAAAAATGTCTATTCTGCATCACATCAGGCAAGCTGCTGGGTTTCCTGGTGTCGCACGGAGGGATCAAAGCTAACCCCGAGAAGGTAAAGGCCATAGAAAAGAAGTGTCCACTAAAGACCCTCAAGGAGATGCAGAAGCTAGCAGGCTGCGTGACGATGCTCGGGCGTTTCATCTCCAAGCTAGGGTAACTCGCCCTTCCCTTCTTCAAGCTGATGAAAACAAAAGGCATGTTCGAGTGGACTCCAGAAGTTCACGCGGCTTTTGAAAACCTCAAGAGATACCTCACCATCCTTTCGGTGATGGTAGCGCAGCGCCTCCATGAACCCTTGGTGCTATATCTGGCCGCCACGCTGCACTCTGCCAGCGCAGCACTGGTGGCGGTCCGGGAGGAGCGCCCAACCAAGGGCCTGCAGTAATGAGGCACCTCCTGCCTGACCGAGGCATCGCGAGCTCAGGACGGTGCTCTAGAGGCCATGACCCTCTCACCAATCAACAGCGCTCCTGCGACCCTGGTGGACCTTCAAGACAGCAAGGCTCCCGAGGGTGGTCCTCCTAAGGCCTCGGCCGCCTTGGCGGGCACCAAGGTTCACGAGGACCCTCTGCCTTAGGAACTGCAGGACTCCGCCAATGCCTCCACCCTCATCAAGTAGCCGGTGTACTTTGTCAGCATGGTGCTACGTGATGGACGATCACGCTACCCCATGCCATAGAAGCTACTGCTAGTGCTCCTCGTCGCCTCTTAGAAGTTGCACCACTACTTCTAAGGTCACCTAATCAAGGTTGTCTCAGCTTACCCTTTGGAAAGGGTACTTCGGAGCCCTAATTAAGTGGGAAGAGTTGTCGAATGCAATATTGAGCTACAAGCATTCGAGTTAGAGTTCAGCACGACCCGGATCATCAAGGGAGCAGCCCTCGCCGATTTAGTGGTAGAGTACGAGGGCCAGATTGCTAGCCTCAAGGTCACAACGGTGATAGGGGTAAGGCGCCTTACCACCAAGGGCAACTCCTAGCTCCTCGTCAACTCCTCTAACAAGGCGTACACACCAAAAGATGAGCACATGGAGGCATACCTCGAGGATGTAGGTAAAATCGAGAAACGATTCTTGGGCCTGGAATTGTAGCACTGTCAGGCCCAAGATGCGATTCTATCCCGATCACATGACACTTACGTGATTGGGGCACAACCGCATTTCGGGCGCTTAGCAAGATGGATATCATTACATCGTACCATTACATACATACATGGGGAATACAACAATACATACAAGCCACATGAATACAACATCAACAATACAAAACATCCGACTACAGATGCAAACATGAAAAGCACAGCGACATCCATCTGCTATCCCAGGCTGCCGACCCGGAACCTAACCCAAGACTGAAGAAGAAGAACTGCAACACAACGAACAACGCTCTCACGTCAAGTCATCGGAAACCTGCACCTGCAACTGTTGTTGTAGTATCTGTGA
This sequence comes from Secale cereale, assembly GCA_902687465.1. Lineage (NCBI taxonomy): Eukaryota > Viridiplantae > Streptophyta > Magnoliopsida > Poales > Poaceae > Secale > Secale cereale. The sequence continues at coordinate 440,823,935 of LR738712.1, read as the reverse complement.
GCCACGAGGACTCAGCAATCCCATAACCATGGGTAACAAGACTAGCAAAGCTTAAAGGGTAGGAAGAGGTAAAGTGGTGAGGTTGCAGCAGCGACTAAGCAATATATGGTGGCTAACTTACGAGTACAAGAATAAGATGAGCATCTACGCAAACGGTCGCAAACTAGTAATGATCGCTAAAGATCCTGAACTACCTATGAGTCAAACATAACCCCACCGTGTTCTCTTCTCAAAGTGAAAAGAGACAGTCACGGTTACTCACACAGTTGTGTGTTTTACTTCGGATCCTCTATCAAGTTTTCTACAACCGGACATTAACAAATTCAAATCTGCCACATAACCGCGGATGCGGCTTTCGAAAGATCATAACCCTGCAGGGGTGTCCCAACGTAGCCCATCACAAGCTCTCACGATCAGCAGAAGTAATAATAATATTACCCCTTATCTTAAGGACAATCCGATCAGGCTCAGTATCCCGGTGCACAAGACATTTCGACAATGGTAAAACAAGTCTAGCAAGACCTCCTGGTGTGTCGACACCCTGATAGTAGCCGCGTGTATCTCGTCTCAGGCCACGACCGGATGGGCGATGCTACAGGTAAAACCAGCCCTCGAGTTTCCCCGAGGTGGCCCCGCAGGACCCCCGTTTGGGACCAACACCATCAGCACTGGCCCCCTGCTATGTAGAAAGAATCCTCGGGTAGCACTAACTCCCTATGCAATTTAATTAATTAATTAAGTTGTTATTATGAGCAAATTAAAACCAATGTTGGGCCTTGCTGGAGGAGTTTTATTCAAAGACGAACTATCAAGGGGTCCCCATATACCCAACCGTGTAAGGAACGCAAAATCAAGGAACATAATGCCGGTTTATCGGCTCCCAAGGTGGCATGAGTGGAACAAAACACCGAGCAAAAGGCCAAGCGTTCCACCCATGCCCAGTATATAGATGTGTTAATAATAATAATAATAATAGATATTGTGATATTTCCAAAGCATCAAGTTCCAACATGGAACGATCTTCATCTTCCCCTGCAACTAACAACGCTATAAGAGGGGCTGAGCAAGCGGGAAACATAGCCAAACAATGGTTTGCTAGGAAGGTGTCAAAGGTTAGAGGTTTCATGGCAACAAGGAGAGGGGCTGACAATAAATGAAGGGTGCCGCGACATGTAACGATAGCATCGAGACAACTAAGCATGGCAATGATAGTAAAGGTATCCAAGGTGATGGTCATCTTGCCTGAGATCCCGCAAGGAAGAAGAACGGTTCCATGAAGAAGACGAAGAAGAAGCCTCGAAGACGAACCACATGTAGTCGAACGAATCCTCACGATCGCAACGGAAAAGAACTAGCGAGAAGAAAGCACACAACAAGGTAAACACCCAACACAAGAACAACCCAAGATGCTCAACCAAGCATGATGCAAGAAAATTCTATATGCTGCAATTCATGGCAAGGGATGAGCACACAAGAACAACATCACCCAACAAGTTTAAATGATGCCGGAATCAACACATAACAAATCCGGTAAGTCCTCATATGCATAATTTGAAATTAGTCCATATCTGAACAAACCTTAAGTTAAAGTTGTTAAACAGCAGGTTAACATGCACCATGATGATCTACATGAAATTCTAGTCAAGTTACATATAAAGTTTGTTTAATTCGGAGCTACGGCCTAAAAGATATGAGCAAAACAAGTCAAGCAAGTCAACGGTGCAAGATGCACCCCAAACATCAAGCAAACACACTCCAAACATGTAAACAACATGATATTATGATTCTACGTGCAAAATCACACAAGTTTCATATAGGGCACACTCAAAACGGAGAAACGGTTCAATACATACACATGAAACAAGATACATTGCAAAGCTGAAGTTAACAGCCACATAGCAACTTTGGAGCAAGGTAAATATAAGCTACAGCACTCAAACATGATAACAAGAAGCATGGATGTGAAGTAGACATGTTACTTAACAAGCATGAACTTAGAACACACCCAAAAGCTTGCTGGAACACATTTAAACAAGCATGGCAAGTTGTAATAAAATTATCCAGACTTAGCCAAAATCTGGGAAGGCAAAAACATCATCACGATGCTGCCTTCGGAGGCACAAAACAATAAGCATATCAACTCTACTAAGTATATAAAGATCATGGACATGTAGTAGACATATCATACATCAAACAAGTCCACTGGAGCAGCTACATAGGAGGCGTGGATCAATAACAACAAGCTCCACCAAATTGAACATGCTGATAAAATCCTGACAGGTAAAATTTATAGCAACTTGGGAGCAATAAATAAATAAGCTACAGCAGGCCATATAAGCAAACAAGGGCATGAATGGATAGACAATAACATGGACAACAAGACATGATCATTGGCCACTCCAAAACAAGCATGGATTTGAGTGAGGCATCAAGCAAACATAGCATCAGGTTATAACAGATTCCAGACTTAGCAGTTTTTTCACTAAGTATAAAACAACAACAACAACATGGCATGTTTACCAGCTTGTTTAAGTCAACACAAGGCATATCATGAAAAGTGGATTGCACCACAGCAAGGACCATATGATTGTGCTTCTAGAACATATAGACATGTGGCATGAAGACAAACACATCAATAGCAATGAGCAAGTGAAAACAGCATCTCACAACAAGTTTCAGCACTTAACAGCCAAATGCACTTTTGCAACAGAGATTAACATGACAAGGTGGCACCTAACATGAATGCTACAGCAACCAACATGTAGAGCACTTCACAATGAACATTTTGACATATCATATTCTCCATTTGGATAAACATGCACCAAGTTACAAGCATCACAAGTATGCAACAAAATAATAGTTAACAACAGTTTTAAACATATAGCACTTTTGCAACAGATATTAGAGCATCAAGATGGACTCAAACAAGCATGGCACAATGTAATAAAATGTAGAGCACATCACCACGATCATTTTGACATATCATTCATTCAATTTGGACAACCACAGAAAAAGTTATTAGCTCCACAAGAATGCAATATGATACTAACAGAAAAAAGGACTTAGAATATTTTTCTGGAAAAAAACGACGGGCGCAGTATACCTAATCTACGCACAGGCGTGGGATAGGGCCGAGGGGCGCTCACCATGTGGGCTTGGCCCAAGACGGCGGGGAGGCAGCTGGGCCGGCGTCTAAGGCGGCGGTATTGGGCCTGGCTGGGACCGGCCTTGCGGGGGGAAGTGGGTCGTCCCACGCGGTCGACGTGGACGTCGTGCCCCTCCCGCGCTGAGGACGAGCGACGGCGGCGGTTGCCCGCCCTCCGGCGTGGGGCGCCGGCGTTGCAGGCTCTGGCGAGAGGGCGGAGGCCAGAAATGGACAGATCCGGGGACGGGGATCCCGGATCCGGCGTCGACGCGGCAAGACAAGGACGGCGGCGAGCTCCACGTCGGCGGCGTCCATGGTGGCGGCGGCTTGCTGCGAGTGAGAGAGGGAGAGGTGAGGTCCGGCGAGAGGGAGGAGACGAGGAGGAGAGGTGGCGGAGGGAGGTGTGGCCTGGAGGAGACAGACCTCGGCGGCGGGATTCGGCGACTCGCCGGCCGGCGGCGAAGGCAGGCGGCGGCGAAGCGTGGCTGCAGAAGGCACGAGCGGGAGGAGTCGGGCGTGCGAGCGGGGCGGAGGAGCGGTCGGGCCCGGTCGGGCCTGGCGCGGGCCGCGGCTGGGCTGAGCGGCCACGGCGGTGGAGGGCTGAGGGGGCGACGTGGCGGCGCCACATGGCGGCACGGGATAGGCCGCAGGCGCTGACTGGACGGCGGCTGACCAGCCAGGAGGCGCCAAGTAGCAGTTTTGAGGTGGATGTGCACGGAATTCGAGGGAGGAGGTGGGATTGCTGCGGCTGGAGGTTAGGGATGGGGTTAGGGGGGCTGGGGATGCCCAAAATGGCAAGGGGAGGGGTATAAATAGGCAGTTTTGGCTAGGGTTTGGGTCTAGGGGTGATTTTGGACTCTTCGATCGAATCGAACGGCTCCGGACAGAGAGAGGGGGTAGGATGGGCCTAGGTGGAGGTAGTGGGCTGTGTATGAGGGGTTGTGAGGAGAGAAGACAAGGGGCCCGTGGAGTTTCGGGGACCGAAACGTCCGACGATTTGACCGGCGACTAGTGCCACTATATATAACCGGTGGGCTATCAAACGGACTCTGAATGCGATGAAAGTTGGCAGGCGGCCTGTCTACACTATAACAAGACCACACGCCAAGTTTCAACCCACTCCGAGAACGTTTTTCGGCCACTCACAAAATAAATATTCGGAGGTGCCGCGGGCAGGTGCGAGTGTGTCTGGGCTCAGAATGGACAACGGAAAGGACGAGGGGGTTCGACGAGATGCAAGTTTTGAAAACATGCTGATGCAACACACATGATGACATGGCAAGATGCAACACGCAAGCAGATGACATGGCAACGGCGATGAATAACTGGCTGACACCTGGCGCACCGGTCTCGGGGTGTCACAACACTCGCCTACTAACAAGAGATCTCGTCCCGAGATCTTAGGAACAAGATGGAAGGGAAAAGGAAGAACAAAGTTCTTCAAGTACAAAAGAGTAAAACCAAAGAACCTTAAGAGGTTGAAAAATGGGAAGGAAAGGATACCACGGAGATGAACGAGATTTGAGAAGCTCCGGTAAAATAAGCAACAAGGCATAAGACAAGAAGCAAGAGGATAAATGATAAGAGAGACATTGAAACCACTCCGGTTAATAAGAGGTATAAAAAGGAATCTCCAGGAAGGAATTCGGGCAGCACTGCGGCTGAAACTGAAAGAAATAGCACACCGGTTGAACATGAATGGAATAGGACAAGACCCTGAGAAGATGAAACAAAAACATGACGAGATGAAGAACACAACGCCTCCGGAAGAATTGAAATAGTAAAATGAAAAGAATGGATAAGAGAACAACAAGTTCCACCGCGAATGAATTTGAAAGAGCATCTTCACAAAAAGGCTTGAACGGAGTTGTTGAAAATCAACACGAAAAGGATTAACTTTTTGTGGACTTATGGAAATCATCTCAAAACTTGAGGTGAAAAACCGCCGCAACGAAAAGATGGATTAGCTGAGAATAAGAAATGCAAAACTCCACTTCAAAAGAATAAGGAGAATTATTTGCATTCTGAGACCCAAAAGAATAATGCTTGAGCTTCTCCAAAGAATTTGATGAATATTTCAGGAATGAGTTAAATCGTGAAGAACCACTGTGAAGAACTCCGGTAACAAAAGAATGATGATAGAAGTGAAGGAAGCAAGGATAAGAATAACACCTTGCGATGATTAGTCAGGGATCCGATGAGAAGGCCGAGAAAACTATGAACTCCGGAAAGAAAAGAGTAAAAACACTTGGAACTAGAATTTATTCATCAAGAATAAGCTCTGAAGGAAGGGATTAATCAACTTGACGAGAATGATTAAGAATTATGTTATGTTTATCATCCACCAATTAAATTGATGAGAAGCAATGGATTCACATATATACCACTTATTCGCGTTGAAATTGAATAAAGAGGGATATATCGCGAACTTGCGAATTCTTCATGAAACACCGGTAGGGTTGGAATAAAATGAATGAATTGATATGATAATACCGGAAAAGAACTCTTGAGCGAACCACCGTAAAAATTGAAGCCGAGTGAAGAAAAAGAACGAAACCACGATAAGGAATTAAAATCGAGTGATGAAAAAGAACAAGCCACCGGGATGAATTAAAATCGAATGATGAAAGAGAACAAACCACCGTAAAAATTGCAATTGAGTGAATACAAAAGAATGAATTGCCGGGAAGAATAAAGCACTTGGGGAATTTAAAAATGACGAGATCGAAGAGATCGTGAACTGATTCAAGAATACTTGAACGAAGCACCTGACGAATGTGAGACGAACGAAGAGACATCAAGAAGAATATTTGGAGGACGAAGTTGAAAACTGAAAACAAAGAAATCTTCTGAAATGATCGCCTTCGGAGCAACACCAAGAAAGGAATTCATGAAATACTCCGGATGGGTGAAAAGAAGAAAGGTTGAACCAACGATGAAAATAATTAAAAGCGATCTTGGAGAAGGCATATGACTGATGGAATCCATACTTACGTCATGCTTGAAAAGATTATAAGAATACTCCAGGAAAATAGAAGAGTCAGGTTAGTTCCTGGGAAAAGACCTGTGGGTTATGAGCCCACTAAAGAAAAAAACCGTTGGAAGGATTGAAAAGGAGATAATGCACCGGAACGATTGAAAGACTCGAATGAGGTGACAACCTCGAATTAATTGAAACACAGACAAATCTCCTGAGATGTCTTCAGAATTCCGGAATAATTCAATGGCGAGAGACGAACGAGAAATTGGAAACATCTGAGCCGAGGGAAAAGAATATGATGAACATCGAATACTTGAATTGAATCCGCCGGAGAAGAAAAAAGAGATGAGAATGGTGAACTAGACGAGAATTCACCAGTTGAAATAACTGAGGAAGAATGCAGAGGATCACACGAGTAGGATGGATACTCGATTAAGGACTCCAGCTCCGAGAAGAAAAAGGGGTGGGTGGGTGGGAAAAACAAAGACCACTTCGGACGGGGAAAACACCGTCGATTGAAAAGACTGAGGGTTGAACTTGCAAAGAAGAAGAGGGTCGAATCCACTTCACGAGAGATGCACCAGATGAAGAGCTGACATCGCAACGAACGAAAAAAACTAACCACGCGATCCTAAAAAAATTTGAAGGGGAAAAGAAGTTGTTCAAAACACCTACGTCAAGATTCCTCACCAGAGCGACGAAGGGGCTGAGGAGTAAAAGAATTCCTACTCTCCGATATAACTAGACTCCGAAAAAGTTTTCAGCTAGACTCGACAACGGCCAAGCTACGATCAATCAAGGGGGCTCCTATGGTCGGTCGAGGCTCAGATACCAACTTGTCAGGCCCAAGATGCGATTCTATCCCGATCACGTGACACTTACGTGATTGGGGCACAACCGCATTTCGGGCGCATAGCAAGATGGATATCATTACATCGTACCATTACATACATACATGGGGAATACAACAATACATACAAGCCACATGAATACAACATCAACAATACAAAACATCTGACTACGGATGCAAACATGAAAAGCACAACGACATCCATCTGTTGTCCCAGGCTGCCGACCCGGAACCTAACCCAAGATTGAAGAAGAAGAAGAAGAAGAAGAACTCCAACACAACGAACAACGCTCTCACGTCAAGTCATCGGAAACCTGCACCTGCAACTGTTGTTGTAGTATCTGTGAGCCACAAGGACTCGGCAATCCCATAACCATGGGTAACAAGACTAGAATAAGATGAGCATCTACGCAAACGGTCGCAAACTAGTAATGATCGCTAAAGATCCTGAACTACCTATGAGTCAAACATAACCCCACCGTGTTCTCTTCTCAAAGTGAAAAGAGACAGTCACGGTTACTCACACAGTTGTGTGTTTTACTTCGGATCCTCTATCAAGTTTTCTACAACAAGACATTAACAAATTCCAATCTGCCACATAACCGCGGGCACGGCTTTCGAAAGATCATAACCCTGTAGGGGTGTCCCAACTTAGCCCATCACAAGCTCTCACGGTCAGCAGAAGTAATAATAATATTACCCCTTATCTTAAGGACAATCCGATCAGGCTCGGTATCCCGGTGCACAAGACATTTCGACATTGGTAAAACAAGTCCAGAAAAGACCTCCCGGTGTGTCGACACCCTGATAGTAGCCGCGTGTATCTCGTCTCAGGCCACGACTGGATGGGTGATGCTACATGTAAAACCAGCCCTCGAGTTTCTCCAAGGTGGCCCCGCAGGACCCCCATTTGGGACCAACACCATCAGCACTGGCCCCCCTTCTATGTAGAAAGAATCCTCGGGTAGCGCTAACTCCCTATGCATATTAATTAATTAATTAAGTTGTTATTATGAGCAAATTAAAACCAATTTTGGGCCTTGTTGGAGGAGTTTTATTCAAAGACGAACTGTCAAGGGGTCCCCATATACCCAACCGTGTAAGGAACGCAAAATCAAGGAACATAATGCCGGTTTATGGGCTCCTAAAGTGGCATGAGTGAAACAAAACACCAAGCAAAAGGCCAAGCCTTCCACCCATGCCCAGTATATAGGTGTATTAATAATAATAATAATAATAATAATAATAATAATAATAATAATAATAATAATAATAATAATAATAATAATAATAATAATAATAATAATAGATATTGTGATATTTCCAAAGCATCAAGTTCCAACATGGAACGATCTTCATTTTCCCTTGCAATTAACAACGCTATAAGAGGGGCTGAGCAAGCGGGTAACATAGCCAAACAACGGTTTGCTACGAAGGTGTCAAAGGTTAGAGGTTTCATGGCAACAAGGAGAGAGGCTGACAATAAATGATGGGTGGCGCGACATGTAACGATAGCATCGAGACAACTAAGCATGGCAATGATAGTAAAGGTATCCAAGGTGATGGTCATCTTGCCTGAGATCCCGCAAGGAATAAGAACGATTCCATGAAGAAGACGAAGAAGAAGCCTCGAAGACGAACCACATGTAGTCGAACGAATCCTCACGATCGCAACGGAAAAGAACTAGCGAGAAGAAAGCACACAACAAGGTAAACACCCAACACAAGAACAACACAAGATGCTCAACCAAGCATGATGCAAGACAATTCTATATGATGCAATTCATGCAAGGGATGAAGCACACAAGAACAACATCACCCAACAATTTTAAATGAGGTCGGAATCAACACATAACAAATCCGGTAAGTCCTCATATGCATAATTTGAAATTAGTCCAGATCTGAACAAACCTTAAGTTAAAGTTGTTAAACAGCAGGTAAACATGCACCATGATGATCTACACGAAATTCTAGTCAAGTTACATATAAAGTTTGTTTAAGTCGGAGCTACGGCCTAAAAGATATGAGCAAAACAAGTCAAGCAAGTCAACGGTGCAAGATGCACCAAAACATCAAGCAAACACACTCCAAACATGTAAACAACATGATATTATGATTCTACATACAAAATCACACAAGTTTCATACAGGTCACGCTCAAAACGGAGCAACGGTTCAACACATACACATGAAACAAGATACAATGCAAAGCTGAAGTTAACAGCCACATAGCAACTTTGGAGCAAGGTAAATATAAGCTACAGCACTCAAACATGATAACAAGAAGCATGTATGTGAAGTAGACATGTTACTTAACAAGCATGAACTTAGAACACACCCAAAATCTTGCTGGAACACATTTAAACAAGCATGGCAAGTTGCGATAAAATTATCAGGACTTAGCCAAAATCTGGGAAGGCAAAAACATCATCACGATGCTGCCTTCGGAGGCACAAAACAACAAGCATATCAACTCTACTAAGTATATAAAGATCATGGACATGTAGTAGACATATCATACATCAAACAAGTCCATTGGAGCAACTCCATAGGAGGCATGGATCAATAACAACAAGCTCCACCAAATTGAATATGCTGATAAAATCCTGACAGGTAAAATTTATAGCAACTTGGGAGCAAGAAATAAATAAGCTACAGCATGCCATGTAAGCAAACAAGGGCATGAATGGATAGACAATAACATGGACAACAAGACATGATCATTGGCCACTCCAAAACAAGCATGGATTTGAGCGAGGCATCAAGCAAACATAGCATCAGGTTATAACAGATTCCAGACTTAGCAGTTTTTTCACTAAGTATAAAACAACAACAACAACATGGCATGTTTACAAGCTTGTTTAAGTTAACACAAGGCATATCATGAAAAGTGGATTGTACCACAGCGAAGACCATATGATTGTGCTTCTAGAACATATAGACATGTGGCATGAAGACAAACACATCAATAGCAATGAGCAAGTGAAAACAGCATCTCACAACAAGTTTCAGCACTTAACAGCCAAATGCACTTTTGCAACAGAGATTAACATGACAAGATGGCACCTAACATAAATGCTACATCAACCAACATGTAGAGCACTTCACAATGAACATTTTGACATATCATATGCTCCATTTGGATAAACATGCACCAAGTTACAAGCATCACAAGTATGCAACAAAATTATAGTTAACAGCAGTTTTAAACTTATAGCACTCTTGCAACAGATATTAGAGCATCAAGATGGACTCAAACAAGCATGGCACAATGGAATGAAATGTAGAGCACATCACCACGATCATTTTGACATATCATTCATTCAATTTGGACATCCACACAAAAAGTTATTAGCTCCACAAGAATGCAATATGATACTAACAGAAAAAAGGACTTAGAATATTTTTCTGGAAAAAAACGACGGGCGCAGAATACCTAATCTACGCACAGGCGTGGGATAGGGCCAAGGGGTGCTCACCATGTGGGCTTTGCCCAAGACGGCGGGGAGGCAGCTGGGCCGGCGTCTCAGGCGGCGGTGCTGGGCCTGGCTGGGGCCGGCCTTGCAGGGGGGAAGTGGGTTGGCCCACGCGGTCGACGTGGACGTCGTGCCCCTCCCGCGCTGAGGACGAGCGGCGGCGGCGGTTTCCCGCCTGTAATGCCCCGGATGTAACACTTTCCCTATATGGCAATATATAAACTTTGGCTTCATCATTTCCGTTCCGGGTTCTCCTGTCTTTTCGGGTTTCTTCGTTTTGTCGTGTGCATGTGTGCATTTTCATCCACGTCATGTTGTCATGTGCATTGCATTGCATTTGTGTTGTCTTTTGCATCCGGTCCCACTCGTCTCTTCCTGTTGTCCGTTTCGAGTTCCGACGCTCTCACACGTGTCGGTGGCATCCCCGAGTCCTTCGTTCATGTTTGGCTGTGTAACATTTCTGGAATGGCGTGAGACTTGTCGTGCGATGTTGTTTTGGTACGTGTAGGCCACCTGTCAAGTTTCGTCGCGTTTGGAGTTCGTTTGATACTCCAACAGTTAACCTCGTGGGCTAAAAGTACCTCCTCTTTGAGGCCCAAGACCCCCTCCACAACAGCCCAACAACCCAGTACAAACCTTCCCATCATCTCAGCCGTTGAATTGTGATCGCGTGGCCGAAAACCGCTCCCCATTTGGAGTCTCCTAGCTCATTGTGCCTATAAAAACGTCCCCCTTGCCATCTTTGTTCAAAACCCTAGCCTTCTCCTAGCTCCAGCCACCGCCTCGTTTTCCGTGCCGGGCGGACGTGTCTGTCCGCGCCGGACACAGCCTCCGCCGCCGCGCGGGCCCGTAGGCCCGTTCCCGGCCCGCTTCCGCCGCCGTTCGGGCCAGATCCCTCCGCGCCTCCACGCTCGCTCGCGCCGCCGCCCCCTTCGCCTCCGGCAGGCTCCTCGCCGCCGCCGCCGCCGGACCCCGCCACCCGCCGGACCAGGTCGCCCCGCCGCCAATCAGGTCAACGCCGCCGTCGCCGCCCTACCCCGCCGCCGCGCCGCGGGCTACGGGCCGCTGCCACCTCCTCTCATCGCCGCAGCGCGCCGACCGCGGCCTCCTCAAATGGACTATAAGTTCTCTGCCACATACTTGTGGCCTTATTAAGTTGACACGTCCCCTCAAAAAAATAGAGTTGACGTGTATGCAAGGCTTTATCAACTTATAGTCAACACACGGTTCTAGCAGCAGTGGTCGCTGGATGTCCATCCAATGGATGCCGTGCTTCTTCTTCAATCTCGGATACTCTAACTTCACCCGCCCAAAAAATGATTCCTCCCCCTGACATCTGGGATGCACCATTTCGGAAGCTGACCTGTGGGCCTACTAAGTTGACGTGTACCAAGGGCTTTGTCAACTTAGTCAATATAAACGATTCTAGCTGCAATGACCGCACGATGTCCATCCAACGACCGTCGTGCTTCTTCAACCTCTGGTCTTCTTGCTCCAGCCGTCGAAAGCAGCGCCGGTCGCGCCGCCTGCTCCTGCCTCCCGTGGCCAGTTGTGCTGCCGCGTAGGCCTCACAGCCCCCTACTACTCCCACCACTAGCCAGGACATCCCTCTACTCACCCACACCCCCTGTTATTCCGCGGCGACGGCAGCCTCACACCACAGCCGAACCAGTGAACCCTTGTACTCCTCTTTGCGCGGGCTTCCACTGCTGCACCTTCCACGGCTCCGCGTCGTCCCCTTCCTACGCCTCGCCGTCGTCCACCGCCCTGGTGCTCTTGCGCGGTGTGGTCAACATGGTCAAGGAACGGCTTCCATCGGACGTGGACTATACATGAAGAGGCTGACAGCTGGGTCCACGACAACAGCAAGGGAGTGCCTCCTTATTACGCGGAAAATAATGATTCCTCCACATGACAGCAAGGACCCACCGCACGGGCCACCGTATTTTGCAAAAAAACGTTTCCCCCTGACTGGTGGGACCCACCGGACGGGCCACCGTATTGCGTGAAAAAAATGTTCCCTCCGCTGTCAGCTCGGACCCACCAGAAGTGCCTCCTTATTACGCATAAAAAAATGAATACTCCCCCTGCTGGTTGGGACCAACCTTGGTGGGAGGCTGACTTGTGGGCCTACTAAGTTGATAGGGACGGTGTGCTTTGTCAACTTAGTCAATATGAACGATTCTAACTCCAGTGACCGTACAATGTCCATCCAACGGCCGTAGTGCTTCTTCAACCTCTGGTCTTGTTGCTCCAGCCGCCCAAAGCAGCGCCAGTCGTGCCGCATGCTCCTACCTCTCCTGGCCGGCTGTGCTGCCGCGGAGGCCTCACCGCCCCCTACTATTTCCACCGCTGGCCAGGCCATCCCTCTACTCACCCACACCCCCTGTTATTCTGCGGCGACGGTAGCCTCACACCGCAGCGAAACAGTGAACCCTCGTACTCCTCTACGCGTGGGCATCCACTGCCGCCTCTTCCACGGCTCCGCGTTGTCCGCTTCCTAGGCCTCGCCGTCGTCCACTGCCCTGGTGCTCTCGGCGCGGCGTGGTCAACGTGCTCAAGGAACGGCTTCCATCAGACGTGGAATGTACGTGGAGAGGCTGACAGCTGGGTCCACGGCCGCAGCAAGGAAGTGCCTCCTTATTACGCGCAAAATAATTATTCCTCCACCTGACAGGGGGACCCACCGAACGGGCCACCGTATTTCGCGAAAAAAACGTTTTGCCCTGACTGTTGGGACCCACCAGCTACATCTTCGCATGCAAGGAAGTGCTTCCGGGCAAAAAGAAAACGATCCACCCCCATGACTGCTGGGACCCACTAGCTACATCTTCGCACGCAAGGAAGTGCCTGACAGTCGGGACCCACCTATTCGAAGCGTACGTGGCATTGTCATTCTGGTTGCGAACGTCTACGTACATACTGGTCGATGTAGAGGCGCACAGGTGTCGTAGCAGAGGCGCGCACGTAGCATGTACACGTACGTACAACGGCCAGGGTGCAAGAAAGTAAATATGACCACGTACGTAGATACGGGCGGGGTCTCGAACGCCTACTCGCGCGTATGTACGGCCAAGGCTCGTGTACATGGCTGGGTTGGAATGAAGAAACAGCGCCATCGTCGTGTTCTTGGGGAGCCAACCGGCTGAGTCGGAACGGAATGCGTCGTCATGTTCATCGGGAGGGCTTGGACGGAACAACCGATGGAAACGAGGCCTGGCATACCGCAGAACAGAGGAAACGGCCTTGTGTTCGACCGGCCACGTTCAAAATGGGATCCTATTCATCGGGAGGGGTCTGGCGTACCGCAAAACAGAGAAAACAGACCTCCTATGATCGAAACGGGGTCCTGTTGATCGGGAGGGGTGTGGCGTACCGCAAAACAGAGGAAACGGACTTGTGTTGGAGCGCTACAGTCGAAACGGTGGTCCTGTTCATCGGGAGGGGTGTGGCGTACCGCAAAACAGGACTCCACGGGATATTGTTCATCTCCACCTTCAACCCCCTCCAGCCTCCACGGGCTACTGTTCATCCATCGTCGACCTCCTCCTGCCTCCACCTGCGACTATTCAGCCTCCACCGCGCGCTACTCCACCGGCTACTGTTTAACCAGCCCTCTCCACGAGTTCCTGTTCAACCACCCCTCCACGGGGCTACTGTTCATCCAGCCCTCCACCATCTACTGTTCATCCAGCCCTCCACGGGGTGGTCCTATTCATCCAGCCCTCCACGGAGTCCTGTTCATCCAGCCCCAACCGGCTCGATCGATCGGGGTCCTGTTCATCCAGAGGCAACACCACGGGGTCATGTTCATCCACCCCCACCGGGAACTGTTCATCCAAACCCCCCAACAATGCTCACTGTTCATGCAGAGGCAACATTGATCAGCTTTAGTTAGCAGCAGTAGCGAAGGAATCGCTTGATCGGGTTCAGTTAACAGCCATCGATCGATCGCTCGGGTTCAGTAACGCGTAGCCTGCAGTGCAATCGCTCGGGTTCAGTTAGAGCCCAATGCCTCGCTCGGGTTCAGTTAGAGCCCAACGCCTTGCACCCACGCATGTGCGTGTACGAGAGAAACGCGCATCGCTCGGCCCCGACCACCCACCGTAACCGGGAACACCCCGATATTTTCCTCGCCCTCGCTTCTACCACGATATTTTCCATCATGGACGGCCCAAAGAATGTCATGCAGCTGTGTCTCCGGCCCGCCCAGGACGAAAAACCCATTTTCTGGCATGATTTTTTGTCATAGAAGTAGGACCCCACCACATCTATGATGATACCGGGTTTTGTCACAATTATCGTCATAGAAGTGTCATAAGTATGACAGAAAAAAGTTTCGTTCGGCCCAAAATGTCACGGATGTGTCTTTTTTTTGTAGTGAACCTAGTCTCTCTAGCTTGTGGATAGACTAACTAAACATAATAATGAATCAACAACAGAAGATTAACCACATATCAGGAAGTAGCACATTAAGGTTCACTTTGTGTTTGCTTCATTAACTGTAGGTTTGCAGAAAAACAAATAGCAAGATTCCAATCCTCCTTGCGGCTTCAGTAAGCAAGACCTCATGGACAAACCTCGCCCCTTTATCAACAAATAGCTTTGTCCACACATACTCTTATCTTCTCATTTTTTTAGTTTCCAATCATTGCATATACTCCCAATCCTTTCCTATTCGTTTTGCTTTCTTGCTTATCCATCCAATCTAGCACACAAGCAGTAGATACATCTGAAGGCAGCCAAGAGCAGCAGGAGCAATTAGGCAGATCGGCGGCTGATACGTCCATTTTGCATCATGCTTATATGTTGATATTTATCGCATTATGGGATGTTCTTACATGATTTGTAACAATACTTATGCCTTTTCTCTCTTATTTTACAAGGTTTACATGAAGAGGGAGAATGCCGGCAGCTGAAATTCTGGGCTGGAAAAGGAGCAAACTCTGGAAACCTATTCTGCACAACTCCAAAAGCCCTGAAACTCAACAGAACTTCGTTTCAGAAAATATAAAAAATATCTGGCGAAAGAAGTCCACGAGGGGGCCACTGGCTGCCACGAGTGTGGGGGGCGCTCCCCCCTGCCTCGTGGGCCAGCCGGAAGGCCCCCGATGCCCATCTTCTCCTATATGATGTGTTTTGACCTGGAAAAAATCATAAGTAGGCTTTCGGGACCAGATGTCGCCGTCTCGAGGTGGAACCGAGGCGGAAACCAATCTAGGGCTCCGGCAGAGCTATTCTGCCGGGGATACTTCCCTCCGGGAGGGGGAAATCGTCACTGCCGTCGTCACCAACAACTCTCCCATCTTGGGGAGGGCTATCTTCATCAACATCTTCACTAGCACCATCTCCTCTCAAACCTTAGTTCATCTCTTGTATACAATCTTTGTACCCAAATCTCAGATTGGTACCTGCGGGTTGCTAGTAGTGTTGATTACTCCTTGGAGTTGATGCTAGTTGGTTTATTTGGTGGAAGATCATATGTTCAGATCCATTATGCGTATTAATACCCCTCTGATCATGAACAATATTATGTCTTGTGAGTAGTTACTTTTGTTCCTGAGGACATGGGAGAAGTCTTGCTATTAGTAGTCATGTGAATTTGGTCTTCGTTCGATATTTTGATGAGATGTATGTTGTCTCTCCTCTAGTGGTGTCATGTGAACGTCGACTACATGAGACTTCACCATTATTTGGGCCTAGAGGAAGGCATTGGGAAGTAATAAGTAGATGATGGGTTGCTAGAGTGACAGAAGCTTAAACCCTAGTTTATGCGTTGCTTCGTAAGGGGCTGATTTGGATCCATATGTTTCAGGCTATGGTTAGGTTTACCTTAATACTTCTTTTGTAGTTGCGGATGCTTGCATTAGAGATTAATCATAAGTGGGAGGTTTGTCCAAGTAAGGGCATCACCCAAGCACCGGTCCACCCACATACCAAATTATCAAAGTACCGAACGCAAATCAGATGATCGTGATGAAAACTAGCTTGACGATAATTCCCATGTGTCCTCGGGAGCACTTTCCTTTATATAAGAGTTTGTCTAGGCTTGTCCTTTGCTACAAAAAGGATTGGTCCACCTTTCTGCACTTTATTTACTTTTACCTTTTGTCACTTTCTACCAATTATCTTATCACAAAACTATCTGTTACCTATAATTTCAGTGCTTGCAGACAATACCTTACTGAAAACTGCCTATCATTTCCTTATGCTCCTCGTTGGGTTTGACACTCTTACTTATCGAAAGGACTAGGATAGATCTCCTACACTTGTGGGTCATCAAGACTCTTTTCTGGCGCCGTTGCCGGGGAGTGAAGCGCCTTTGGTAAGTTGAATTTGGTAAGGAAAAATTTATATAGTGTGCTGAAATTTATTGTCACTTGTTACTATGGCTCATAATCCTTTGAGGGGCTAGTTCGGGGTATCTTCACCCCGACCAGAAGAGCAAAGAGTTGCTCCTCAACCTACTGCACCTACAGAAAATGTTTGCTTTGAAATTCCTTCAGGTATGATAGAGAAACTGCTTGAAAATCCCTTTACAGGAGACGGAACACTGCATCCCGATTTACATCTAATCTATGTGGATGAAGTTTGTGAGTTGTGTAAGCTTGCAGGTATGCCCGAGGATGTTATCAAGAAGAAGGTCTTCCCTTTATCTTTGAAGGGATATGCATTGACATGGTTTAGGCTATGCGATGATATGGGATCATGGAACTATAATCGTCTGAAGTTGGAATTTCATCAGAAGTTCTATCCTACGCACCAGGTTCATCGTGATCGTAATTATATTTATAATTTCTGGCCTCGCGAAGGAGAAAGCATCGCTCAAGCTTGGGTGAAGCTTAGGTCAATGTTATATTCATGCCCCAATCATGAGCTCTCAAGAGAAATGATCATTCAAAAAATTTATGCTCGGCTTTCTCTTAATAATCGCTCCATGCTCGATACTTCTTGTTCTGGCTCTTATATGACGAAGACTATTGAATTCAAATGGGATTTATTGGAAAGAATTAAACGCAACTCTGAAGACTGGGATCTCGAGGAAGATAAGGAGTCAGGTATGACCCCTAAGTTTGATTGTGTTAAAGCTTTTATGGATACCGATGTTTTCCGTGAGTTTAGCACTAAATATGGACTTGACTCTGAGATAGTAGCTTCTTTCTGTGAATCTTTTGCTACTCATGTTGATCTCCCCAAGGAGAAGTGGTTTAAATACCATCCCCCTATTGAAGTAAAAGTAGTTGAACCTATTAAAGTTGAAGAAAAGACTATCACTTATAATGTTGATCCTATTATTCATACTACTTATATTGAGAAACCACCTTTCCCTGTTAGGATAAAGAATCATGCTCAATCTTCAACTGTAGTTCGTAAGAGTAACACTAGGACACCTACACCCTCTGAGCAAATTAAAGTTGAACCTAGTGTTGATATGGTTAAAGATCTCTTGGTAGAAGATTTAGATGGACATGTTATTTACCTCCAAGAAGAGTCTGCTGGAATAGCCAAACCCAATGCTAGGAATAAACATAAGCCTGTTGTAGACTTGCCTGTTATCTCCATTAAGATAGGAGATTATTACTATTATGGTTTATGTGACGTATGTGCTAGTGCGAGTATTATCCCTTTTGATTTGTATAACGAAATTATGCATGATATCGCACCTGTTGAGTTAGAAGGGATTGATGTTACTATTAAGCTTGCTAATAGAGATACTATTTCACCAGTTGGGATTGTTAGAGATATTAAAGTCTTGTGTGGGAAGGTTAAATACCCTGCTGATTTTCTTGTTCTTAGTTCCCCTCAAGATGAATTTTGTCCCATTATATTTGGTAGACCCTTCTTGAATACTGTTAATGCCAAGATAGACTGCGTGAAAGATATTGTCACTGTTGGATTAGGGGATATGTCTCATGATTTTAACTTTGCTAAATTCCGTAGACAACCCCTTGAAAAGGCACCACCCAGTAAGGATGAAATTATTGGTCTGGCTTCTATTACCGTGCCACCTAATGATCCTTTAGAACAATACTTGCTAGACCATGAAAATGATATGCATATGAATGAGAGAAGGGAAATAGATGAAATATTCCTTACACATGGACCCATATTGAAAAACCACTTGCCTGTTGAAATCCTAGGGGATCCTCCTCCACCCAAGGGTGATCCCGTGTTTGAACTTAAACCTTTACCTGATAATCTTAAGTATGTTTATCTTGATGAAAAGAAGATATATCCTGTAATTATTAGTGCTAACCTTTCAGAGCAGGAAGAAGAAAAACTATTGAAAACTCTAAAGAAGCATCGTGCTGCTATTGGATATACCCTGGATGATATTAAGGGCATTAGTCCCACTATATGCCAACACAAGATAAAATTGGAAGAAAATGCTAAACCAGTTATTGATCATCAGCGATGATTAAATCCTAAGATGAAAGAAGTGGTAAGGAAGAAAATACTAAAGCTCCTAGAGGCAGGTATTATCTATCCAGTTGCTGATAGCCAGTGGGTAAGTCATGTCCATTGTGTCCCTAAAAAGGGAGGTATGACTGTTGTTCCTAATGATAAAGATGAATTGATCCCGCAAAGAATAGTTACAGGCAATAGGATGGTAATTTATTTACGTAAGTTAAATAAAGCTACTAAGAAAGATCATTACCCCTTGCCATTTATTGATCAAATGCTAGAAAGGTTATCCAAACATACTCATTTCTGCTTTCTAGATGGTTATTCTGGTTTCTCTCAAATACCTGTGTCAAAAGGGGTCAAGAAAAGACCACTTTTACTTGTCCTTTCGGTACCTTTGCTTATAGACGTATGCCTTTTGGTTTATGTAATGCACCTGCTACCTTTCAAAGATGCATGATGGCTATATTCTCTGATTTTTGTGAAAAGATTGTTGAGGTGTTTATGGATGATTTCTCCGTTTACGGAACTTCTTTTGATGATTGCTTAAGCAACCTTAATCGAGTTTTGCAGAGATGTGAAGACACTAACCTTGTCTTGAATTGGGAGAAGTGCCACTTTATGGTTAATGAAGGCATTGTCTTGGGACATAAAATTTCCGAAATAGGTATTGAAGTTGACAAAGCTAAATTTGATGCTATTGAAAAGATGCCATGCCCTAAGGACATCAAAGGTATACGAAGTTTCCTTGGTCATGCCGGGTTTTATAGGAGGTTCATTAAGTACTTCTCCAAAATCTCCTGGCCTCTGACTAATCTCTTACAAAAATATATTCCTTTTGTCTTTGATGATGATTGTCTAGAAGCATTTGAAATACTTAAGAAAGCATTGATCTCTGCACCTATTGTCCAGCCTCCTGACTAGAATTTACCCTTTGAGATTATGTGTGATGCTAGTGATTATGTTGTAGGTGTTGTTCTAGGGCAAAGAGTTGATAAGAAATTGAATGTTATCCAGTATGCTAGTAAAACTCTAGATAGTGCCCAAAGAAATTTTGCAACTACTGAGAAAGAATTTTTAGCAATTGTATTTGCTTGTGATAAGTTTAGACCCTACATCGTTGATTCTAAAGTAACTATTCACACTGATCATGCTGCTATCAAATACCTTATGGAAAAGAAAGATGCTAATCCTAGACTTATTCGATGGGTTTTCTTGCTGCAAGAATTTGACTTGCATATTATTGATAGAAAGGGAGATGAGAACCCTGTAGTAGATAACTTGTCTAGGTTAGAGAATATACTTGATGACCCACAACCTATTGATGATAGCTTTCCTGATGAACAACTAGCTGTCATAAATACTTCTCATACTGCTCCATGGTATGCTGATTATGATAATTATATTGTTGCTAAGTTTATACCTCCTAGCTTCACATACCAGCAAAAGAAAAGGTTCTTCTATGATTTGAGACATTATTCTCGGGATGACCCACATCTTTATAAAGAAGGAGTAGATGGTATTATTAGACGTTGTGTACCTGAGCATGAACAGGAACAGATCCTACGCAAGTGCCACTCTGAAGCTTATGGACGACACCATGTGGGAGATAGAACTGCACATAAGGTATTGCAATCCGTTTTTTATTGGCCTACTCTCTTCAAAGGATGCCCGCAAGTTTGTCTTATCCTGTGATGAATGTCAAACGATTGGTAATATTAGTAGACGTCAAGAAATGCCTATGAATTATTCACTTGTTATTGAACCATTTGATGTTTGGGGCTTTGTTTATAGGGGACCGTTTCCTGCCTCTAATGGGTACACACATATTCTAGTTGCTGTTGATTACGTTACTAAATGGGTAGAAGCTATTCCAACTAGTAGTGCTGATCATAACACCTCTATTAAGATGGTTAAAGAAGTTATTTTCCCGAGGTATGGAGTCCCTAGATATCTAATGACTAATGGTGGTTAACACTTTATTCATGGTGCTTTCCGTAAGATGCTTGCAAAGTATGATCTCAACCATAGAATTGCATCCCCCTATAACCCACGGACTATTGGTCAAGTAGAACTAAGTAATAGGGAGTTGAAACTAATCTTGCAAAAGACAGTTAATAGGTCTAGGAAGAATTGGTCCAAGAAACTTGATGATGCATTATGGGCCTATAGAACTGCATACAAAAATCCTATGGGTATGTCTCCATATAAGATGGTATATGGAAAAGCTTGTCACTTACCTCTTGAGCTAAAACATAAGGCATATTGGGCTATTAAAGAGCTCAACTATGATTTCAAACTTGCTGGTGAGAAGAGGCTATTTGATATTAGCTGTCTCGATGAATGGAGAACCCAGGCCTATGAGAATGCCAAACTGTTTAAAGAAAAAGTTAAAAGATGGCATGACAAAAGGATACAAAAGCATGAGTTTAATGTAGGTGATTATGTCTTGCTATACAACTCTCGTTTAAGATTGTTTGCAGGAAAACTTCTCTCCAAGTGGGAAGGACCTTACATTATCGAGGAGGTCTATCGTTCCGGTGCCATAAAAATCAACAACTTCGAAGGCACGAACCCAAAGGTGGTGAATGGTCAAAGAATCAAACATTATATCTCAGGTAATCCTATAAATATTGAAACCAATATTATTTAAACCGTAACCCCTGAGTAATACATAAGGGACACTTTCCAGGACGATTCAGCCTCCGGAAAGGAAGAGGTATGTGATACAGTAAGTAAAACGACTCCAAAACAGTTTTAAAGGCAATTTTTCTCCGTTTTGGAATATTTAAAAAAATAGAAAAATAAGCCACAGTCCGGAAGAGACACGGGCCGTCCACGAGGGTGGAGGGCGCGCCCCCTGCCTCGTGGGCACCCCGTGTGTCCCCTGGACTCCGTTTTCTTGTGGGTTACTCCTTTTGATCAGTAAAGATTCATTATATATACTCCCGAAGGTTTTGACCTCTGTATCACGCAAAAATCCTCTGTTTTCATTTCGAGCTGCTCTTTTTGATAGATCTAGATCATCATGGTGTCCTCCAACACCCCCAAGGACAAGTTCTTCGAGAAGGTCATCAACCCCTTGCGGAGGTGCTGCACCACCCCAAAACCATGGAGTTGCATGAGGGGGTGCTGCACATCCGTGATGTTGAGGGGCCGAGGAGGACCGGAAGCATGGAAACAAGACTCGAAGCAATGGAGCAGCAAGTTTTCAAGTGCCAAGGTATGGTGGAACAAGGACTCAACGCCAACCACATGATGATCTCGGAGCTCGCCAACAACCTCAAGCTGGACTCAAGGATCTTTGGGGAAGCTATCTCCAATCTTCAAGAGAAGATCGAACACCTCCAAGCCCAGATCTATGACCTGCAAAACCAAAACTGTGAGTATGAATATAGATTCAAGAAGATGAGTTTTGCTGCAGATTTGACTATCCCGGAGACTCGATCATCCTTCTACGATGGTGAACCCATGCCTTGGAAGGTGGACAACAAGCCTACATCATCAACAACTCCATCATCACCACCCCCGAAGAAGGAGACATAATCATATGGGTATGGGCACTCCCCTTGGCAACTGCCAAGCTTGGGGGAGTGACCCCGGTATCGTATCACCATACCGTTTTACTTAGTTTGATCCTTTTGGTAGTATCTTGATCTAGTAGAATAAAGTTAGCATGATCTAGTTGTGAGCTTTTGCTTTGTGAGCTTTACCCTTTGTAATCGAGTCCGTGAGCTATATAATAAAGTTTAGTGTTGAGTCAAGGGCTTGATTTCCTCACTTGGGTCATGATAAAAAGAAAGAAAACATAAAGAATATCAAAGAGATCATATCGATCTTATGGGAAGTAATGACTTCACATACTAGAGTATGATAAATAAAAGTTGTTGGGAGGTGACAAACATAGTTTTGGTCATTTTTGCAATTAACAGGAAGTAATAAAAGAAGAGAGGCTTCACATACAAATACACTATCTTGGACATCTTTTATGATTGTGAGCACTCATTAAAGTATGCCATGCTAAAGAGTTGATGTTGGACAAGGAAGACAACATAATGAGTTATGTCTTCTTATATCCGAAATGAAGTATATTGTCATGGATCATCCAACATGTTGAGCTTGCCTTTCCCCCTCATGCTAGCCAAAACCCCTCGCACTAAGTAGAGATACTACTTGTGCTTCCATATATCCTTAAACCCAGTTTTTCCATGAGAGTCCACCATACCTACCTATGAATTGAGAAAGATCCTTCCAAGTAAGTTGTCATGTTGCAAACTCGCAAAAATATGTATGATTTATTAGTGTGGGGGAAATTAGCTTTATACGATCTTGTGATATGGAAGTAATAAAAGCGACGGACTGCATAATAAAGGTCCTTATCACAAGTGGCAATATAAAGTGAAGTTCTTATATGCTAAGACTTTGTGCATCCAACCATGAAAACACATTACAACCTCTGCTTCCCTCTGCGAAGGGCCTATCTATTATTCCTGTCTTATAAGTGTCAAGGTGAAATCCACCTTTCCTTTTTACATTTTATCCTTTGGCAAGCACATTGTGTTGGAAAGATCCTGACATATATACCCACTTGGATGTAAGTTTTCATGATCTATTATTGTTGACATTACCCTTGAGGTAAAAGGTTGGGAGGCAACACCATAAGCCCCTATCTTTCTCTATGTCTGATTAAAACTCCATAAACATAAGTATTGCGTGAGTGTGAGCAATTGTGAAAGACTATATGATAGTTGAGTATGTAGGCTTGCTGAAAAGCTCTTATATTGACTCTTTCCGATGTTACGATAAATTGCAATTGCTTCAATGATCGAGATCAAAGTTTGTTAGTTTCCAATGAAGTTTATGATTCATACTTGATATTGTGGATGAATTGTTACTTTAGTATAAGAATTATATGACTATATTTATATAAGTTGTTGTTATGAGAATGATCATGATGCCCTCATGTCCGTATTTTGTTTTTATCGATACCTCTATCTCTAAACATGTGGACATATTTTTCGATATCGGCTTTCGCTTGAGGACAAGCGAGGTCTAAGCTTGGGGGAGTTTATACGTCCATTTTGCATCATGCTTATATGTTGATATTTACCGCATTATGGGTTGTTCTTACATGATTTGTCACAATACTTATGTCGTTTCTCTCTTATTTTATAAGGTTTACATGAAGAGGGAGAATGCCGACAGCTGGAATTCTGGGCTGGAAAGGAGCAAACTCTGGAAACCTATTCTGCACAACTCCAAAAGCCCTGAAACTCAATAAAACTTTGTTTCGGAAAATATAAAAAATATCTGGCAAAAGAAGTCCACGAGGGGGGCCACCGGCTGTCCACGAGGGTGGGGGCGCGCCCCTGCCTCGTGGGCCAGCCGGAAGGCCCCCGATGCCCATCTTCTCCTATATGAGGAGTTTTGACCTGGAAAAAAATCATAAGGAAGCTTTCGGGACCAGACGCCGTCGTCTCGAGGCGGAAACCAATCTAGGGCTCCGGCAGAGCTGTTCTGCCGGGGATACTTCCCTCCGGGAGGGGGAAATCATCACCGCCGTCATCACCAACAACTCTCCCATCTTGGGGAGGGCTATCTTCATCAACATCTTCACCAGCACCATCTCCTCTCAAACCCTAGTTCATCTCTTGTATCCAATCTTTGTACCCAAACCTCAGATTGGTACCTGCGGGTTGCTAGCAGTGTTGATTACTCCTTGTAGTTGATGCTAGTTGGTTTATTTGGTGGAACATCATATGTTCAGATCAATTATGCATATTAATACCCCCTATGATCATGAACAATATTATGTCTTGTGAGTAGTTACTTTTGTTTATGAGGACATGGGAGAAGTCTTGCTATTAGTAGTCATGTGAATTTGGTATTCGTTCGATATTTTGATGAGATGTATGTTGTCTCTCCTCTAGTGGTGTCATGTGAACGTCGACTACATGATACTTCATCATTATTTGTGCCTAGAGGAAGGCATTGTGAAGTAATAAGTAGATGATGGGTTGCTAGAGTGACAGAAGCTTAAACCCTAGTTTATGCGTTGCTTCGTAAGGGGCTGATTTGAATCCATATGTTTCAGGATATGGTTAGGTTTACCTTAATACTTCTTTTGTAGTTGAGGATGCTTGCATTAGAGGTTAATCATAAGTGGGAGGTTTGTCCAAGTAAGGGAAGCACCCAAGCACCGGTCCACGCACATACCAAATTATCAAAGTACCGAACGCGAATCAGATGATCGTGATGAAAACTAGCTTGACGATAATTCCCATGTGTCCTCGGGAGCACTTTCCTTTATATAAGAGTTTGTCCAGGCTTGTCCTTTGCTACAAAAAGGATTGGGCCACCTTGCTGCACCTTATTTACTTTTACCTTTTGTCACATGCTACCAATTATCTTATCACAAAACTATCTGTTACCTATAATTTCAGTGCTTGCAGACAATACCTTACTGAAAACTGCCTATCATTTCCTTCTGCTCCTCGTTGGGTTCGACACTCTTACTTACCGAAAGGACTACGATAGATCCCATACACTTGTGGGTCATCAGCGGCAAGTTCGGAGAGCCTCTTTTGGTTGCAGAGTTGCGGAGCTTCAGAAAATTCACAAGAACGTCACTGATGACTGATTAATAAAAAGAGCAAGTGAATGTTTGTACATTTTTCTTCTGTCGTTAACTTCGAGAGAAGATAGCACCAAAATGTCTTCCATCGTCAACACACTAACAATTAATAAATATTAAGATACTCGCCAAATATATTGTAGAAAGTCTTTCATCTATTGGATCTAGATAGATTTCTATGAAATCTTACTTCTGCATCTTTGACCTTGTCTTATCCTTACAAGTATTTCCACTGTAAGTAGAAAGGGTAAATTTTCACAGATTTGTAGCCGTTCGAAAATCAGAACGTCGCATCTATGTTATCACACTTTAAGTTTAATCGCTGACTCCTAACTGTGAAGATATTCCAGCCCTGTCAATGTTTGTTCTTGTCCTCATCAATCCATGAGGCAAACAACTTCTGAATGTGTTATCTTGTGCCAAAGAAAACAATTAACTTGTCCTCATCAATACATGAGGCAAACAACTTCTAAATCTTGGTGTGCATCAGCGTCTTCAACAGCAGGATTTCCATATTCAGTTGTGTCATATTTTGCGAGGAACCCATGATAGTATCTTCAATCGATGTTTAACTTCGTACCACCTCCCCACCGCACCGGCCATGTCTCCCTCTGGTGAGGTAGTCACTGTCCTCCGTGCTTACGGTCTTGCTAGTCCTCCTCACTTTCTTCTGATAAAGGTGTGAGCATGTGATGCATTCTCTCAAGCACATAAGAGATATGGTGGTGTGCATGTCCTGTAACTGGGATGGAGAAGGCCGTGACATAGGAGTCGCCGGCGAGGCTCCAGGGCATGAAGATGACCATCCATCCTCATGGACAGGGGCAGCATGGCACTTTGTTAATGGAGGCTGCATCGACGACGGCGAGCTCCTGCAATCCCAACGAAGGCTGTGGCAACCTCCTAGGCGGTGAGCCCCAGCGAACGGGGGAGGTCAGCCATGTGGTCGAGCTTGATGCACCGGGGCCGACGACTAAAGTCTCAACAGCAGCAACGCGCAATGACCGAGCAGCGAGTAGGATGCGCCGCGCTGTATGGTGGTGGCAGGGCATGCGACGTCAACACGCTGTGCACAACCAGGAGCTCGTGATGATTGGTGAGCCTGCGACAACGGCGTGTGCGGGCCTACCAAGAAGGCGCGGCGGCAGAGCTCGGGATGCGACGGGGAGACGGAGACCACGATGACGTAGCCCATGGAGCTGCAGGAAATAGGACGGGGATGGCATGGCTCGCTCCCTCACGCTTACGACGGCCATAGATTAGATTTTTTTTTCCAGCACGAGAAGGTCTGATACGTCCCAAACATATCCATAATTTTTGCTTGTGACATGCTTGTTTTGCATCATTGTCTCATCTTTATATCAAAGTTTTCTATCTTTTTAGGAATTTATTGGACTAACCTAGTAATGGTTGCAAAAGTGCACAATGTTCTTGTTTTACACTTTATTGTGTAGGAATTACTTGGAAATTGACAAAAACGCAAAAGAAGTCGTATTGGAGTACGACTCTGACTTTCCTGAAATCTGTCTGAGAACGTTTTTAGAAGATGGTCACGTTCCGGCCCGAAGATGACGTCAAACGGAAAAAGCCTAGTTGCAAAAGTTGTGGGGAATTTCGAGAGGATGCTTCTGGATATAAAATTCGTCCAAATCGGAGTCTGGACGGCCGAGAAAAGCCCGTTTTACTGAAGCCCAAAATCTGATGACGGGAATCCGAGAGTCTATATAAAGGGAAGAAACCTAGGTCACCAAGGGCCACGAATTTTCCTCCTCCCAAGCCGCCGTCTTGGAGGGGAGGACCAGCACCATTGCAGCACCATCCACAAGGAAGAAGGGGGGCCAAGGAGCCGCTGCCCCCTAGGGCCGTCGCCGCCCCGAGGGCCGCCGCCGCCACGGCTGCCGCCGGCCGCCTCCTCCTTCTCCGGGCTGCACCTCTCCATCAACACCACCATCAATCTCTTGCTCACCATGGCCATGTGTGAGTAGTCTTCTCCGGGGCTGAGGGCTTGTACGTGTAGCTATGTGGTCAATTCTCTCTCCCATCATGTGATCTTCGTTGTGATCATAGGCTATGTTAATCTAGGGTGATCCCATGATATTTCCCCTTCCTCTATGTATTGGATTGATGTACTCACTTGTCTTTATCTAGTATAATCCCCGAGACCAAGGTGACAGCGGTCTATTGGACATGGATTAGAAGAATATTTTCATGAGTGATTTCCTCTTTTGTGTGTTGATTGAAGATTGAGAGTCTCTTGGTGCTTGTCTTTGACTATCCTTGAGATATGTTGTGGTGATTGTGGTACTCTCTTTGGATGGCCGCGGTGACATTGGGAAATCCATAGATTGAGAATTACGAACTTTGAGGTGTGCTTTTGTAGCCCTACATAATTCTCGTCCTCTCTTGACCACAAAGAAATGACCTCCGAGTGCGTCTCCATTGCATGTTTTATGGGAAATATCATGTGATTCGATTATGTTAATGTTGTTGGGAGTTGCCACTAGTGAAAGTATGATCCCTAGGCCTTGTTTCCACCATTGCAATACCAATTGTGCTCACGTTTACCACTTGTTTGCTTGCTGCACTTTTTATTACAGATTTATATTACTTTGCTTTGCCACTCCTATCATCCATATTTTACCATCTCTTCGCCGAACTAGTGCACCTATACATCTGACAAGTGTATTTGGTGTGTTGGGGACACAAGAGACTTCTTGTTTCTTAATTGCAGGGTTGCTTGAAAGGGGTACGTTCAACCTCCACTTCCCTGAGTTCGATAAACCTTGGGTTACTCACTTAAGGGAAATTTGCTGCTGTCCTACAAACCTCTGCTCTTGGAGGCCCAACACTGTCTACAGGAATAGAAACGTGTAGTAGACATCAAGGTCCACCGAGGAGATTGAGGAGAGGCATCTGCACCTGATCTGTCGCTGCCAACGCTGTCTCCTCGCCATGGCCGCTGCCCGCCTCTTCATTTTCTCTTTAATTCATCTGCACGCGCGCGTACAAGTGCAGCGCCCGCTCCCCGCCATGGCCGCCGCCCCCTGCAAGCGGCAAGCCGCCGCCGCATGATGCGGCGCCCGAGCGTGCCTCCTCCCTGCCATGGCCGCTGCAAAAAACGAAACCTTATCCTAAAAAAGGATCGTGGGTCGAATACATACAAATGCAGGGTCCTTTTGCAAAAACGAAATGTTTTCTCGAGCCACTTACTGTCAGGCCCAAGATGCGATTCTATCCCGATCACGTGACACTTAAGTGATTGGGGCACAACCGCATTTCGGGCGCTTAGCAAGATGGATATCATTACATCGTACCATTACATACATACATGGGGATACAACAATACATACAAGTCACATGAATACAACAACATCAATACAAGACATACGACTAAGAATGCAAACATGAAAAGCACAAAGACATCCATCTGCTATCCCAGGCTGCCGACCCGGAACCTAACCCAAGACTGAAGAAGAAGAAGAAGAAAGAACTCCAACACAACGATCATCGCTCTCACGTCGAGACCGCGGAAACCTGTACCTGCAACTGTTGTTGTAGTATCTGTGAGCCACGAGGACTCAGCAATCCCAAAACCATGGGTAAAAATACTAGCAAAGCTTAATAGGTAGGAAGAGGTAAAGTGGTGAGGTTGCAGCAGCGGCTAAGCAATATATGGTGGCTAACTTACGAGTACAAGAATAAGATGAGATATACGCAAATGGTCGCAACTAGTAATGATCGCTAAAGATCCTAAACTACCTACGAGTCAAACATAACCCCACCGTGTTCTCTTCTCAAAGTGAAAAGAGACAGTCACAGTTACTCACAAAGTTGTGTGTTTTACTTCGGATCCTCTGTCAAGTTTTCTACAACCGGACATTAACAAATTCCAATCTGCCACATAACCACGGGCACGGCTTTAGAAAGATCATAACCCTGCAGGGGTGTCCCCACTTAGCCCATCACAAGCTCTCACGATCAGCAGAGATAATAATAATATTACCCCTTATCTTAGGGAAGGCCCGATCAGACTCGGAATTCCCGGTGCACAAGACATTTCGACAATGGTAAAACAAGTCCAGCAAGACCTCCCGGTGTGTCGACACCCTGATAGTTGCCGCGCGTATCTCGTCTCATGCCACGCCGGATGGACGAAGCTACGAGTAAAACCAGCCCTCGGGTTTCCCCCAGGTGGCCCCGCAGGTTCCCCGTTTGGGACCAACACCATCAGCACTGGCCCCCTGCTATGTAGAAAGAATTCTCGGGTAGCGCTAACTCCCTATGCAATTTAATTAATTAATTAAGTTGTTATTATGAGCAAATTAAAACCAATGTTGGGCCTTGCTGGAGGAGTTTTATTCAAAGACGAACTGTCAAGGGGTCCCCATATACCCAACCGTGTAAGGGACGCAAAATCAAGGAACATAATGCCGGTTTATCGGCTCCTAAGGTGGCATGAGTGGAATAAAACACCGAGCAAAAGGCCAAGCCTTCCACCCATGCCCAGTATATAGGTGTGTTAATAATAATAATAGATATTGTGATATTCCAACAACAAGTTCCAACATGAAACGATCTTCATCTTCACCTGCAACTAACATCGCTATAAGAGGGGTTGACCAAGCGGGTAACATAGCCAAACAAGGTTTTGCTGGGAAGGTGTCAAAGGTTAGAGGTTTCATGGCAACAAGGAGAGGGGCTGACAATAATGATGGGTAGCGCGACATATAACGATAGCATCGAGACAACTAAGCATGGCAATGATAGTAAAGGTATCCAAGTGATGGTCATCTTGCCTGAGATCCCGCAAGGAAGAAGAACGGATCCATGAAGTAGACGAAGAAGAAGCCTCGAATACGAACCACATGTAGGCGAACGAATCCTCACGATCGCAACGGAACAAGCACTAACGTGAAGAAGCAAGCAATACGGTAAACACACGACACAAGAACATGACAATATGCTCAACCAAGTACGATGCAAGACTATTCTATATAATGCATAACATGGCAAGGGATGAAGCACACAAGAACAAGATCACCCAACAAGTTTAAATGAGACCAGAATCAACAAATAACAAATCCGGTAAGTCCTCATATGCATATTTTGAAATTGGTCCAGATCTGAACAAACTTTAAGTTAGAGTTGTTAAACAGCAGGTTAACAAGCACCATGAAGATCTACACAGAATTCTAGTCAAGTTTCATATAAAGTTTGTTTAATTCAGAGCTACGGCCTAGAAGATATGAGCAAAACAAGACAAGCAAGGCAACGATGCAAGATGCACCCAAACATCAAGAAAACACACTCCAAACATGAAAAAAACATGATATTATGATTCTACATGCAAATCACACAAGTTTCATATAGGGCACACTCGAAACGGAGCAACGGTTCAACACATACACATGAAACAAGATATAACAACAAGCTGAAGTTAACAGCCACATAGCAACTTTGGAGCAAGGTAAATATATGCTACAGCACCCAAACATGATAACAAGAGGCATGAATGTGAAGTAGACATGATACTTAACAAGAATGAACTTAGAACACACCCAAAAGCTTGCTGAAACACAATTAACCAAGCATGGCAAGTTGCAATAAATTTATCCAGACTTAGTCAAAATCTGGGAAGGCTAGAACATCATCACGATGCTGCCTTTGGAGGCACAAAACAACATGCATATCAAATCAACTAAGTATATAAAGATCATGGACATGTAATAGACATAGCCTGCATCAAACAACTCCGTTGGAGCATCTCCATATGAGGCATGGATCAACAACAACAAGCTCCACCAAATTCAACATGCTGTTAAAAAGCTGACAGGTAAAATTTATAGCAACTTGAGAGCAAGAAATAAATAAGCTACAGTAGGTCATCTGTGCAAGTAAGGGCATGAATGGATAGACAATAACATGGACAACAAGACATGATCATTGGCCACTCCAAAACAAGCATGGATTTGAGTGGGGCATCAAGCAAACATGGCATCAGGTTAAACAGATTCCAGACTTGGCAGTTTTTTCACTAAGTATAAAACATCAATAACGACATGGCATGTTAACAAGCTTGTTTAAGTCACCTCAAGGCATATCATGGAAATTGGATTGCACCACAGCAAATACCATATTATTGTGCTTCTAAAACATATAGGCATGTGACATGAAGACAAACACATCAATAGCAATGAGCAAGTGAAATCAGCATCTCATAACAAGTTTTAGCACTTAACAGCCAAATGCACTTTTGCAACAGAGATTAACATGGCAATATGACCCCTAACATGAATGCTATAGCAACCACCATGTAGAGCACTTCACAATGAACATTTTGACATATCATATGCTCCATTTGGATAAACATGCACAAAGTTACAAGCATCACAAGCATGCAACAAATTTACAACTAACAGCAGTTTTAAACATATAGCACTCTTGCAACAGAGATAAGGGCATCAAGATGGAGTCAAACAAGCATGCCACAATGGAACGAAATGAAGAGCATGTCACCGCGATCATTTTGATATATCAAACACTCAATTTGGATAAGCACACAAAAAGTTACAGCACCGCAAACATGCACATATATCATGATTTTCTGAGGACTTAGTAAAAAAATAGGACAAAAGTGGGTTGTGGCCTTCACCTCGTGGGCTTCGGCCCAGGAGCACAGAGGCGGATGTCCGGTGGTGGAGTTAGATGGGCCGGCCCATGCGAGGAGTGGAGGGAGGCGGATCATGGGCCGGGCGGAGGAGGTCCACGAGGGCCTGCGCGATCGTGCTCCTCCCGACCCCTCCTGGATCTTGGAAGAACAGGTGAGGCGGCGGCGCAACCGGCGCTCCGGCGAGGACCAAGGGCGGCGGGGAGGCCGGAGCGCAGGGAATAGCCGGATCTGGCCGGATCCGGGGCCGGCGGATCCATTCCCGGCGCTGCGAGGCTCATTCGGCGCGGCAGGCCTTGGCGTGGTCGGAATAGAGGGAGGCGGTGGAGGAGCTTCGAGGCGGCACTGGCGAGGTGTGGTCTGGTCGGCGGCGAAGGAAGGTGGCGGTGCGAGGCTCGCCGGAGGGCCGAGGAACAGCGGCGGTCGGGCGGCCTCGGTCGCCGACGGGGTCGACGGGAGGGCGCAGAGGCAGTTGCCTCGATCCAGATGTGATCGAGCGCTGCGAGAGGCGCAACGGACGACCCGGGTCTAGCGCGGCCCCACGCGGGCTCCAGACGGGCCGAGCGGGCCTGCGACAAGGAGGACGCGGGGAAGCCGCGGGATGCCACATGGCGACGCCCGAGTGGCTGGACGGCTGGTGGTGGCTGAGGTGGCATGCCGGGGTTGGCTGGGACGCGGTGGCGGCGGTGCCAAGTGGCGGAGGGAGGCTGGCTGCGCGCGGAATTTGAGGGAGAGAGAGGCTAGAGGTAGGTGGAGACTAGGGAATGCCAAAAATGGCAAGATGGGGTCTATATATAGCAGTTTTGGCTAGGGTTAGGGGGTTTTGGGGCAAAACGGAGCCATCGGATGCCGATCGGACGGCTCCGGTCGGATGAAGAGGTAGGTTGGGCCTAGGTGGGATTAGTGGGCTGTGTAGAAGGCCTTGGGCTTAGGGAAGAGAAGAGAGGGAGAGGCCCGCGGGGGTTTCGGAGACCGAAAACGTCCGACGTTTTATCCGGCTATACTGCCGCTATAGTTTAACGGTTGGGCTATCAAACGAGCTCCGAATGCGACGAAAATTGACAGACGGTCTACCTATGCTATAATAAGACCACATGCCAAGTTTCAACCCATTCCGAGAACGTTTTCCGGCCACTCATAAAATAAATATTCAGAGGTGTCGCGGGCACGTGCAAGTGTGTCTGGGCTCAGAACGGACAACGGAGAGGACGGGCGGACTCGGACGGATGCAAGTTTTGAAAACATGCTAATGCAATGCACATGATGACATGGCAAAGATGCAACGCGCAAGCAGATGACATGGCAACGACGACGAATAACTGGCTGACACCTGGCGCATCGGCCTCGGGGTGTCACAACACTTCCCTACTAACAAGAGATCTCGTCCCGAGATCTTAGGAATGAGACAGAAGAGGAAAAAGGAAGAACAAAGTTCTTCGCGGACAAAAGAGCGGAGCCAAAGGACCTTGAGAGGTTGAAGAACTTGGAAGAAAGAACACCACGGAGATGAACAAAGTTGCAAAGACTTCGTTAGACAAGAGGAACAATGAATTGTCAAGAACCAAGGAGGTTGAAAGGCATGAACAAGAGTTGAATGAATAAGAATGAATTTGAAACCACTCCGGTTAAAAGAGATAGAAAAAGAACTTGAACGAAGTAATTCGGGCAGCACTTCGGCTGAAACTAGAAGAAATAGCACACCGGTTGAACATGAATGGAAAGGAACAAGAACTAAGAAGATGAAACGAGTGACGAGAGTAACAACACAATGCCTCCGGAAGAATGGAAAGAATGCAATGAAAAGAACGAAGAAGGAAAAGACAACTTTGAGCACGAGTGACATGAACGAGAATTTATAAGAGAAGACTTGAACGTAGTTGTTGAGAAAATCAACAACAAAAGAATAAGCTTGTCGTGGACTTATTTAATCATCTCAAAAGTTGAGGTGAATTATGCCGCAACCAAAAGATTGAATAGATGAGAAGAAGGAAGAAATGCAAAACTCCACTTCAAAAGAATACGGAGAATTATTTGCACTCGAGAGGCAAAAGAATAATGCTTGAGCTGCTCCACAAGAATTCGATGAACACTTGAAGAGTGATTTGAATCACGAAGAACCACTACGAAGAACTCCGGTAACGAAAGGATGATGATATAGAATGAAGAAGATGAAAAGAATAAGATTAAAGCTTTGAAGTGATTAGTCGGGGTTCTGACTAGATAGCCGAGAAATCTTTGAACTCCGGGGAAGAAAAGATGAAAGCACTTGGAACTAGGATTTATTCATCAAGAACAAATTCCGAAGGAAGGGATAAATCAACTTGATGAAAAAGAATAAGAATTATGTTATGCTTATCCTCCACCAATTAAATTGATGAGAAGCAATGGATTTGCATACTACTTATTCGCGTTGAAATGATTAAAGAGGGATATATCGCGAACTTGCGAAAATCTTCATGAAACACCTGTAGGATTGGAATAACAATGAATGAATTAATTTGATAGCACCGGAAAAGAACTGTTGAGCGAATCACCGTAAGAATTGAAATCGAGTGAAGAAAAAGAACAACCATCGGGAAGAATAAAAATCGAGTGATGAAAGAGAACAAACCACCGTAAGAATTGAAATTGAGTGAATACGATGAATCGCCGGGAGAATATGCACTTGAGGAATTTTGAATGACGAGAACGAAGAGATTGTGAACTGATTAAAAAAATACTTGAACAAAGCACCGGACGTATGTGAGACGAACGAAGAGGCATCAATGAAGAATATTTGGAGGGCGAAGTTGAAAACTGAGAACGAAGAAATCTTCTGAAATGATGGCCTTCGGAGGAACACAATAGAAAAAGAATTGATGAGATACTCCGGATGGATGAAATGAGGAAAGGTTGAACCAGTGATGAAAATAATTAAAAGCGATCTTGGAGAAGGCATATGACTGATGGAATCCATACTTACGTCACACTTGAAAAGAATTTGGGAATACTCCGGGAAAATAAAAAGAGTCAGGTAAGATCCTGGGAAAATACCTGTGGGTTATGAGCCCACCGAAGAGAAAACACCGTTGAAAAGGATCGAAAAGAGATAATGCGCCAGAACGATTAAAAGACTCGAATGAGGTGACAACCTCTAATTAATTGGAACACAGAAGAATCTGAGATGCCTTTGGAACTCCGGATAAATTAGGAAAAGAATATGAACAACATCGAATACTTGAGTTGAATCCATCGGAAAAAGAAAGAGATGAAGGAGGACGAACGAGAGGAGAATTCCTCGAATGATAAAGGAGATGAATGATGACGAACTAGACGAGAATGCACCAGTTGAAATACCGAGGAAAAATGCAAAGGATCACACGAGTAGGATGGATGCTCGATTAAGGACTCCGGCTCCGAGAAGAAAAAGGGTGGGCGGATGGGAAAAGAAAGACCACTTGGAAGGGGAAAACGACATCGGTTGGAAAGAACTTAGGACTGAACTTGCAAAGAAGAAGAGGGTTGAATCCACTTGACGAGAGATGCACCAGATGAAAGAACTGACAACGCAACGAACGAAAACTAACCGCGAGATCCTAAAAAAATTTGAAGGGGAAGAGGAGTAATTCAAAACACCTACGTCAAGATTCCTCACCAGAGCGACGAAGGGGCTGAGGAGTAAAAAGAATTCCTCCTTTCCGATATAACTAGACTCTGAAAAAGTTTTCTGCTAGACTCAACAACGGCCAAACTACGATCAATCAAGGGGGCTCCTATGGTCGGTCGAGGCTCTGATACCAACTTGTCAGGCCCAAGATGCGATTCTATCCCGATCACGTGACACTTACGTGATTGGGGCACAACCGCATTTCGGGCGCTTAGCAAGATGGATATCATTACATCGTACCATTACATACATACATGGGGATACAACAATACATACAAGTCACATGAATACAACAACATCAATACAAGACATACGACTATGGATGCAAACATGAAAAGCACAAAGACATCCATCTGCTATCCCAAGCTGCTGACCCGGAACCTAACCCAAGAATGAAGAAGAAGAAGAAGAAGAAACAACACAACGATCATCGCTATCACGTCGAGACAACGGAAACATGTACCTGCAACTGTTGTTGTAGTATCTGTGAGCCACGAGGACTCAACAATCCCATAACCATGGGTAACAAGACTAGCAAAGCTTAATAGGTAGGAAGAGGTAAAGTGGTGAGGTTGCAGCAGCGGCTAAGCAATATATGGTGGCTAACTTACGAGTACAAGAATAAGATGAGCATATATGCAAACGGTCGCAACTAGTAATGATCGCTAAAGATCCTGAACTACCTACGAGTCAAACATAACCCCACCGTGTTCTCTTCTCAAAGTGAAAAGAGACAGTCACGGTTACTCACACAGTTGTGTGTTTTACTTCGGATCCTCCGTCAAGTTTTCTACAACCGGACATTAACAAATCCCAATCTGCCACATAACCGCGGGCACGGCTTTCGAAAGATCATAACCCTGCAGAGGTGTCCCAACTTAGCCCATCACAA
Organism: Secale cereale; assembly: GCA_902687465.1. NCBI lineage: Eukaryota > Viridiplantae > Streptophyta > Magnoliopsida > Poales > Poaceae > Secale > Secale cereale. The sequence goes on along the minus strand of LR738712.1, from coordinate 440,787,240 downwards.
GCTCTCACAATCAGCAGAGATAATAATAATATTACCCCTTATCTTAGGGAAGGCCCGATCAGACTCGGAATTCCCGGTGCACAAGACATTTTGACAATGGTAAAACAAGTCCAGCAAGACCTCCCGGTGTGTCGACACCCTGATAGTAGCCGCGCGTATCTCATCTCAGGCCACGACCGGATGGGCGAAGCTACAAGTAAAACCAGCCATCGGGTTTCCCCTAGGTGGCCCCGCAGGTTCCCCGTTTGGGACCAACACCATCAGCACTGGCCCCCCTGCTATGTAGAAAGAATCCTCGGGTAGCGCTAACTCCCTATGCAATTTAATTAATTAATTAAGTTGTTATTACGAGCAAATTAAAACCAATGTTGGGCCTTGCTAGAGGAGTTTTATTCAAAGACGAATTGTCAAGGGGTCCCCATATACCCAACCGTGTAAGGGACGCAAAATCAAGGAACATAATGCCGGTTTATGGGCTCCTAAGGTGGCATGAGTGGAACAAAACACCAAGCAAAAGGCCAAGCCTTACACCCATGCCCAGTATATAGGTGTGTTAATAATAATAATAGACATTGTGATATTCCAACAACAAGTTCCAACATGGAACAATCTTCATCTTCACCTACAACTAACAACGCTATAAGAGGGGCTGAGCAAGCGGGTGACATAGCCAAACAAGGTTTTGCTGGGAAGGTGTGAAAGGTTAGAGGTTTCATGGCAACAAGGAGAGGGGCTGACAATAATGATGGGTAGCGCGACATATAACGATAGCATCGAGACAACTAAGCATGGCAATGATAGTAAAGGTATCCAAGGTGATGGTCATCTTGCGTGAGATCCCGCAAGGAAGAAGAACGGATCCATGAAGTAGACGAAGAAGAAGCCTCGAAGACGAACCACATGTAGACGAACCAATCCTCACGATCGCAACGGAACAAGCACTAACGAGAAGAAGCAAGCAGTACGGTAAACACACGACACAAGAACATGACAATATGCTCAACCAAGTATGATGCAAGACAAGTCTATATAATGCATAACATGGCAAGGGATGAAGCACACAAGAACAACATCACCCAACAAGTTTAAATGAGGCCGGAATCAACAAATAACAAATCCGGTAAGTCCTCATATGCATATTTTGAAATTGGTCCAGATCTGAACAAACTTTAAGTTAGGGTTGTTAAACAGCAGGTTAACAAGCACCATGAAGATCTACACAAAATTCTAGTCAAGTTTCATATAAAGTTTGTTTAATTCGGAGCTACGGCCTAGAAGATATGAGCAAAACAAGACAAGCAAGGCAACGGTGCAAGATGCACCCAAACATCAAGCAAACACACTCCAAACATAAAAACAACATGATATTATGATTCTACATGCAAAATCCCACAAGTTTCATATAGGGCACACTCGAAACGGAGCAACGGTTCAACACATACACATGAAACAAGATATAACAACAAGCTGAAGTTAACAGCCACATAGCAACTTTGGAGCAAGGTAAATATATGCTACAACACCCAAACATGATAACAAGAGGCATGAATGTGAAGTAGACATTATACTTAACAAGCATGAACTTAGAACACACCCAAAAGCTTGCTAGAACACAATTAACCAAGCATGGCAAGTTGCAATAAATTTATCCAGACTTAGTCAAAATCTGGGAAGGCTAGAACATCATCACGATGCTGCCTTCGGAGGCACAAAACAACATGCATATCAACTCAACTAAGTATATAAAGATCATGGACATGTAGTAGACATAGCCTGCATCAAACAACTCCATTGGAGCATCTCCATAGGAGGCATGGATCAACAACAACAAGCTCCACCAAATTGAACATGTTGTTAAAAAGCTGACAGGTAAAATTTATAGCAACTTGAGAGCAAGAAATAAATAAGCTACAGTAGCCCATATGTGCAAGTAAGGGCATGAATGGATAGACAATAACATGGACAACAAGACATGATCATTGGCCACTCCAAAACAAGCATGGATTTGAGTGGGGCATCAAGCAAACATGACATCAGGTTAAACAGATTCCAGACTTAGCAGTTTTTTCACGAAGTATAAAACAGCAATAATGACATGGCATGTTAACAAGCTTGTTTAAGTCACCTCAAGGCATATCATGGAAATTGGATTGCACCATAACAAAGACCATATGATTGTGCTTCTAAAACATATAGGCATGTGGAATGAAGACAAACACATCAATAGCAATGAGCAAGTGAAATCAGCATCTCATAACAAGTTTTAGCACTTAACAGCCAAATGCATTTTTGCAACAGATATTAACATGGCAATATGACCCCTAACATGAATGCTACAGCAACCACCATGTAGAGCACTTCACAATGAACATTTTGACATATCATATGCTCCATTTGGATAAACATGCACAAAGTTACAAGCATCACAAGCATACAACAAATTTACAACTAACAGCAGTTTTAAACATATAGCACTCTTGCAACATAGATTAGGGCATCAAGATGGAGTCAAACAAGCATGCCACAATGGAACAAAATGAAGAGCATGTCACTGCGATCATTTTGATATATCAAACACTCAATTTGGATAAGCACACAAAAAGTTACAGCACCGCAAACATGCACATATATCATGATTTTCTGAGGACTTAGTAAAAAAGGGCCAAAAGTGGGCTGTGGCCTTCACCTCGTGGGCTTCGGCCCAGGAGCACTGTAATGCCCAGGATGGAGTTATACCTCCTACGTGTCGAGGCACGACTTAAAGGCATAAGTCCATCCTAGAATGGTCTCAAGTTTGGTAATCTTTGCACAACTCATGTAAAAGAGGGGATAGTAAACATAAATAGTTGGCTTACACTCGCCACGTCACAGGATTACAATTCAAGTCTCAATCATCATACATTAAGAATATCACAACCCTCTAAGGGCAAAACCAAATGTCAAGATACCAAACTTAAATAACATCCACAGGCGGATCGAATCCTAGTAGGAGTCTCCACTACTGATCATCCGGGTATCGCACATAGTATCGACTACGCTCCTCGTCGTACTCCCAATCCAGCTCGGTGCCATCACCTGGATAGCTCACAGCTGGACCTGCATCTGGTGTGGTGAAGTAACTGTGAGCCACAGAGGACTCAGCAATCCCGTTTCCGGGTAACAAGACTATTTAAGCCTTTGGGAGAGGAAAGGCTGAAGAAAAGAATAAGTGTCTGCAGCAGCAACTAGCAACTAGCTTACGTGAGTGAGAGCGAGAAGAGAAAGCCTCGGACGAGAAGTGATCACGAAGTGATCCTAGCTACAAGCTCCACAAACATAACCCCTCCGTGTTCAACTCCCGAATCCCTATTCGGAAATTGACAGTCACGGAACACACGCTGGTAGTGTATTAGAAACATTGTGTCGAGTTATCTACAACCGGATATTAACAAGCTCCCATCTGCCACATAACCGCGGGCACGGCTTTCGAAAGTTCATAACCCTGCAGGGGTGTTCCAACTTGACCCATTACAAGCCCACGATCCGCGGAGTCGCAACTCCAAAGTGGGAAGACCCGAGTATCCTCGGAATCCCGTGCTCAAGATATACCGAACTAAGGTAAGGCTAATCCAGCAAATCCTCCCGGCGTGCCGACACCCTGATAGTAGCCGCGCGTATCTCGTCTCAGGCCATGTCCGGATGGGCGATGCTACAGGTTTTTACCAGACCTTGAGTTTCCTCGAGGTGGCCCTACAGGACCCCCAGTTCGGACCAACACTCATGTGGAGCACTGGCCCGGGGTTGTTGATTAAGAAAAAGGGTTTATAGCTCCCTATGCAAGTTTAGTTTGTTATTAGGCAAATAGTACCAATGTTGGGACTTGCTGGAAAAGACTTAGCACTTAGCGGTTTATCGAGGGGGTCCCATACACCCCAACCGTGTTAGGAACGCATAATCAAGGAACATAACACCGGTTTATACGGTTCCTAACGGCATGAGTGGAACAAATCACCAAGCAAAAGGCTTAGCCTTCCACCCTTGCCAATATATAGATGATTTCATTTTAAGCCTTCATATAGTGTGATATAACCCAACCAAACTTCAACATGAAGCAAGCATCTTCGATCTTCACCTGCAACTAGCAATGCTATAAGAAGGGCTGAGCGAAGCGTACTTAGCCAAACAAGGGTTTGCATAGGTAGGTTGGTTAAACATGCAATGGTTACAAGTAGGAGGCTGACAAGAAGATCATGGGCATCGAGGCAAAACTAAAGATCGGAACTACTAGCAATAGGCAAAGATAGTAATGTTATCGGGGTTCGGTCATCTTGCCTGAAGAGAAGTCGTTCGGATCGTAAGAAGGGTCCTCGTGCTCAACCTCGTTGGAAACCTCGTGCTCGTACTCGAACTCAGACTCTGCTTCCGGCTCTAAACAAAACAATCACACCAAGCACCAATCAACAAGATGCAATGCGCACTCGAAAAAGATGAATGCATGATGGATGCACTAAGGATGCACACGAAGCACGTAAAATATCAATCAAGCAAAACACCTCAAAACATTATAACAATCTGATATTATTAATCTACACAGAAAATCAATCAAGTTTCATGTAAGATTCGCTGAAATCGGAGTTACGGGCTAAAAGTTATGCCCGAAACAAGAAATGAGCGAAAGCTGAAAATTACAGCAACATAGCAACTTCGGAGCTCAAAATAATTGAGCTACAGCATTCAAATAACATGGCAAAGGACATGAACACAAACTAGACATATACTACAGCAACTAAGTCCAAGGTGCACCCCCAACGGAGTCACGGATCAATAGCAATGATCTTGGACATATTGAACTTGACAATAAAATTCTGACAGCAAAATTTTATTGAAACTTTGGAGCAAAAGATAAACATGCTACAGCCACTCAAATAGGCATGTGAGAACATGAATGGAAAGACAACAATATATACTACAAGGAACAATCAAGATCCACTCCAAAACTAACATGCTTTGTCCTAGAACATCACACGAACATGGCATCGGAACGTTACAGATTTCAGACTTAGTGAAAATCCACTAAGTCCTAAAACAGCAATATCATCATAGCATCTAAACGAGCATGTTTAAGTCACCTCGAAACTAAACATGGCAAGTGGTAAGCACCTCATCAAAGTACACATGATGGTGATTCCGAAACGCACAAGCATGCTTCATGGAGATAAACACAACGATAGCAACGAGCTCAACAAGATGGCATTTCATAACAAGTGAAACAACATCACATCCACATGGCACTTTGCAACGATGATAAACAAGGCAAGAATAAATCTAACATGCTACCTAGCACATACAACATGTAGAGCATGGCAAGACGAACACGTGGACATGTCATTTGCATCATTCGGGTAAACGAGCTAAAAGATATCACATGGCAAAGATGGCATAAAACATCACATAGCAGCAGTTTATATCATGATGCACTCTTGCAACAGCAAAACAAGCACCTAGATGATCTCTAACATGCATGACAACAACAGATAAAACGTAGTGCTATTCACCACGAACGTCTGGACATCTCATTTGCGCAAATCGGAGTAACACACAAGAAGTTATGCATGTTTGAAAATAGCATCACAGAATAACAGATCTGGGACTTAGAGAAAAATCGGGGCAACCTCCAGATCTGAGAAAGTGGGCCGGAGGAGGCAGATCGGGGACGGGCCAGCGCGACGGCTGGGGCCCAGAGCGGCGGAAGGCCTCGATCGGCTGGATCTGGCGCGGGAGCCGGGCGGCTTCGGGCCCGCGGGGAAGGATCTGAGCGGTGTAGAGGCGGCGGCCCGCGCGGCGCCTTCGGTGTGGCCCAGCCAGCTGGAGGCTGCGGCCTGGCGAGGGGAGCTGGCCTGCCCGCGGTGGAGGGGGCCCGTGGCGGCGAGGAGGGACTGGAGTGGCGGCGCGCACTCGGCCGCGGGGATGGGCCCAGTCGACGCGAAGGGAGGCGGGAGGCGACGAGGGAAGCTGGGCCGCTGGCGAAGGGCGATGCGGACAGCTTGACGATCGAAGGGGAAGTGGTCCACGCGCTCGGCCTGGCGCTGGGGGCCCGATGGAGCTGCGGCCTCGAGCGGGCGCTCGGTTGGCGCGGAGAGGGAGGGGCGTTGACCCGATCTGGTCGGGTGAGGGGATGGGCGCCCTCGTCCCGAGCGGCGGCTGGCGATCGAACAGAGCGGCGGCGCGGCTGGTTCCTTCGGGAACTGGCCAAGTGGCGGTGAGGGGTTGGCCAGATCCGAAAATTGAGGTGGAGATGTGGGGAAGAAGAGGCTAGGTTAGGGATGCCCAAAAATAGACTAGGGTCTATTATATAGCAGATTTCTAGGGTTAGGGTTTGAGGGGGTGTTAGGAGCCCTCCGATCGTGATCCGACGGATCCGATCGCGGGGGTAGTTTAGAAGGGCCTAGGAGAGAGTAGTAGACTGCAGTAGGGGTGTTTTTGGGACACAAAGTAAAGGCACTTTGGACCCACACGAATAACTGATGGGATAGCCAACGGAGTCCAAACGAGACGAGATTTGAGAGGCGGGTCGCACACAACAAAACAACAACACACACAACAACCTCGCGGCACACCGGTAACGTTACACGCCCAAACAACAAAGTAGGCCTACGGGACATCACGAACACGTGAGGGAGCTCCGGAACGCGAAACGGACAACGGGAAGAAACACGCGGAACCGGATGCAACCGACAACACAAATGCAATGTGATGCACATGTCTACATGATATGAATGAATGCCACACACTCACACAACAAAACGACGAAAACCCGAAAGACAAAGAACCCGGAATGGAAATAGATGAAGCCGGAGATATATTATATACCCAAATGGGAAAGTATTACATCCGGGGCATTACAAACTCTCCTCTACTACAAAAAGATCTCGTCCCGAGATCTAGGACTGGAAAAAGGAAGGGTACTCAGAACGAAGATGATCTTCTCGTTCCCAGGTAGCTTCTCGGTCGGTGTGATGTGACCACTTGACTTTCAGAAACTTGATGGACTTGTTGCGGGTCTTGCGTTCGGTTTCTTCGAGAATGGCAACGGGATGCTCTCGGTAGGACAGGTCTTGTTGAAGATCAATCTCTTCAAACGGAATCATTCGCTCAGGTGCCTTGAAGCATTTGCGGAGTTGAGACACATGGAAGACATCATGGACATTTGCGAAGTTTGAAGGGAGCTCAAGTTGATAGGCTAGATCGCCTCTTTTGCCAAGAATCTTGAAAGGCCCGACGTATCTAGGAGCAAGCTTTCCTTTGATACCGAATCTTTGGGTGCCTTTCATTGGAGACACACGGAGATAGACATGATCATTAATGTTGAAGGCCAAATCACGATGCTTGCTGTCATAGTAGCTCTTCTGACGCGACTGAGCGGCCTTGAGATTCTCACGTATGACTTTGCACATTTCTTCGGCTTCTGAGATCAAGTCATTGCCAAGAAGTTGACGTTCGCCTGTTTCAGACCAGTTGAGAGGGGTACGGCACTTTCTGCCATAGAGAATTTCAAACGGAGCTTTGCCTGCACTTGCTTGAAAGCTGTTGTTGTAAGAGAACTCGGTAAATGGAAGGCAGTCTTCCCATTTCATGCCAAAGGAGATGACACAGGCTCTGAGCATGTCTTCTAGAATCTGATTCACACGCTCGACTTGACCACTAGTCTGAGGGTGAAATGCAGTGTTGAACCTGATCTTAGTGCCCATGGCGGACTGAAAGGAGTCCCAGAACCTTGATGTGAACAAGCTTCCACGGTCTGAGGATATAACTTGAGGAATGCCATGTAGGGACACAATTCTGGAAGTGTACAGCTCTGCAAGTTGAGCTGCATTGATTGATTCCTTGACTGGCAGGAAGTGAGCGACTTTGGTAAGCTTGTCAATCACCACAAAGATAGCATCATTTCCTCGCTTGGATTTAGGAAAGCCAGTGACGAAGTCCATTTCAATGTGGTCAAACTTCCACTCGGGAATAGGAAGAGGTTGGAGAAGACCGGCTGGACGTTGATGTTCTGCTTTCACTCTTCTGCATACATCACATTCATTCACGAATTGGGCAATTTCCCTTTTCATGCGTGTCCACCAGTAAGACTGCTTGAGGTCTTGATACATCTTGGAACTGCCAGGATGAATGGAAAGGAGAGAATCATGAGCTTCTTCCATTATGAGCTTCCTGAGATCACCTTTGGGAACAACGAGTCTGTCCTCGAAGAACAAGGTATCTCTCTCATCAACACGGAAGCACTTGTATTTTGGAGTGCCCTTAGCAATCCCATGTTTCACTTTCTTCACCATGGTATCACTTAGTTGGGCCTCACGGACTTGATCTTCCAAGGTAGGAGCAATTTGAAGATTTGCGAGAAAACCCTGCGGAACAACTTGAAGGTTGAGCTTCCTGAATGCTTCACAAAGCTCAGGCTGGTACGGCTTGATAAGAAGGCTGTTGCAATATGCCTTTCTGCTCAAAGCATCTGCAATCACATTCGCCTTGCCAGGAGTGTATTCAATGCTGGGATTATACTCTTGGATCATTTCAACCCAACGAGTCTGGCGGAGGTTCAGATGCGGCTGTGTGAAGATGTACTTCAAGCTCTTGTGATCAGTGAAGATGTCGACCTTTCTGCCCAACAACAGATGTCTCCACGTAATCAGAGCATGTACCACAGCTGCTAGCTCGAGATCATGAGTGGGATAGTTCTTCTCACTTGGCTTTAGCTGACGAGAAGTGTATGCCACAATTCTCTTATCTTGCATAAGCACACCACCAAGACCTTGAAGAGAAGCATCACAGAATACTTCATAGGGCTTGGATTCATCTGGAGGAGTCAGAACTGGAGCAGAGACAAGCTTCTCTTTGAGAGTTTTGAATGCCACTTCACACTCTGGAGACCAAAAGTATTTGACATTCTTCTGAAGCAGGTTGGAAAGAGGCTTGGCAATCTTGGAGAAGTTCTCAACAAACCTTCTGCAATAGCTGGCAAGACCCAGAAAACTGCGGAGCTGCTTGACGTTCTGAGGAGCTTCCCAGTTGACAATTGCTTCAACTTTCTCGGGATTAACCGCAATGCCGTCAGCTGAGATGATGTGGCCCAGGTACAAAACCTTATCGAGCCAAAACTCGCACTTGGAGAACTTGGCATAGAATTTATGCTCTCGGAGTCGATCAAGAACCAGACGTAAGTGCTTTTCGTGATCTTCTTCATTCTTGGAAAACACCAGAATATCATCCAGATACACAAGCACAAACTCGCCAGTATAGGGGTTGAAGATGTAATGCATCATCCTCGAAAAGGTAGGAGGAGCATTGGCGAGACCGAAGGACATGACGGTATACTCGTATGAACCGTAGCTCTTTCTGAAGGCCGTCTTGGGAATGTCTTCCTCGCGAATGCGAATTTGGTGATAGCCCATTCGGAGGTCAATCTTAGAGAACACTTTAGCTCCTTTGAGCTGCTCGATGAGTTCGTTGATGTTGGGGAGCGGATACTTGTTCTTAATCGTCTTCTTGTTCAATGGCCGGTAGTCAACACAGAGACGCTCCGTGCCATCTTTCTTCTTGACAAATAAGACACCACAGCCCCACGGAGACGTACTAGGTCTGATGAGACCCATACTCTCCTGCTTATCAAGCTGCTTCTTCAATTCCTTCAATTCATCCGGAGAGAGCTTGTACGGACGCCGGCATGCTGGCTCAGTACCCGGCTCGAGTTCAATAACGAATTCCACCTGACGGTGTGGAGGCATGCCTGGAAGTTCTTCAGGAAAGACGTCTTGATATTCGTTCACCACCGGAATTTGAGATATGGCATTAATTTCGCCCTTATCATTGAGAGAGAAAAGTCTGATATTGTTATCCCTTGAGGCAAAGATAATCACATCTTCATCAGAATGAGTCATCTTGACTTCCTTCTGAGCACAATCAATGTGAGCATCATGCTGAGAAAGCCAATCCATTCCGAGGATGAGGTCGATGTCAGAATTACAAAGAACCACCGGAGAAGCCAAAAATCGATAATCACCCATGCGAATAGAAACATCCGGAGCATATACACTAGAGTGCATTCGTCTCCCCGGAGAAATAACTGTTAACTCCCTTGGCAGATTTTTGGTGACAATATCGTGCTTGGATGCAAATGGATATGACATGAAAGAGCAAGAAGCACCCGAATCAAATAACACTTTAGCTGGAAAAGAGTTAACTGGAAGGTTACCCAAAATGACATCAGAAGAATTCTCCGCTTGTGTTGCATTCATCAGATTGACCCTTGCTGCCTTTGGATCATGCCTGACAATAGCTGAACTCACAGGTGGAGGAGGTGGAAGACGCTTCGGGTTCGGACATCTGTTGGCATAGTGACCTTTCTGAGTGCATTTGTTGCAAGTCACTTCTGAGAGAGGACGGAAATGAGAACCACTTGACTTGGAGCCTTGAGACTGAAATTGCTTCTTCGACTGGTTGCTCGGGTTGGGTGGGTGGGAGAAACCACGACCACTAGAGTTCTTGTAGTTGGAGTTGTTGGAGTTGTTGTATGGAGCTCGAATCACTGGAGGAGGAGGAAGCCAGAATTTCTATTGTTTCGAGACCAACTGAGACGATGAGGAAGAGTGAACGGCATCTCGAATTCTCTTCTTAGAAGCCTCCATCTTAAGCTGAGCTGCCTCTTGTTTCAAAGCCATGTTATAGAACTTGTCGAATTCATCGGGCTCGAACAAAGTGAGAGCAAGCTGAAGTTCATCTTTGAGACCTCCACGGAACTGATAGATTTTACTCTTGGCATCAGGAATGTCTTGCTTAGCATAGCGAGCGAGGTTTTGGAACTTGACATTATACTGATAGACTGTCATGGAGCCCTGCTTCAGGTTGCGGAATTGCTCACGCATACCCTCGATGACACTTGTAGGAATGTTGTGCGAGCGGAAATCCTTGCAGAAATTCTCCCAAGAGATCACTTGACCTGGCCTGGAGTCTTTGTACTGCTGCCACCAGTCAGCTGCTTGATCTTTCAGTTGGAAGGCTGCAAACTTCACATAATCATCTTCCTTCACGTTACTGCACTCAAAATGCTTCTTAATGTCGGTTAACCAATCTTCAGCATCAAGAGGGTCGACACAGTAACTGAAAGCTTTAGGATTGTTGGCCAAGAACTGGTTGAGAGTAGCATGGTGCTGCTGGTTGAAGAAGTTGCCTTGGTTCCCTGGAATACCCTGATTAGCTTGATTAGCTTGCATCTGCTGCATCATCTGAATCATCAACTGGGTGTTCTGAGCTGTAGTCTGCATAATTGCTCTCCAAGCCTCAGGCGGAGGAGGAGGGGAAGGAGGATGTTCTGGGACCTCTTCCACCTCTGGGTTAGCGTTGGGAACCTTTTTCGGAGCCATCCTGAAAGAGATGACCACGAATCAGCAATTGATTGGCAAAAGGTATAAGTTGAATCAATGGAATGAATTGCAACAAGTCTTCACAATAATCATTCGAACAATAAGAACGAATGAAATCATTCGAACAAGAGGAACGAATGAAATTCTCAGTTAAATGATAACATCAATCTTCACGAGAAGCCACATAGGGGACAAAATGAAAATAAGAAAAAGCAACAAGGTACGGATGGGAACAAACACAAGAGAGGAGTTTCGTTCTAACATCTTTGTGCTGAAAGCATATGAACGCGTTACGAAAAGGTTTTGCAATCCCCGGATCAGCATAGCCAAGGATCCTTTAAGAAGCAACTCCTGATAGTAACATCGGTCATATAACCCCTTCACTCAATGTAGAACCCCGAACTCACTAACCTGCATTCGTTGGAAGAATGCCTACGATCTACTGGATAAGCCCACCTATAGATTTCCGAAAGATTCCAGTTATGCAATCAGGTGTTGGGGATACACGGGAAGCACCGCGCAATCAACTCTAAACCTACATCCAGGTGTATCCATCATTCAACACATAACCAGTCTTTCTCGGAAACTGTGTACCTCGGACCTTCGAAAAGCATCCACTATAACAAGCTATGGCAATACTCCCGAACTACCTCCCCAGTACTGGGTGATGTCGGGGTTATCTTGCCACTGGCCGTATAGGAGAGATTTTCGATGTCGGCCGTCTTAAGTATTTAGTACTGTCGTGATATGCTTGTGACAACAATACCCGGAAGCTCAACTCCCCGGGAACAGGAGGCATCGAGAACAATATCCTTGTCACAAGAACATCGAAACAATCCTAGAATACTCGCGGGATTCCTAAAAAAAATTGTGCAATTTTTGAAGATAGGAGAGACAAGAGTAGTCGTCAGGAGTCCTCACCAGAGAGAAAGGGGATGAGAAGCAAAGAAATCCTACTCTCCGATATAATATATAGGACTCAAAATATTTTCAGTGTGTGCCTAGACTCGACCGTCAACGATTCGATCAATCAGTGGGGGCTCCTAGGTCGGAGAAGGCTCTGAATACCAACTTGTAATGCCCAGGATGGAGTTATACCTCCTACGTGTCGAGGCACGACTTAAAGGCATAAGTCCATCCTAGAATGATCTCAAATTTGGTAATCTTTGCACAACTCATGTAAAAGAGGGGATAGTAAACATAAATAGTTAGCTTACACTCGCCACGTCACAGAATTACAATTCAAGTCTCAATCATCATACATTAAGAATATCACAACCCTCTAAGGGCAAAACCAAATGTCAAGATACCAAACTTAAATAACATCCACAGGCGGATCGAATCCTAGTAGGAGTCTCCACTACTGATCATCCGGGTATCGCACATAGTATCGACTACGCTCCTCGTCGTACTCCCAATCCAGCTCGGTGCCATCACCTGGATAGCTCACAGCTGGACCTGCATCTGGTGTGGTGAAGTAACTGTGAGCCACAGAGGACTCAGCAATCCCGTTTCCGGGTAACAAGACTATTTAAGCCTTTGGGAGAGGAAAGGCTGAAGAAAAGAATAAGTGTCTGCAGCAGCAACTAGCAACTAGCTTACGTGAGTGAGAGCGAGAAGAGAAAGCCTCGGACGAGAAGTGATCACGAAGTGATCCTAGCTACAAGCTCCACAAACATAACCCCTCCATGTTCAACTCCCGAATCCCTATTCGGAAATTGACAGTCACGGAACACACGCTGGTAGTGTATTAGAAACATTGTGTCGAGTTATCTACAACCGGATATTAACAAGCTCCCATCTGCCACATAACCGCGGGCACGGCTTTCGAAAGTTCATAACCCTGCAGGGGTGTTCCAACTTGACCCATTACAAGCCCACGATCCGCGGAGTCGCAACTCCAAAGTGGGAAGACCCGAGTATCCTCGGAATCCCGTGCTCAAGATATACCGAACTAAGGTAAGGCTAATCCAGCAAATCCTCCCGGCGTGCCGACACCCTGATAGTAGCCGCGCGTATCTCGTCTCAGGCCATGTCCGGATGGGCAATGCTACAGGTTTTTACCAGACCTTGAGTTTCCTCGAGGTGGCCCTACAGGACCCCTAGTTCGGACCAACACTCATGTGGAGCACTGGCCCGGGGTTGTTGATTAAGAAAAAGGGTTTATAGCTCCCTATGCAAGTTTAGTTTGTTATTAGGCAAATAGTACCAATGTTGGGACTTGCTGGAAAAGACTTAGCACTTAGCGGTTTATCGAGGGGGTCCCATACACCCCAACCGTGTTAGGAACGCATAATCAAGGAACATAACACCGGTTTATACGGTTCCTAACGGCATGAGTGGAACAAATCACCAAGCAAAAGGCTTAGCCTTCCACCCTTGCCAATATATAGATGATTTCATTTTAAGCCTTCATATAGTGTGATATAACCCAACCAAACTTCAACATGAAGCAAGCATCTTCGATCTTCACCTGCAACTAGCAATGCTATAAGAAGGGCTGAGCGAAGCGTACTTAGCCAAACAAGGGTTTGCATAGGTAGGTTGGTTAAACATGCAATGGTTACAAGTAGGAGGCTGACAAGAAGATCATGGGCATCGAGGCAAAACTAAAGATCGGAACTACTAGCAATAGGCAAAGATAGTAATGTTATCGGGGTTCGGTCATCTTGCCTGAAGAGAAGTCGTTCGGATCGTAAGAAGGGTCCTCGTGCTCAACCTCGTTGGAAACCTCGTGCTCGTACTCGAACTCAGACTCTGCTTCCGGCTCTAAACAAAACAATCACACCAAGCACCAATCAACAAGATGCAATGCGCACTCGAAAAAGATGAATGCATGATGGATGCACTAAGGATGCACACGGAGCACGTAAAATATCAATCAAGCAAAACACCTCAAAACATGATAACAATCTGATATTATTAATCTACACAGAAAATCAATCAAGTTTCATGTAAGATTCGCTGAAATCGGAGTTACGGGCTAAAAGTTATGCCCGAAACAAGAAATGAGCGAAAGCTGAAAATTACAGCAACATAGCAACTTCGGAGCTCAAAATAATTGAGCTACAGCATTCAAATAACATGGCAAAGGACATGAACACAAACTAGACATATACTACAGCAACTAAGTCCAAGGTGCACCCCCAACGGAGTCACGGATCAATAGCAATGATCTTGGACATATTGAACTTGACAATAAAATTCTGACAGCAGAATTTTATTGAAACTTTGGAGCAAAAGATAAACATGCTACAGCCACTCAAATAGGCATGTGAGAACATGAATGGAAAGACAACAATATATACTACAAGGAACAATCAAGATCCACTCCAAAACTAACATGCTTTGTCCTAGAACATCACACGAACATGGCATCGGAACGTTACAGATTTCAGACTTAGTGAAAATCCACTAAGTCCTAAAATAACAATATCATCATAGCATCTAAACGAGCATGTTTAAGTCACCTCGAAACTAAACATGGCAAGTGATAAGCACCTCATCAAAGTACACATGATGGTGATTCCGAAACACACAAGCATGCTTCATGGAGATAAACACAACGATAGCAACGAGCTCAACAAGATGGCATTTCATAACAAGTGAAACAACATCACAGCCACATGGCACTTTGCAACGATGATAAACAAGGCAAGAATAAATCTAACATGCTACCTAGCACATACAACATGTAGAGCATGGCAAGACGAACACGTGGACATGTCATTTGCATCATTCGGGTAAACGAGCTAAAAGATATCACATGGCAAAGATGGCATAAAAACATCACATAGCAGTAGTTTATATCATGATGCACTCTTGCAACAGCAAAACAAGCACCTAGATGATCTCTAACATGCATGACAACAACAGATAAAACGTAGTGCTATTCACCACGAACGTCTGGACATCTCATTTGCGCAAATCGGAGTAACACACAAGAAGTTATGCATGTTTGAAAATAGCATCACAGAATAACAGATCTGGGACTTAGAGAAAAATCGGGGCAACCTCCAGATCTGAGAAAGCGGGCCGGAGGAGGCAGATCGGGGACGGGCCGGCGCGACGGCTGGGGCCCAGAGCGGCGGAAGGCCTCGATCGGTTGGATCTGGCGCGGGAGCCGGGCGGCTTCGGGCCCGCGGGGAAGGATCTGAGCGGTGGAGCGGCGGCGGCCCGCGCTGCGCCTTCGGTGTGGCCCAGCCAGCTGGAGGCTGCGGCCTGGCGAGGGGAGCTGGCCTGCCCGCGGTGGAGGGGGCCCGTGGCGGCGAGGAGGGACTGGAGCGGCGGCGCGCACTAGGCCGCGGGGATGGGCCCAGTCGACGCGAAGGGAGGCGGGAGGCGACGAGGGAAGCTGGGCCGCTGGCGAAGGGCGATACGGACAGCCTGACGATCGAAGGGGAAGTGGTCCACGCGCTCGGCCTGGCGCTGGGGGCCCGATGGAGCTGCGGCCTCGAGCGGGCGCTCGGTTGGCGCGGAGAGGGAGGGGCGTTGACCCGATCTGGTCGGGCGAGGGGATGGGCGCCCTCGTCCCGAGCGGCGGCTGGCGATCGAACAGAGCGGCGGCGCGGCTGGTTCCTTCAGGAACTGGCCAAGTGGCAGTGAGGGGCTGGCCGGATCCGAAAATTGAGGTGGAGATGTGGGGAAGAAGAGGCTAGGTTAGGGATGCCCAAAAATAGACTAGGGTCTATTATATAGCAGATTTCCAGGGTTAGGGTTTGTGGGGGTGTTAGGAGCCCTCCGATCGCGATCCGACGGATCCGATCGCGGGGGTAGTTTAGAAGGGCCTAGGAGAGAGTAGTAGACTGCAGTATGGGTGTTTCTGGGACACAAAGTAAAGGCACTTTGGACCCACACGAATAACTGATGGGATAGCCAACGGAGTCCAAACGAGACGAGATTTGAGAGGCGGGTCGCACACAACAAAACAACAACACACACAACAACCTCGTGGCACAACAGTAACGTTACACGCCCAAACAACAAAGTAGGCCTACGGGACATCACGAACACGTGAGGGAGCTCCGGAACGCGAAACGGACAACAGGAAGAAACACGCGGAACCGGATGCAATCGACAACACAAATGCAATGCGATGCACATGTCTACATGATATGAATGAATGCCACACACTCACACAACAAAACGACGAAAACCCGAAAGACAAAGAACCCAGAATGGAAATAGATGAAGCCGGAGATATATTATATACCCAAAAGGGAAAGTATTACATCCGGGGCATTACAAGCACAGAGGCGGCTGGCCGGTGGTGGAGTTAGATGGGCCGGCCCATGCGAGGAGTGGAGTGATGCGGATCATGGGTCGCGCGAAGGAGGCCCACGAGGGCCGGCGCGACCGTGCTCCTCCCGATCCCTCCTGTATCGGGGAAGAACAGGCGAGGCGGCGGCGCAACCGGCGCTCCGGCGAGGACCAAGGGCGACGGGGAGGCCGGAGCGCAGGAATGGCCGGATCTGGCTGGATCCGGGGCCGACGGATCCATTCTCGGCGCTGCGGGGCTCAGACGGCGCGGTAGGCCTTGGCGTGGTCGGAATAGAGGAAGGCGGCGGAGGAGCTTCGAGGCGGCACTGGCGAGGTGTGGTATGGTCGGCGGCGGAGGAAGGCGACGGTGCGAGGCTCACCGGCAGGTCGAGGAACGGCGGCGGTCAGGCGGCCTCGGTCGCCGACGAGGTCGACGGGAGGGCGCAGAGGCAGTTGCCTCGATCCAGATGGGATCGAGCGCTGCGAGAGGCGCGACGAACGATCCGGGTCCAGCGCGTCCCGGCGCGGGCTCCAGACGGGCCGAGCGGGAGTGCGGCGAGGAGGACACGGGGAAGCCGCGGGACGCCACATGGCGACTCCCGAGTGGCTGGGCGGCTGGTGGTGGCTGAGGTGGCATGTCGGGGTTGGCTGGGACGCGGTGGCGGCGGTGCCAAGTGGCGGAGGGAGGCTGGCTGCGCGCGGAATCTGAGGGAGAGAGAGGCTAGAGGTAGGTGGAGACTAGGGAATGCCTAAAATGGCAAGAGTGGGGGTCTATATATAGCAGTTTTGGCTAGGGTTAGGGGGTTTTGGGGCAAAATGGAGCCATCGGATGCCGATCGGACGGCTCCGGTCGGATGAAGAGGTAGGTTGGG
Organism: Secale cereale; assembly: GCA_902687465.1. NCBI lineage: Eukaryota > Viridiplantae > Streptophyta > Magnoliopsida > Poales > Poaceae > Secale > Secale cereale. Next base: position 440,769,710 of record LR738712.1, on the reverse strand, counting down.
CCTAGGTGGGATTATTAGGCTGTGTAGAAGGCCTTGGGCTTGGGGAAGAGAAGAGAGGGAGAGGCCCGCGGGGGTTTTCGAAGACCGAAAACGTCCGACGTTTTATCCGGCTATACTGCCGCTATAGTTTAACGGTTGGGCTATCAAACGAGCTCTGAATGCGACGAAAATTGACAGACGGTCTACCTATGCTATAATAAGACCACATGCCAAGTTTCAACCCATTCCGAGAACGTATTCCGGTCACTCACAAAATAAATATCCGGAGGTGCCGCGGGCACGTGCAAGTGTGTCTGGGCTCAGAACGGACAACGAAGAGGACGGGCGGACTCGGACGGATGCAAGTTTTGAAAACATGTTGATGCAATGCACATGATGACATGGCAAAGATGCAACACGCAAGCAGATGACATGGCAACGACGACGAATAACTGGCTGACACCTAGCGCATCGATCTCGGGGTGTCACACTTACGTAGGGAGTGCGGGTTTAATTTCCGGAAAAGAGAAGAGCCTTTTTGCAAAAGTGCGACGACGGTAAGCAGACGAACTGAAGCGATAATCCCTTTATTATTAGGGAAAGACTAGAACATAAAGGCACGTGTTGCCGCGCACGTCCATCTTAACAAAATTATGATAAAAGTATTTGATAACAAAACCGAAGAGTACAATAATTGGAGATTCAACTCATGATGCATCAATATAGATTTGACTGATAATTCCTCAACATAGACGTTCATAGTTCTAGGTTTGTTCTCGGCTATATGATTGCAGCACACATATTCACTACAAAAATGAGAGAGTTCATATGAGATTTAAACTCAAGATTGACAGCACACATCACAAGCCTCACCAAAGAACTACAGAATGGTTTGTGATAAATCAAACCGTTAGTTCAGGAAGAACTATTACGATCATATATGAACATTTTAAAAGGGTCAAAATTCACCTGCACAGGCAGAAACAATTATTCTGTTGAGCAAAGAAACATGTTGATTATAGAAACAAGATGATGTAGAAGTATTCTACCAAACCGCTAAACATTGAATGATCTTGGGCTCTCGCGGCTGCAAGAAACCAATGAGCATGAGTACATATATCTGCAAATTGTGTTCAACTCGCATAGTAAACTGGAGAGAAAAATAGTTCTATCTTTGTGTTTAGCCTCGCAGAGTAAACTGTAGAGAAAAATGGTTCTACAGTTATTTCGCGGTATACAGGAGCTCTGGATAAAATTGAGCATGGATCCATGATGTCACAGCCGCAATCGCAACTCTTGAATACCTAAGAGCATCTCCAACAGAGACGGAATGCTAAAATAGTTTTACAGCCCCACTTATAACACTTTTAGCGCGCCACGACCAACATTGATTTTTCACATGCTCAAAACGCGCGCCAAAAAAACACGCAATGCAAATTATGAAGCGTGTATGATCCGGCGTCCAATATTTACAGAGTGCGATAGCGCTTTTAAGCACGTGCGCTAAATTTTTTTGCGAGCGCGCTATTTTATAGCATCTGCTGAGCATCTCCGGTGCCAAAAAAGATGATTTTAGCGAGCGGAGCCATTTTTTAGCGCTGGTTGGGGATGCTCTAAGCCCGCTCCATGCTCGAGCCAATCTACCAGCACATTCTAGAGCCAACAAAATCACAAACTAACACACGATTCACTCACCATTGAAGGCCAGCAATCAGCACACATCATGCAGCTCAAGAAGCGGAGGGGTTGGGATCGAGTCTGTGTACCTAAATACAATAACGGACATCATGGCACATGGATGATTCGAGTTTAGGGAGGACAGAGAGTGGTTTTAATCTAATCTAAAGAAGGATAGGGAGCATGACAGGAAATGTTGAGTTTATACCTGCTCTGCTGACCCGCAGATTAGAAGAAGGAGCAAACTGTGGCTCGGAGTAACTAGACGTTAGGGGGATGGGGTGGTGGCGACGGGAAGAAGAGAGGCCGTGCGATAAGATCGTTTCCTTGACGCGAGCCAGGTCGGAGGAGAATTGACGAAGCTGCAGGTACTGTGCCGACATCCTATCGCACGCCGCCGCCGCGGGGAGAAACGAAGGCAAGACACAGGTGTTGCGAGAGATGAATATGCAAGGAAAACACGCACGAGCTTAGACCACCCTTATTGGGCCTATATAGGGCTATCACGGCGAGTTAGTCCGCTTAAGGAGCAAATTCCCTGGTCGCTCTGCGAAGCAGCTGCCCGATTAGGGTGAGCCAAGCGGGGATCACGTGGCAAGCGAGGCACAAGTGAACGTAAGAGCATCTCCAGCCGCGCCCCCAACAGGCCCTCCCCAGGCATTTTTGCCGCATCGGCGCCGACAAAATGGCCCACTCGCGCCCCCAGAAACCCGTTTTTCGCCTGCTCGGGCCAAAACGGGTGCCGGCGGACCCATGCCGAACCCGGCGCCCTGGGGGGCGCTTGGGGAGCTGGCACAAGCGAAAAAGGCGCGTGGGTACGCCCCGTTGGCGACCCGAGGGCCTTTTCCCGCCGTTTCTTGCCGCTTTTGCCCCGCTTCCCTCCCGCTCGCTCGCCTTCCTCCCGCCAAACCCCCTCCCGCTCGCCTTCCAGTCGCCGCCATGCCGTCGAGGAAGCACGCCATGCCGCGCGCGGTGGCAACCGCGACCGGCACCGTGGCCCAGCCGAAGCAGAGGAAGCCGAGGGCACCGCCATCGAAGCCACCGGGCATGTCAAACGCCGAGTGGAGGGTGGAAGTTCAGCGACGCGACGCAGTCACCGCCGACCGGCAGAACAGGGCCATCGCCCAGAAGGCCCGCGACAACGCGGCGCCCGCGGCTGCCGCTGCCTCCTCATCGGCAGACCACGCGGGGATGATGAATCCACCCGTCAGCCACGCCCAGTACGTGCCCTGGGGACAACAAGGCGTCGGTTCTCCATGGGGATCGCCGTCGCCCGGCTACGCCGACGACGACGCGCACGGTGGGTTCAACCCAAACGTGACCTTCCCCCATGGCCACCTGGCGACGCGCACACCCTCGCTCGCCTTCGTCGGCGTGCAGTACCCCCATACAACTACTCGCCGCCCGCCTACGTGTCCACACCGATGCCCAATCTCCGCCGTGGACCGCTGCCCTTCTCGCACCTCGGTGACACCACGTCACAGGAGCCGACATGGACGACATCATCGCGACAGGTTCGACCGCGGCCGCCGCGTCTCCCGGGTTCGCCACCCAGGACGAGGTGGTGGATCTCAGCGGCGGCATGGAGGCCGAGCTCGGCTACGTCTACGGCGAGGACGTGCAGGATGCGCAGGACCCCGAGGAGGAGGAGGAGGACGAGGAGGAGGGGGAGGAGGAGGAGCCGGCGCCTGATCCGACGAAGGGGCGCAAGAAGAAGAAGCGGACGGCCAGGCCAGGCGAACCGCGTATCAAATGGACGTCCAAGGAGGAGGAATGCCTCGCCGAAGCATGGAAAGTCGTCTGCCTCGACCCGACCACCGGCACGAACCAGAGCTTCGAGACATACTGGGACCCAGGGGCGGAGGACCCGGTAGGGCGAGGTCAGGCGCCCGCCCTACCTTGATTTAGCGCTAAACAATTAATACTGGTACGCTGCATCACTGTGTACGTATGCATGGAGTCGTGCATGCATCGCTGGATGGCTGGAAAGGCCGGAAAGAAAAGAAAAGGAAGGAAACGAGGGTCTTTTCTGCTCGTGAGCCTTCGGCTAACTTACTTGGGCCTAGTTGTGGTACTGTATGCGACCTAATTGGCCTAGTGCTGCTAGCCTGCTACTGTATGGTCATCGTTCGTTAGCTGACGGACGAGGCAACGATGCAGAATTGCATTCCGTTGATTAGAACGAAGAGGCATCGAACGCAGTCACCACGCACACTGCAGACGACGGTGGTTGGGCAGCGGGCAGGCGAAGCCTACACTGGACATAGTCATGGGCATAGGTGTTTGCGTAGGCGGCAGGTAAGCACTAGCGGCATTGCTGGTTGTAGGGTTCGCCATACCTTAATTTTTTTTCGTCCTCCGCCACTGCTGGGACCGCATCAAGGCCGAGTTCGACGAGCGAAAACTCGTCGACCCCTACTTCAAAGGCGTCTACATGCAGCGCGGCTCCAAGGCGATGGCGAACCATTGGGGGCGTATCGAAGGGGCGTGCAACAAATGGCATGGTATTGTCGAGGAGGTCGCGGCTCGCCCGGAGAGCGACGCCAGCGTTGAGGATCATGTATGCACGCCGTTCGCCCGCCTCTCTTCGTCGCCTACGCCCGCCAACTGTATGTTCCTCCGCTCAGTTGGTGCGCATGTTCACCATGTATCGGCGTGACAACCTCGACGCCGACTTCAAGTACCTCCACGTTTACAAGCGCATTGATAAGTACGAGAAGTGGGCGGAAGTCCGACGGACCCTCGACAAGGTCAAGGAGACATACAAGCCGGACGAGACGACTCCGGGCGCGTCAGAGGGGCGGCCGGACGGCCACAAAGGGGCCAAGAAGGGGAAACAAGCCGGCGCGGCTACCGCGTGAGTGCAGGAGTGAAAGTGCAACTAATCCCCGGGTGGTTTTGGTAATTAATAACAACATATATATCATTGAACTAATATTTACTTGAGAATCATTTCAGAGAAGTTCGATGATATGGGTATGGAAATGTCTGAAGAAGTGGACCCCTCAAAATGCTAAGACAAGCATTGGCAAAAGCTCAAGACTCTATTTTTGGTTTAGTGATCAAAGATCACATTGAGTCCATAGGAAAAGCCAATACTATTAAAAGGGGATGAGGTTGTGTTGATGATCTGGTTGCTCAAGTGCTTAGTGATTTAGCTCCCTCAACTATCAGCAACTTTCACTACTTAACACACTCATAAGTAATCTCGGACAAACCGATTCTTCCAACTCAGTCCCACCGAGATGAACCACCTCAGTTATTCTTCCAAACCCTAATTTTTCGGTCCATCCGATTTTGAGTTCGGTCTCACCGAAACTGGACTGCCAACCTTCTGTAACCAATTGACATCACTTCAGAATATCCGAGTTGTTAATTTCGGTCCCACCGAGAATGGCAAGCTCCTACCTTTGACTCACATCGGACACACCGAGATGGTATTTTCGGTCCCACCGAAAATCCCAACGTTCACTATATTTGAACTTTCGGTCTGACCGAGTTTTCACTTCGGTCTCACCGAGATGCTCAATTATGTGTGTAACGGTTGGATTTTGTGTGGAGGCTATATATACCCCTCCACCCCCTCTTCATTCGTGGAGAGAGCCATCAGAAAGTCTACCACTCCTACCATACACTTTCTGAGAAGAGAACCACCTATCCTTGTGTTGAGATCAAGTCATTCCATTCCTACCATATGAAACTTGATTTCTAGCCTTCCCAAGTTGCTTTCCACTCAATCCTTTCTTCCACCACAGCCATATCAGTGAGGAGAGTTGAGTGTTGGGGAGATTATCATTTGAAGCACAAGAGCAAGGAGTTCATCATCATCAACAACATCTATTACCTTTTGGAGGGTGGTGCCTCCTAGATTGGTTAGGTGTCGCTTGGGAGCCTCCGTCTTTGAGATGTGGAGTTGAACCAAGAAGTTTGTAAGGGCAAGGAGATCGCCTACTTCGTGAAGATCTACCCCGAGTAAGGCTAGTCCTCCGTGGGCGTAGGCCATGATGGAATAGACAAGGTTGCTTCTTCGTGGACCCTTCGTGGGTGGAGCCCTCCGTGGACTCGCGCAACCGTTACCCTCCGTGGGTTGAAGTCTCCATCAACGTGGATGTACGATAGCACCACCTATCGGAACCACGACAAAAATCTTCGTGTCTCCAAACTGCGTTTGATCTTCTCCACCTCTCTTTACTACATGTGCAATTTACTTTCCGCTGCTTATACTCTAGAATTGCATGTGTAGGGTGATACTTGAATTGATCTTAATTGTGAAACTGCCAAAAACATTGCATGATCAAAAGGCAGATTTTTTATATTGTCAAGTAGTCTAATCACCCCCCCCTCTAGACATACTTTCGATCCTACAAGTGGTATCAGAGCTTTGGTCTCCATTGTTTTGGTTTCCATTGCATTGGACTCCATAAGCTTGGTTTCACAACCTAGGAGAGTATGGCGTCTAGTGAGGGTAATTATCGTAGAGGTCCTTACTTTGATGGTACAAATTTTGCTAGTTGGAAGCATAAAATGAAAATGCATATTCTTGGTCATAACCCACCCGCATGGGGCATTATTTGTGTTGGTATGCAAGGTGATTTCTTCGAGGAAGGAAAAGTTCCGGATCGCGAAGCTACACCGGAAGAGTTGCGGATGTTGCAAAACAATGCTCAAGCTTGTGACATTCTCTTCAATGCTTTGTGTCCCGAGGAGTTCAACAAAATCAGCCGTCTTGAGAATGCTAAAGAGATTTGGGATACTTTGGTTGAAATGCACGAAGGTACTGAATCTGTGAAGGAATCAAAGCTAGATATTCTTCAAGGTCAACTTGACAAGTTCAAGATGAAGGATGGTGAAGGAGTCGCTGAAATGTACTCTAGGCTTGCTCTCATCACAAATGAGATTGCCGGCTTAGGAAGCGAAGAAATGACCGACCGATTCATCATTAAGAAGATTCTCAGAGCTTTGGATGGAAAGTATGACACCGTGTGCACTTTGATCCAAATGATGCCAAATTACAAGACTCTCAAGCCAACTGAAGTCATTGGAAGAATTGTTGCTCATGAGATGACACTTAAGGATAAGGAAGAGCTTCACAATAAGTCAAGTGGTGCTTACAAAGCTACAAGTGATGCTCCTACTACCTCAAGTGACAAGCTAATTTCCAATGAAGAGATAAGCCTAATGGTCAAGAACTTCAACAAGTTCTACAAGAATAGAGGCAAAGAAAGAAGCTCAAAGTCTAGATCATATGATGAAAAGAGATCTTCTAGTCGTGATCGAAACTGCTACAATTGTGGAAGACCCGGACACTTCTCAAATGAGTGTACGGCTCCCCACAAGAGAAGAGAAGAATCTCCAAGAAGAAGAGCAAGAGATGAGTCACCTCGGAGAGAGAGAAGGAGTAGAGATGATCGTTATGAACGAAGACCCTCTCGGAGAAGCAAGGATTCGTAGAGGAAAGACAAGTCATCAAGGAGCTACACAAGAAGAAGACATCAAGCTCATGTAGGTGAATGGGTCTCCGGCTCCGACTCCGACAATCAATCCGATGGAAGCTATCACTCCGACTCCGACTACAGTCAAGATGAAGGTGTTGCCGGACTTGCACTCGTATCCCCCAACTCCAACTCCTACGACTTATTTGATTCACCAAATGAGGGAATTGGAAGATGCTTCATGGCTAAAGGCCCCAAGGTAACACACCCTGAATTCATTGACTTTGATAGTGATGAGGATGACTTGCTTGGTGAAGATGAGCTCTTGCATGATAAATCTAGTGAGCTTAGTAATGATGAAAATGCTAGTATTCTTTATAGTCGAGAAGAGTCGAATGACAATGCTATGAAGGAGATTGAGCGTCTAACTAAAGAACTAAACACTCTTAAGTTAGCTCATGAAACAACTCAAGAAGATCATAGAGAGCTCCTAAGATCTCATGAGAAGCTACGCTTCGAGAAGCTCACTCTAGAGCAAGAACATGAGTTTCTAAAAGCGATCAATGACGATCTTCGAAAGAAGAGTTCTTCATATCTTGCCAAACGACTTCTCTTGTCTAATTTCTTGCCACCTATTAAGACTAAGCATGGCAAGTATAAGAAAAATTCTTCCTCTAGTAGTAACAATAACCATGTTAAATCCAATATTGTTGCTTCTAGTAGTTCTCTTGATTCCACTAACAATGTTTCAAGCCAAGTTACACTTGAGCAAGAAAATAGCTTATTGAAGGAAATCATAGAGAAAGGTGTCTACAAGAGTCTTGCCGGAAGCAAGAACTTTGAGGAGATTGTTCGCAAACAAGGAAGACACCGGAAGAATCAAGGGATTGGTTTTGAGCGAAAGTTCAATGCCGAAGGAGTTGAGTGGGAAGAAGATCAATACCCTACTCCACAGTTTGTTTCACAAAAGGAGAAGTATGATCCTACTTCTTCCAATGTGGAACAAGCTCAAGATGACCTTCCACCACAAGACCACAAGCTAAAGGCCAAGGACAAGCTTCAAGAGGAGATTGATGCATTCATTGAAGCACCTCAAGCCATGGTCAAGTGGGTTCCCAAGGACACGACAAGTTCTACTTCGTCAAGCTCAACTACAACACCAAGGATTCCCATCAAGATGATGTGGATCCCAAAGAAGAAGAACTAGAAGGTTCTTGAGGGTGACTCCGCCAACATACTTCACTCATATTCATTTTGGCAAGAACTTATGCAATCAACTTCCACATCATGCACTAGTTCATGGAGTCACAAACCCTCTTGTTGGTAAGTCAAGGGACAAGGTAATCATTGCTTTCATGGACATCATCTTTTGTGTACTTCAATCTATGTCTATGGATATTCTTGTTTGTTCCTTGTGGGACTAACCCATGTAGGTATTGAAAGTGCCCTAATCCAAAGGATAGCTCCCAACTCTTGATGATCTACATCAACATTGAGCATCCACATCTTCAACATCTACATGAAGTCTTCTATGACAACCCAAGGTTAGTTTGACCCTTTAAAAGGGGTTCTCATATCTAGGGGGAGCTTTGCTCTAAAAATTGAGCTAAAGCATCTCCAAACGATGTGAACACATAAATGCTTTATGTAAAAGTGGTAACCCCACTTGTGCTTAAACGATGAGTATGACCTATGATCAAATGTTCTCATTTGGCTCCTAAGTCAATATACTCATATATAGATGACCTAGTCATCGACAAATTGTGTGCTAGTAGCTAGAGTATTGGTTGTGCATGTTTGACACATATTTCAGTTGCTATCTTATTGTGTGAGCATGTTGAATGCATGATTTTATCCATTCAAGGACATCCATTTGTTGTTTTGATTGTTTTGATTTTTCTGGCCAAATGGATGGACAAGAATGCCTAAGCACCTTCTCTAGCTATCTATGCTTTCTTATCTCAAATTCTATTCATGCTCATATCACAACTTTGAACAAGTCATTTTCGGACCCTCCGAGTGAGGAGCACTCGGAGCCACCGATCCGTCTAAGGCTGACCTCCAAAACCTTCTAAGTCCATTTCGGTCTGACCGGCTTTTCCATCTCGGTCCAACCGAAATGCTTAGACTGATCTAGGTTTCATCTCGGTGAAACCGAGTTCAAAATCTCGGTCTGACCGATATGCGTAACTGCACAGCAGTTATACATTTCGGTGACACCGAGTTTTTTAACTCGGTCCCACCGACAGTATGGGGATATATATACCTGAGGGCTGCGCGCGATTTAACTCTTCAAACCGTTTCGCCCCCAAGTCCCCTGCTGCCGTCGCCCTGGTCTACGGATCGTCGCCGTCGTCGCCTGTGCGCCCTCGCCGCAGGTCTCCGCCGCCGTCAACGGTAATCCTCTCCGCGACGTTGCCGCCGTAGAGGGACTCCACCAAGTTAGGGTGAGTCCCGATCCCTTTCGTGCTCCCCATCTGATTCTTGCACGATTGGCTTGCCATGAATCTATCCACGTTTGAGATATTCCCTAAACATCAGATCAGATCCTTTAGTTTCGAGCGAAATTCTTAGGTTTAGGTTTCCACGGAACACATCTCGGTGAAGCCGATTTTGAAACTCGGAATGACCGATTTGGCCTCTGGCCATTGCACTGCACCATTCGGTCTAACCGAGTTGTGCAAATCGGTGTGACCGAAACTTAGCTTCAGTGTAACCCTAGTGTTTCGGTAGGACCGAAACCCATTTCGGTCTGACCGAAAGTGGTGTGTAGGTTTCTGTTGAACACTTCGGATTCACCGAAACTGAAAATCGGTTTGACCGAAATGCATTCTGTGAAACCTCAAAACTAAGATTTAAACTCATTTTTTTTTGCAAAAACCTCTGCAGTTGTGATAACTCTTCTACTCTGCCTATACCTTATCTTTTCACAGGTTGTCAGCCATGTCAGATGTCAGTGACAGCCAGAACAGGTTTGAATCACCGTTTGCAGAGATTCCAGAGGCAGATACCAGTCCTGAGGCTAGCAGTTCCAGTGATGATGGTGAGAGGAGCACCCCTAGTGGTTTGCCTCCTGCAGCCACCAGAACCAGAAAGAAGAAAAATTCTGATGATGAGGACTCTGACTTCGTTGCTGAGGAAGTTACCTCCAAGCCCAAGAGGAATGTTGTTGCCAAAGAGCACCAAGGGCAGCAGTCAAGGAAAGGCACAAGCAAGGTAAAGCAGTCAGCTGCTGCAAAGAAGCTAAACTTGGAAGAGCCAGCTCCAAGTAAGATGAAGAAAACTTCCAAGAGGAAGAGGGTAGTATATGCTGAACCTCAAGTTGATGCAGCTGCTGAAGAAGAAGAAGAAGATGCACCCCAGCCTCCTCCTCAGAAGGCTAAGTTCATGGGTGATGCTATTAGGGCTCAAGCCTCCTCTAAGCCCAAGAAGCCTGCTCATGCCAAGGCAGCTCCAGCCAAGCCCAAGAGAACAACCAGGAGCATTCCAGCTTCTGAGAAGAACAAAGGTGAGATGCCACCGTCTGAGTCAGATGAAGAGCATGTGTTGCTTAAGCTCCGTCCTAAGTTGCCACTCCACAATGATGCTCATCCTCAAGCTGAGGACATGAAGGCAAGGAAGGATAAAGGTCTCAGGCTATGGAGACAGTCTGATCCATATGCTGTGAGGAGAAGGACTGCTGTGGACCCCAGATTCCACACCAGAGAGCAGCAGGACTTCTATGAGACCGTGATGATGGATAAGAAGCCTATTGTTGCTGACACCAGGTATGTTGACTGGAAGTACATTGACAGTGAAGAGCACCGAGACTTCTTTCCCCATGTGCATGAGAGCTTTACTGCATGTGGAGTTGCTGATTTTGTGGGTCAAGAGCTGACAGCTTAGAATGACGAGATGATCATGCAGTTCTACGCCACAGCCCACTTCTATCCTGATGGCAAGATCACCTGGATGACTGAAGGTCAAAGGTTTTCTTCGTCTGTTGAAGAATGGGCAGAACTTCTGAATGCTCCAGTGCAGAGAGAGGACGACATTGATGTCTATGGGATTCCTAAGAAAAGTCATGATTCCATGAAGAACATGTACAAGGAGATCCCCGCTGCTGATTTGGAAGGGTGGAAGCTTGGCTCAGTGTACTATCTCCAGGCAGGTCTGACCACCACTAACACTATTTTGAGGCATACCTTGATGCCCAAGTCTGGAGACCACCGTATGATTCGAGGCTATTCTATCAACATGCTGCACATTCTCGATGAGAAGGCACCTTTCAAGGTGATGGACTTAATGGTAGAGACCATTAAGAGGACTGCAGCTGACCAGAAGTGGTCATGTGGGTTTGCCCCGCAGATTCAGATGCTCATCAATGCCAAGTTTGGCATGGGCAAATTCATGTTGGATAGGAAGCACTTGCCACTGCAGCTAGAGCATGAGGACAACGTAGTTGTGATGGATGAGGAGGATCCAACCTCAGTTGAAGGACAAGCCAAAATTGAAGCTGCAAAGAAAGCTAAAGCTGACAAAGAGGCAGCAGCAGCAGCAGCTAAACCAAAGAGCTTCGGAGAGCAGATTCTTGAAGCTACCCAGAGAATTGAACAACGCCTGGCCAGCATTGAGCAATCTCAGGAAAGCCTAGAGAGGATTGTTGAGGACAAGGTCCACGCTCTGGACGTGAAGCTGACTGAGATTCAGGTGTCCGTCAACAAGCTTGAGGCAGACATGGAGGAAGCAAGGCAGGAGAGAGCAGAACTCATGCAGGATGATCTAGTTCATGACTCTCATCGACAGACTGCTCCGGTTCCCAGAGGATCCTGATTTGCAGCTATTCCAGTGACTGACTCCAGGGCTACCACTTCAGCACCAGCCACAGCTCCAGCAGTTACTCCAGCTCCAGCATCCACTTCTCCAGCGCAGACATCAGCAGAAGTCTTCGCCGATGCCGTCATTTCTACTCCGACATCTACCCAGACGGGAGCCGCCAGCAGAGCCCGCAGTGACGCTTAGCTCTATACCTTTTCGAACTTTTTGGTAACTTGTTGCCAAAGGGGGAGAAATTGTATAGATCATAGGGCTTCGAGAGAGAGAGTGCTCTTTCGTTCTTTTGCCGGTTTCTTTGAGATACATTGGTTTCTTTTGGTCTTTTGAAACTTTCAGTGTGCTTGCTACTACGTTTGATGCTACCTTAATGAGTGCTTGGTCATACTATGCTTTAATGTGTGCTTAATGCTTATCATATGCTATTCCTTATTGTATGGCTATTTACTCTTGTCTTGGTGATTGAGTGCATGTTATTCATTCTTATCATTTTGTGCGCTCCACCAAGATGTATGTGACATGGAAGAGTGACCCATGATCCTAATCGATTGTGCATTTGCATTCAAACGCAAATTTTAAATAATGCATAAATTTAGGGGGAGCTCTTGTTTATCACATACTTCTCAAAGCGACTATATTATTCATTGATTATATCTTTTGTCGAAGCTTTGATCTATATGTTGTCATCAATTACCAAAAAGGGGGAGATTGAAAGTGCAACTAATCCCCGGGTGGTTTTGGTAATTAATAACAACATATATATCATTGAACTAATATTTACTTGAGAATCATTTCAGAGAAGTTCGATGATATGGGTATGGAAATGTCTGAAGAAGTGGACCCCTCAAAATGCTAAGACAAGCATTGGAAAAAGCTCAAGACTCTATTTTTGGTTTAGTGATCAAAGATCACATTGAGTCCATAGGAAAAGCCAATACTATTAAAAGGGGATAAGGTTGTGTTGATGATCTGGTTGCTCAAGTGCTTAGTGATTTAGCTCCCTCAACTATCAACAACTTTCACTACTTAACACACTCATAAGTAATCTCGGACAAACCGATTCTTCCAACTCAGTCCCACCGAGATGAACCACCTCAGTTATTCTTCCAAACCCTAATGGTCCATCCGATTTTGAGTTCGGTCTCACCGAAACTGGACTGCCAACCTTCTGTAACCAATTGACATCACTTCGGAATATCCGAGTTGTTAATTTCGGTCCCACCGAGAATGGCAAGCTCCTACCTTTGACTCACATCGGACACACCGAGATGGTATTTTCGGTCCCACCGAAAATCCCAACGTTCACTATATTTGAACCTTCGGTCTGACCGAGTTTTCACTTCGGTCTCACCGAGATGCTCAATTATGTGTGTAACGGTTGGATTTTGTGTGGAGGCTATATATACCCCTCCACCCCCTCTTCATTCGTGGAGAGAGCCATCAGAAAGTCTACCACTCCTACCATACACTTTCTAAGAAGAGAACCACCTACCCTTGTGTTGAGATCAAGTCATTCCATTCCTACCATATGAAACTTGATTTCTAGCCTTCACAAGTTGCTTTCCACTCAATCCTTTCTTCCACCACAGCCATATCAGTGAGGAGAGTTGAGTGTTGGGGAGATTATCATTTGAAGCACAAGAGCAAGGAGTTCATCATCATCAACAACATCTATTACCTTTTGGAGGGTGGTGCCTCCTAGATTGGTTAGGTGTCGCTTGGGAGCCTCCGTCTTTGAGATGTGGAGTTGAACCAAGAAGTTTGTAAGGGCAAGGAGATCGCCTACTTCGTGAAGATCTACCGCGAGTAAGGCTAGTCCTCCGTGGGCGTAGGCCATGATGGAATAGACAAGGTTGCTTCTTCGTGGACCCTTCGTGGGTGGAGCCCTCCGTGGACTCGCGCAGCCGTTACCCTCCGTGGGTTGAAGTCTCCATCAACGTGGATGTACGATAGCACCACCTATCGGAACCACGACAAAAATCTTCGTGTCTCCAAACTGCGTTTGATCTTCTCCACCTCTCTTTACTACATGTGCAATTTACTTTCCGCTGCTTATACTCTAGAATTGCATGTGTAGGGTGATACTTGAATTGATCTTAATTGTGAAACTGCCAAAAACATTGCATGATCAAAAGGCAGATTTTTTATATTGTCAAGTAGTCTAATCACCCCCCCTCTAGACATACTTTCGATCCTACAAGGAGTCCATCGAGCATTGCCTCGCCGACGCACAGGTCCGAGCCGTCCTGCGTGAAGAGAAAACCGCGGAGCGGTGGTCGTCGTTGATGACGAACAACGCCATCAAGCTCGACCTGCTCCGGACCAACGTCGACCTGCTCCGGACGAACGTCGCCGCGAAGAAGAGGAACACCAACATGGCTTTTCTGATGGGCGGGGCGGACATGCTCCAGAGCAACGACGAGCAGCTCAAGGCGTGGTACATGGCGGAGCGTGCCCTCATCCTGAACCAGCTGCAGACGACGCCGACGACGCCGACGACGCCAACTCCCGCGCCCAGGGCCACACCGACGCCAAGCCCGAACGAGGACGCCTCCGCATCGCCGCCCAGAAGTACCGAAGCCGCACCGACACAAAGCAGCACCGAAGCAGCTCCGACACCGCCGAGTCCGCGCACGCCGACTCCGCCAACGCCTGGAGCCGACCCCGTCGAGTGATTCGTTGCGCACGCGAACTTGCGGCGCTTTGTTTTTGTAACGCCAGAGTACATCCGATCGCCGGATTTGTGGCGTCTTTTGTGAGCGGGAACGACTTAGTTTAAATTTTCCTCATCCTGAGGCCGGCGTTTGGGGGCGTGATTGGGATCTAGGTCGTCCCAGGAGCCGAGCTAGCGCCTGTTCGCCCCCAGGCCGCTCTATTTAGGCGCTCTGTGGGGTCGAACGGGTGGAGATGCTCTGAGCTTTGCCGGTCCTTTTAACTTCGAGCCTACGCTAATGCTAGGCCCAATGACTACTATTGCCTCTCCGTTCACAAATCTAATCCGGCCTATTCTCAAAAAAAGAAAATAAAATCTAATCCGGCCATCTTTTCACGTTTGCTTGGACCTTCCGCACTCCTCGCACATGGCCGTCGCCGCCTCCGCCGCCACGACG
Source organism: Secale cereale (assembly GCA_902687465.1). NCBI lineage: Eukaryota > Viridiplantae > Streptophyta > Magnoliopsida > Poales > Poaceae > Secale > Secale cereale. The sequence goes on along the minus strand of LR738712.1, from coordinate 440,754,700 downwards.
TCGTCGTGGCTTCTCTGGAGACCTTTCTCTTCCACTATCCTCACACGGTGCACGAATCCCAGGCTCCTCCGTACCACCCTATGCTTCTCGCACTCTGCCTCCGCCCCCGCCCTCGGCGCCGCCTCTCTACACCCAACCCCGCCTCCTCCTCCGCCTACCTCCTGCTCCAGCGATGGAGGTGGCGGGATGAGGTGGGAGTCTACGCGGAAGAAGAGGGTCGTGCTCCGCGTCGGATACGTCGGCAGCGAGTACCGAGGTTGGATGGGATGCCTTGCTCGTTGGTTTCTATCACTGTGATGCTTGCCGGGTTGGTCTTTGCTTGAGGCATTGATCCAGTGCATTGGTCTTTTTCTTCCAGGTCTTCAGAAGCAGCGAGATCTCAGCGCGGATTCAAGTAATCCCTTTTGTTTTGTTATAGCTTAGTTGATCTATGCGTTTGCGTTGTTGATATGTCAGCTGTTATTTATTCATTTATTGCGATTTGATGCTTGAATTTCCAAAAAGCATTGCGGGGAAGTACATGTGTTTCATGTTAGTTGCATCGAATTGTCATTACTCGTTCTCTCTATGGGAACTGGGACCTCTGCCTGGAATGTGACATATTTTTGCAATAAATAAAGTATGTTATTACCATCAACATGAAATACTGTACTTTATACGTGGTGCCATATCTGAGTGATACTGGAGTCTGGAAGTATATAACATGAGCTATTTATGGGTGTTCAAGTATAGTTATTCCACCAGGAACTTCTATATCTTATTTAATCAGATGCCAAAAGAGGGTGATTCTAAGTTGACCCTTGTTTCTACGTCGTAGTATCAATGTATCATTATAGTGGATTAGCAATGCTGATTAAACGTTCTTGTCTTCTTCTGTAGCTATTGAGTCAGTTTTGGAATCTGCCATCTTCAAGGCAGGGGGCATTCTTGAGAGTAACTATGGAAAGTTGCAAAAAGTTGGTTGGGAAAGGAGCAGCCGAACTGATAAAGGGGTAGGACTTGACACTTTAACCTCTTGGATTTCCTAATAGAGTGAAAAAATATGTGTATTTTTTTTGGCTAACAATGCTTTTATGCATGCTTAGTATGGACTAATTTCAGGTACATTCACTTGCTACAATGATCTCTCTTAAAATGGAAATCCCTGATCGAGCATGGGAGAAGGATCCTGATGGCATTGCTCTTGCGAACTTTATTAACTCTAATTTACCAGATAATATCAAAGTTTTCAGTATCTTGCCTGCTCAAAGGTACCGGGGATGTTTCTGGTGTCCCATGATTAACATATTATGCATAAGTGTATTGACTGAGACTGTGGGGATGCTGCTGAGATATTATCTTGGTGAACACATGGTGGATGATTTAGGAGTAGGGTTGTGTTAGGCTTGGCGAGCCAACGTGAAAACTCAGCTACTCGTATGGAGATGAAACCCAAAATATTTTTGTTGGGGCGTAACCCTCTCAGCGACGCGCCACATCGGAACCCGGGTGTGGTGTCAAATGGGCAAGGGCCGGGCCGTCACCCCCTTGGTGGCGCGCCGTATCTTGATTTGGATACAGTGGCAAGTGAGTGAGGATCGGGTCGTCGCATCCTTAGTGGCGCGCTACATCGACGCCCGGATGTAGTGGAAAATGAGCAAGGGTCTTCGTATTTGACTCGACGAGTGCGAAGGGTAAGGAAGCTAGCCGAGCCTACGAGGATTCGCTTAGGTAGCTGGAACGTAGGGTCCCTGAGAAGGAAGCTTTGGGAGCTAGTCGATGCAGCGGTGAGGAGAGGTGTTGATATCCTTTGCGTCCAAGAAACCAAGTGGAGGGGACAGAAGGCGAAGGAGGTGGAGGGTACTGGCTTCAAGTTGTGGTACACCGGGACGGCTGCAAACAGGAATGGTGTAGGCATCTTGATCAACAAGAGCCTCAAGTATGGAGTCGTAGACGTCAAGGGACGTGGGGACCGGATTATCCTGGTCAAGCTGGTAGTTGGGGACTTAGTTCTCAATGTTATCAGCGCGTATGCCCCACAAGTAGGCCACACTGAGAACACCAAGAGCGAGTTCTGGGAAGGCCTGGAAGACATGGTTAGGAGTGTACCGATTGGCGAGAAGCTCTTCATAGGAGGAGACCTCAATGGCCACGTGGGTACATCTGACGCAGGTTTTGAAGGGGTACATGGGGGCTTTGGCTATGGCATCAGGAATCAGAAAGGAGATGTCTTAAGCTTTGCTCTAGCCTACGACATGATTGTAGCTAACACCCTCTTTAGAAAGAGAGAATCACATCTAGTGACTTTTAGTAGTGGCCAAGACTCTAGCCAGATTGATTTCATCCTCTCGAGAAGAGAAGATAGGCGTGCGTGCATAGATTGTAAGGTGATACCTGGAGAGAGTGTTGTACCTCAGCATAAGCTGGTGGTTGCTGACATCCACTTTCAGATTCGTGTCCAGCAGGATAGGCGTGCCAAAGTCGCTAGAACGAAGTGGTGGAAGCTCAAGGGGGAGTTAGCTCAGGTGTTCAAGGAGAGGGTCATTAAGGAGGGCCCTTGGGAGGTAGGAGGGGATGCGGACAATGTGTGGATGAAGATGGCGACTTGCATTCGTAAGGTGACCTCGGAGGAGTTTGGAGTGTCCAGGGGAAGGAGAAGCGAAGATAAGGATGTCTAGAAGGCGATTAGAGAGAAGAAAGAGTGCTTCAGACGCCTGCACCTGGATAGGAGTGCAGACAACATAAAGAAGTACAAGATGGCGAAGAAGGCCGCAAAGTGAGCTGTCGGTGAAGCAAGGGGTAGGGCGTATGAGGGCCTCTACCAACGGTTAGGCACGAAGGAAGGTGAAAGGGATATCTATAAGATGGTCAAGATCCGAGAGAGGAAGACGAGGGATATTGGCCAAGTCAAATGCATCAAGGACGGAGCAGACCAACTCCTCGTGAAGGACGAGGAGATTAAGCATAGGTAGCGGGAGTACTTCGACAAGCTGTTCAATGGGGAGAATGAGAGTTCTACCATTGAACTGGACGACTCCTTTGATGAGACTAGCATGTGTTTTGTGCGGCGAATTCAGGAGTCTGAGGTCAAGGAGGCTTTAAAAAGGATGAAAGGAGGCAAGGCGATGGGCTCGGATTGTATCCTCATTGAGGTGTGGAAAGGCCTTGGGGACATAGCGATAGTATGGCTAACCAAGCTTTTCAACCTCATTTTCAGGGCAAACAAGATGCCAGAAGAATGGAGACGGAGTATATTAGTACCAATCTTCAAGAACAAGGGAGATGTTCAGATTTGTACTAATTACCGTGGAAGTAAGCTGATGAGCCATACAATGAAGCTATGGGAGAGAGTCATTGAGCACCGCCTAAGAAGAATGACAAACATGACAAAAAATCAGTTTGGTTTCATGCCTGGAAGGTCGATGATGGAAGCCATTTTCTTGGTTCGACAACTTATGGAGAGATACAGGGAGCAAAAGGACTTGCATATGCTGTTCATTGACTTGGAGAAGGCCTATGATAAGATACCGCAGAATGTCATGTGGTGGGCCTTGGAAAAACACAAAGTCCCAGCAAAGTACATTACCCTCATCAAGGACATGTACGATAATGTTGTGACAAGTGTTCGAACAAGTGATGTCGACACTGATGACTTCCCGATTAAGATAGGACTGCATCAGGGGTCAGCTTTGAACCCTTATCTTTTTGCCTTGGTGCTGGATGAGGTCACAAGGGATATACAAGGAGATATCCCATGGTGTATGCCCTTTGTGGACGATGTGGTGCTAGTTGACGATAGTCGGACGGGAGTAATAGGAAGTTGGAGTTATGGAGACAAACCTTGGAATCGAAAGGGTTTAAGCTTAGTAGAACTAAATCTGAGTACATGATGTGCGGTTTCAGTACTACTAGGTGTGGGGAGAAGTTTAGCCTTGATGGGCAGGTGGTGCCTCAGAAGAACACCTTTCGATATTTGGGGTCAATGCCGCAGGAGGATGGGGGTATTGATGAAGATGTGAACCATCGAATCAAAGCCGGATGGATGAAGTGGCGCCAAGCTTCTGGCATTCTCTGTGACAAGAGAGTGTCACAAAAGCTAAAAGGAAGTTCTACATGACGGCGGTTCGACCGCAATGCTGTATGGCATTGAGTGTTGGCCAACTAAAAGGCGACATGTTCAACAGTTAGGTGTGGCGGAGATGCGTATGTTGAGATGGATGTGTGGTCACACAAGGAAGGATCGAGTCCGGAATGATGATATACGAGGTAGAGTTGGCGTAGCACCAATTGAAGAGAAGCTTGTCCAACATCGTCTGAGATGGTTTGGGCATATTCATCGCAGGCCTCCAGAAGCTCCAGTGCATAGCGGACGGTTAAAACATGCGGAGAATGTCAAGAGAGGTCGGGGTAGACCGAATTTGACATGGGAGGAGTCCGTTAAGAGAGACCTGAAGGATTGGAGTATCACCAGAGAACTTGTTATGATCGGCATATTAGGGGGCTTAGCCCAGTTAGTTGTGGCCCAGTCTATCGTGTCGTTATTAGGGGCTGAGCCCAGTTATCTTAGGAGGATTATATAAACTCGTGTAACGATCTGTTTTGGAATCAAGCAAGAAGCAATCATATTTGCTCGGCTTCCTTATGGAGCCGGGAGACCTAACCCTAGCCGCCTCCTCCCCTGCGCCATCTCCCTCTCAGCCGCCGCCTCCTCGCGCACGACGGCGCCTAGCCGCCTAGCCGTCGGTGGCCGCGAGTTCATCCACGACCAGCTCCCTCCTTCCCCTACAACCTCCGGCCTAGACCGGATAGAACCCTAGTTTCTACCAGTTTGGTATCAGATAGCTTCGGTTTGATCATGTCTTCCCCGCCGCCCAACCCGTCTCTTCCGCTGTCGGTCACCTCGTCGCCTCCGGCGACCACCACGACCGTCGCCCCACTCCTGCCCGTGCCGGGTTCCTCCGTCGCGCCCGCCCCTGCCGTCCTCACCACTGAGGAGGTGTCCGGGGCGCTGCGGGACCTAACCCTGGCGGTCCATGATATCCGCCTGTTCTTGGCCGGGTCCTACGGGCCGTACCCGGCTGCGTCGCCCATTGCCGCCACTGCGCCGCCGTGGCTGCTGCAGCAGCAGCTGCAACTGCCATCCACCGCCATCATCGCCCCGCCCTGTCTGCAGTGGCAGCCGTCCCTCCTGGCGGCCTCCGCCGTGCTCGGCGCTCCGCCGTAGCAGCTTTTGGATTTCGGGTTCCGCAAACCCTTGAGAGGTTCGAACTCTGGGGTGCGCACGAAGAACACTCTCTCCCCAGCGCGCTCACCCTACGATTCCATAGCCTAGCTTGACGAACTCAAAGAACAAGAGACACAGAGGATTATACTTGTTCGGGCCACCTTGCGGTGTAATACCCTACTCCAGTGTGTATGGTGGATTGCCTCGTGGGGCTGAGGATGAACTAGTACAAGGGATGAACAGCCTCCGGAGGAGAGGTGTTCAAGGGCTCGGATGAGCTTGTGTGTGTGGGGTGGAATGGATCCGATCCCTTCTAAGGTTGGATCAGCTCAAGATGAGATGTTCGGATCCCCTCTATGGTGGTGGCTAGGTCCTATTTATAGTGGCCTTGGTCCTCTTCCCAAATATCGGCGGGAAGGGATCCCACAACGGCCAAATTTGAAGGGGAACAACTAGTACAAGTTATCCTAACAAAACTGGTCTTTGCCTGTCAAAGGCTCTGGTGGTGACGCCGCGTCGGGCTCCACGATGACCTCCATTCTGCCGCCCTGACGGTCCTTGGTCTTATTGCACCGATATGGAAACCTTTGCCTGATTCCTCGGGACTCCACGCCTGCGCTTGCTCCCCTAGCACCAAAGGGGAAACTGGTACACTGCGTCCGCTGGCGCCCGCCTAGCCTTGGACGTCATGGCTCACGTCACGCGAACCTCGCGAGGTGCACCTTGCATAGATATCTCCGCTCCTCGGGAGCCATCCTAGGGAGACTGCCCCCAGGGAGGTCTTGCTGTCGCCTGGCTCGCGAGGCTTAGCCCCTCACGAGGGTCTTGAGTTGCGGTTGCTGAAGTTGGGCCTTACCAGGCCGCTGATGTAGCCACGTCACGGGCCGCAGGCAGGCAAGTCTGGGTACCCCTGTTCCAGGACGCCGACAATAGCCCTCGGGCCCAAGGTGCGCTCGGACTTGGCCTCGAGGCGAAGCCAAAGGGGCAAGGGCGAAGCGCCGCGAGCCCCAATCGCCTGCGGCCTTGGTCGACGCGTGGCGACCTGATTGGACGTGGACGTCTCCGCTTCCCCACGCTGTCTCGGCAACTGTCCTCATCTGACAAAAGGCTGACGAGCGCTGTTGGGTTTTCATTACCTCCCTTCGTCTTGCTCCAGATCCCCTTCTCCTTCCTGCCCCAAGAGTCTTCAGATCCGCTTGATTTCTCCCACGAGTTTGTAATCGATGGCACCGGAAAGGTGAAGGCCGCTCGCTCGCCCTCCTGGTTCGAGCCCGCCTTGAGTGCGCCCATGGTCTCGGAGAAGAACCTCTCCTCCGTGCACCTGATGGTGGCGGACGGTGGCGACGAGGGGAAGGAGCCTGAGCTCCGGGTGGGCTCCGCCGTGTCGGAGCCCTCAGGCATCACTTTTACCGTTTCTTTATGCATAGCGTCTTCGCGGGGCTAGTTCCCCCTTTCTCTGACTTCTTTTTCGCCGTCCTCCGCCATTATAAGCTTCACACTCTTCATCTTCACCCCAACTCAGCCCTTCTTCTGTCAATCTTCGCCTTTTACTATGAGGCATTCATGGGGGTGATGCCGTCTGTGGCGTTGCTTCGCCACTTCTTCTACTTCCGAATCAAGGAGGGCCAGTGCTCGGGGTGTGCCAACTTCGTTGCGGCCAACGGGGCCAATGCAATCTCAAGAGCCGGGAAGAAAGTGGAGGGCTTCAGGAACAAATGGGTTCTCGTGGATGCGAAGATCTCCCACCCGATGCTGACGCTGCCGACGAACATGCCAGTGTCTCACGACGGGTGGAACAGCGCGAAGCTCAACGACCCCCGGGCTGAGCAGCTGTTGGCAAGGATGATGGCTGACCTGCAGCCTGATGACCCGAAGGCGGAGAAGCTGACGAGGGCCATGAGCATCAAGGAGTTCCTGACGCAGTGTCTGGCTCCGCTCCAGGCACACTCGCGCCCCTTGTGGAAGTTCATGGATGAGGGGGACGACCTTCACCTGCGCCCAGATGCCTTGCCCGACAAGGAGCTGGGCAAGGTCCTCCTTCTCCTGGTTTCAGAGGACCAAGGGTACCCTCCTGACACCCATCTTCCGCTGTATGGCCGCCTGGATGGGGCGCAGATTGCTACTGCCATGCCCGCCTTTAACGAGTGCGGGCTCGTGTCGTCGGCGCCCACTGGAGCCTCGGTGGTGCTGTCTTTGAGTGAGTCCGGCCAGGGGGAGGGGAAGACGGACTCGGAGGCTACCCGAGAGGGCGCGGGGGAGACCTCTCCCCCATGCCAGACTGATCTCCTGCGCGTCCTTCTCGACGATGATGACGACGGCGAGCAACCAGCCAGGGAGTCGCCGCGCTTCGCCGGAGTTATCACAAGGTCGAAGGGCACCCCCCCAAAGAAGCCGCAGACCGGGATTCCAAAGAAGGGTAGGTCGGCGCTGATCCCCCAAGGTGGCACCTCTGCTTTAACTCTGGTCGGCACCGCTGCGAGTCCGGTTGCTGCGCCGCCATCTGCTCCTGGGGCTGAGGTGTCGGTGCCCCCGGCCACGAAGCTCTCGGGCTTCGTGCTCCAGAAGAGGGCGAGGGATTATGCCGCCGTCGACCAGTAAGTGCTTCGCCCTGATCCTTGTTCCCGTCTTTGCTGCTGCTTCTTGATGCTTCTCCTTTGCACTGTCAGGCCAGCATCGGCGATGAAGAAGAAGAGGGAGTCGGTGATGACCCCTGAGGCCCAGCCGCTTGCCGCGGTCGTGTCATCCCCGGGGCG
>LR738712.1:440731006-440746616 GCA_902687465.1 Secale cereale | reverse complement strand
GGGGGGGGGGACGACGCTCACTTTCAGCTGCCAGGTCGTCCTTGCGAGATCCTGAGACTCGTTCGGAGAAAGCGGCCCCCGTGGCCAAGCCGGCTCCGGAGGCGCTTGCCCCCTGCTTGTCCTCTGGGGCTTCGAGGGCTCAAGAGCCCCCTGCCTCTTCTGCTGCGGCTATCCTGCAAACCTTGGCGCCGGCGTCGCCTCCTCCTCCTTCCGCGGTGTTGCCGAGCCGCGACCTTCCTGCTTCGCCCGACGTTTTGGAGAAGGCCCTCTCCGCGCTGACTCAGCTTCGTGATGACCTCCAAGGCCCAGATCACCGCCCGACGTCAGGGCGCCTGGAGCTAGTTTCGGGGTGGTTGCGGTCCGATGCAGTTGTTCGTGCAGCATGGAGCCAGGCCATCAAGGCCTCCGAGGAGGGCGAGCGCGTTACCGTCCTAGCCGGGGCAGCCCGTGACGTGGCGTTGAAGGACGCCAAGGCTGCGGAGGAACGATGCCTAAAGCTGGAGGCTGAGTTGAAGGCCCTGCGCGACGAGCGAGCCGCCGAGGCCCGCCAGCTCGGGGCGCGGGAGGAGAAGCTGAAGGCCCGGGAGGATGCAATCGCCGGCCGCGACACCGAGCTGGAACAATCAGTGCGGGAGCAGGCCACGGAGCGCGGCCGCCTGGAGAAGCCGAAGGAGTAAGTAGAGGCGAAGATGGCCCAACTAGAAGCCAAGGCGAAGGTTCTGGTTGAAGATCGCGCGACCTTCAAATCCCTCGAGCTGAAGTCCCGCGAGGCCCTGCAGGAGCTCTATGGGAAGGGCTTGAAGAAGCCGCTGGTGACTGCCGAGGAAGGCCACGCCGAGCTGCTGCCTCAACTCGTCAAGGCGCTCGAGAGAGTTGTCAACGGGATCGGCCCGATGGTGGAAGGGGAGGCCCGTTTGCTTTTTGCTTCGGCCTTGACGCGCGTCTTCAGCCACCTCCATCTGCGTGACCCGAGCACCGACCTCGGGGCCTGCTCGAGCCTGTGGACGAAGAGCGCTGCGCGGCCGCCGTCGAAGCCGTGAAGGACCAGGTGGATGCCCTGCTGGAGAAGTTCCTCGTCATCGACCCTGCGCCCTGTGCTGGTGATGCCGCCGACCCTGCGACAGCGGCCGGTAGTGACGCCGACGTCGAGGGGGCGCTCCTTGAGGGTGGCGATAACGCCCAAGGCTGAAGATGGGACCTGCCGGTAGCGCTTTCCTTCGCTTTTATTTCCTGCAACATGTACCGTGCCTCGTGGAGGCGTTTAAACTCATGCTTGGGTATTCGAAGAACAATATGTTTTATAATAATTACTAGGATTTCGCGATCCCCTTCCCGCCTGCTCTAGCGTTTTGCGTCGGCAGAGCCCGGCCCTGCGCATACCTCAGCCGCTGCCAGCTCGTCCGGATCACTAGGACGAGGTCAGGGAGTGAGGGGCTACGTGACAAGTTAGGCTCCTGAGACGCGATGCTCAGGAGTCCTCCTTGACGTGCGAACAGGCCTCGGGAAGGGGACACTAAACCATGCCTTAGTGTTCTACGTCGGTAGAGCCCGACCCCGCGCATACCTTAGCCGCCGCTGGCTCGTCCGGATCGCCAGGACGGGGCCAGGGAGTGAGGGGCTACGTGGCCAGTTAGGCTCCTGAGACGCGATGCTCAGGAGTCCTCCTTGACGTGCAAACAAACCTTTGGAAGGGAATGCGTAGCCGGGCCTCGGTGTTCTGCGTCGGCAGAGCCCGACCACGCGCATACCTCAGCCGCCGCTGGCTCGTCCGGATCGCCAGGACGAGGCCAGTGAGTGAGGGGCTACGCGGCTAGTTAGGCTCCTGAGACGCGATGCTCAATAGTCCTCCTTGACGTACGAACATACCTCCATACCTGTTTTGGCGGGGCGTACGCTAGGCGTGACCTGAGCGTAGCCCCTGTGCCCAGCCCCCATCGCGCGACTCTCCCGAGGGGAAGCGTGGCGACGAGGCTAGGCACCGAGCCTGCTGGCTCCCCGAGGTTGATACGGCCAAGGGGCCGCCCTCGGTTGTTTATCACTAGCGCGAAGCATAGTGCTTCCGCACTTGCACGGGCATAGCCGCTCCTCGACCGTGTCGACTGCCAGCGCGGAGCATGGTGCTTCCACTGGTGCGTGGGTGAGGGCTCCCTCTGAGTGGAGCCCCGGGGCGTGTACAACCCCGCTCTGACACGTGGCTTGCACGGCAGGGCCTGACGAGGTGTGTCTGGGCACTCGTGAGCCAGCGCGGGACTCACGAGGCCCTACCTCAAGGCGGGTTGTGTCTGATCTGGATCCTTGGTAGCTGCGGGAGGTCCTGCGAGATGATTAGGCAACCTGCGCTGAATGAATTTCCTGAGGCGATCACATGAGAAGGCCAGACACCAACGACCCCAGGAGGTGACGTGAACGGGGCCGTCCCGCCAGACAGAGCTCAGTCGTTGGATTTATCGACGCTGCAGGGACGGACCCGAGCACAGACGCCGTGCACAGACTTCTCATGTGAAAAATCCAGAAGAAAGGCAAACGACGCTTGGCCCCTGTGGTGGAGGGGCACCGAGGCGTGCGACATTCGAAGTATCAAGTGCCGGGAAGGCATAAGCATGAAGCAACTCACAGAAATGGGCAAACTGGCTTAGGTGATGCATGTGCGATACACGCCACAGGGACGGCCCCATGCGGCCTGGGGATGATGCAGCCCGAGGGGCGCCCCCAACAGAGTAAGCTAAAGATGCAAAAAGGATACACGTCGCAGGGGCAAGCCCGTGCGACTTGGGGATGATGCAGCCCGAGGGGCGCCCCCAACTGAACAAACTGAAACAAAGTCACCTGGCATCGATGCTGGAGTGATGTTGATGTAGCTGAAGATGCTCGCTGCAGATGTCGTTCCTCACGAGCCGCCTGACTCCGTGGCCTCGCAAGGCTCCCGAGGTTCCGATAGCTCACGAAGAACTGACGCCACTTCTGCTAGGATCTCTTGATGCCTGGCCTCGCGAGCCGCCAGGACTTCCCGCATGTGGCGCTGCTACAGGGCCGCCTGGTTCGGCAAGCCGAAGGGTATGCAAATGTAGCTGTGAGGAGGGCCCTCGCACTGGCCCACCTGAGATGGCCAGTAGAGTACCTGAGACGCGATCCTGTTGAGCCCTGGGACGTTGACGCAGACGCGCAGCCCGTCTCCCGAGCCTGGGACGACAGCTGCACTCCGCGGTGCAGGGCGGCGCTCTCCCCGCATCGCCCTTGCTACCTGCAAGTCTTCGATGGTCTGGTCAATGAACTCCTGAGCGCTTGGCGCCTCGCGCCTTGTGCTCTCTTGAGAGAAACGCGCGGTGAAGCACGCCTCCACATGGTGCCCGAGCGCCTCCCTCGTGACATTGGCTAGGTTGGAGGCCCTCCAGAGGAGAGCCCCTGAGCCCAGCCTGAAGGGGGCGCCGGGCGCGCCTTCCTATGTGAGGGAGGGAGGCGCCCCGTCCATGGACGCGGATCCTAAGGCTCGGCCATCTTCATGAGGCTCCAGGGCGAGCAGCTGCTTCTTCTTCTTCGGATAACTTCAGGGGGGTAGATGGTGTTTTCATCGTCCGGGTCCTCGACTGTCGCAGCCTGGTAACCGCGCTCGAGGGAGCACACAGCGTCCTTTTCTTCACAAGAGATGGTGATGATGTCACGGCTCCCTGGCATCTTGAGGACGCTGTAGCCTTGGTGAGTCACTGTCATGAACTTGGCCAGGGCTGGATACCCAAGAATGGCGTTGTACGGGAGGCGGATGTGAGCGACATCGAAGTCGATGAGCTCGGTGTGGTAGTTGTCGCGGGTGCCGAAGGTAACGGGAGCCGGATCTGCCCGATTGGGGTGGTGGAGCCGTTGGTCACTCCTGAGAAAGGCCTGGTGGGTTGCAGCTGGTCATACGACACTTGGAGACGGTCAAATGTGTCGACGGAGAGAACGTTGAGCCCTGCACCGCCATCGATGAGGGTCTTGATGACTTGGACGTTGTTGATGACGGGTGAGCAGAGCATTGGGAGAGCGCCGACGGTCGTCGCGCACTTGAGCTCTTGATGACTTGGACGTTGTTGATGACGGGTGAGCAGAGCATTGGGAGAGCGCCGGCGGTCGCCGCGCACTTGAGCTGGTCAGCTGAGCAGAAGGTGATGGTGCACTTGGACCACTTGAGCGGCCATGTGGCTTCTATCCTGGGAAGAGCTGCGTTTACTTCTCGGGCGAACTGCTTGAAGATGCGCTGAGAGGCTGGAGCCTGCGCACCGCCCAAGATGCAGGCGATGGCGCGAGGCTCCTGGAAGCCCCCAGCCCCCTCGTCTCGGTCGTCGTTCCTCCTTGACGGTGGCAGCGGAGGGAGGCCGGCCTTGCCCTGAGGACGGTCCTCACGAGGCTGGTCCCTCCAGGCACCCTCGCGAGGCTGGTCCCTCCAGGTGCCCTTGCGAGGCTGATCGTGCCAGCGTTCCTCACGAGGCTGATCGCGCCACTCCTGACGGGGGCCGCGGTCGTCCCAGCGCCCCCTAGTTCGGCTTCCTCCACGTCCTTAACCCCGGTCGTTGCACTCGGGCGTCGGCCGATGCGTCCGTCGCGGATGGCCCTGAGCTCCTGGCAGTCGTTGGTGTTGTGGCTGTGCACGTTGTGAAAGGCGCAAAATGGACGGCTGCTCTTGGATGACTCTGGGTGGCCGTGGTCACGCTTCATCTCTGGTTCGGCCGCGAGCACGGCCACCCCCTTGCGCTTCACGTCTTTAGCCTTGGCCTTCTTATCCTCTGGACTATGGAAAGGCGCCCCTCCTCAGCTCTGGCGCACTTGGTTGCGAGGTTGAACAACTCCAGGGCTGTGAACAGATCTTCGTGGATGGCGAGCTCCTCCTTCATCTTGACATCGCGGACGCCATCGGAGAATGCTGAGATGATGGCCTCGTCTGTGACCTTGGGGATCTTGAGGCGGACGCTATTGAAGCGCTGGATGTACTTCTGCAGGGTTTCCACTGGTTGCTGCTTGACGCGCCGCAGGTCACCTGCGGCTGGCGGGTGGTCGCGGGTGCCCTGGAAATTGGCGATGAAACGCTCGCGCATCTCACCCCAGGAGGAGATCGACCCCGCGGGCAGGTTCAGGAGCCACGAGTGCGTGCCGTCCTTGAGAGCCATGGGGAACCAGTTCGCCATAATCTTCTCGTCGCCGTTGAATGCCTCGATGCTCAGCTCGTAGAGCTGCAGGAACTCAGCGGGGTCGGGGGTGCCGTCGTAGCGTGGAGGCAGGTCGGGCTTGAACTTTCCGGGCCAGTTGACGTTGCGCAGCTCAGGGGTGAAGGCCCGACAGCCTACTGTGGACACCGGAGCCTGTCACAAAGGCGGAGCTTGGTCTTGGTTTTCGCGCGCCGCCACTTCTGGGGGCGCACGGTCTCGACGCGGCGGTGGAGGGAGCGCGAGAACACCTCCTTGCGGTCGCTGGATCTCTTGGCAGCTTTCTTCTTCATGCACGGGAGCCCCGCGTGGTGGGTCGCGCCGCGGGGCCGCGTGCCTTGGAGCGTGGACGACGTCTTGATGCGGAGGTGGTGGAGGCGCTTCATGGGCCACGTCGCCCGCAAGGGGAGGCGGGCGAGGTAGCGAGAGGGACGGGGCAGGAGAGCCCCCAGCGGCGCTGACGAGCTCGGCGATGCGGTCTAGCCAGTCCTCGTAGAGGTCGTCGACGGGGCGGTAGCGCAGGAGCTCGCGCGCCATGAGCAGCGCAGCCTGCGCGTCCGCGGGTCCGCGACGGTCGTGGGACGACGAGCCAGCGGGGGTCAGCGACGGGGTTGCGGTGCGTCCATCTCGCCGCATCGAGGGGTGCAGAGACGAGGCCTGCTGCTCGTGCCTCGCCGGGCCGGTGGCTACGTTGGTGGCGGGTGATGGAGAAAGGCAAGGAGGTCCGCCGGCGGGAGCTGTTTGAGCGACGCGGGCGGTGAGGGCGGCCCGTCGTTCAGCACGAGCACGGCGAGCGTCAGCCATGGAAGCGGTGGAGCAGTGACGCGTCAACCGACGGAAGAGAGGTTTCAGCACACCCCTACCTGACGCGCCAAATATCGGTTTTCGGGTTCCGCAAACCCTTGAGGTGCGCACGAAGGACGCTCTCTCCTCAGCGCGCTCGCCCTACGATTCCACAACCTAGCTTGACAAACTCAAAGAACAAGGGACACAGAGGATTATACTGTCGGCGTTCTGAGAACGGGGGTACCCAGACTTGCCTGCCGGCGGCCCAGGGCGTGGCTCACAAGGCGGCCTGGTACGGCCCAGCATCTTCGGCAACCACTCAAGACCCTCGCGAGGGGCCAAGCCTCGCGAGGCGGCCGACACAAGACATCCCCTGGGGCGGCCTCGCCAGGCCGGCTCGTGAGGATCGGAGATATCGAGGCAAGGGCACCTCGCGAGGTCCTCGTGACGTGAGCAGTGACGACCAATGCCAGGCAGGCGCCAGTGGGCGCAGAGTGCCAGTTTCCCCTTTGGTGCTAAAGAAGCAGGTGCAGACGAAGAGTCCCGAGGCGTCAGGCAAGGGTTTCCATATCGGTGCAACGAGACCAAGACCAGCAGGACGGCAGGACGGAGGTCTTCGCGGAGCCCACGGAGGCGTCACCACCAGAGCCTTTGGCAGGCGAAGACCACCTTTTGTCAGGATAGCTTGTACTAGCCGCCCCCCTTCAAATTTGTCTGTTGTGGGATTCCTTCCCGCTCAATATTTAGGAAGAGGACCCGGGCCACTATAAATAGGACCTAGCCACCATCATAGAGGGGGGATCTCATCTCGGCTTGAGTGAATCGGGTCATCGAGACCTCTCATACACCACAAGCTCACCCGAGCTCAAGAACACCTCTCCTCAGGAGGCAATTCATCCATGTACTAGTTCCTCCTCAGCCTACAAGGCAATCCATCACACCACACTGGATTAGGTATTACACCACAACGGTGGCCCGAACCAGTATAAATCTTGTGTCTCTTGTTCATCGGATCCGACGAGCTAAGCCTAGGGCTGTTGAGTAGACGAGCCAGAGCGGAAGGAGAGATCTTCGTGCGCACCCCAGAGTTCGAACCTTAAGGGTTTTGCCGGAACCCCAGATCCGACATTTGACGTGCCAGGTAGGGGTGTGCCGAAGTTTTCTCCCCGTCCGTCTCGCTCTCCGCTCACCTAATTCTCATGGCGGGCATCCCTCCTCCGACGGGCTTGGTGGCCGCGCGTGGCGGCGCTCCCGGCCACCGGGCCTTCACCCCCGCCTTACAGCGGGTACAGCGGCCACCCAGGTTCAGGCCGAATCTGCCACCGCGCTACAACGGGGCGGGAGACCCGTTTGTCTTCCTCCAGGCCTACGAAGAGGCCATCTCGGCGTCCGACGGCGACGACAAGGTCATGGCCTGCTGGCTCCCCATGGCACTCAACGGCGTGCCGCGTGCCTGGTTTTTCAGCTTGCCAGAATTGTCCGTGGCGTCCTGGGAAGAGCTGTGCGGCCTCTTCGTCGCACGCTTCGGGGCGCCGGCGCCCCACGCCGTCGCGACCCTCGGTGGCTCCCAAGCGCCACCCTCCAGCCGACACATCAAGCAGATCTTTCGCCAGACGGGCGTCGCCTCCATACGCAAGGGGGCTCCTCCTCGATGGGTAACTCCCAAGGCCGACCTCACCTTCGACTCGTGAGACCACCCCGCCTCCACCGCGGGCTCCTGCGCTCTCCCGATGCTCTGCACCCCCACCATCTGCAACGTGGCAGTCACCAAGACCCTCATCGACGGTGGGGCTGGCCTCAACATACTCTCGGTGGAAGCTTTCAGCTTGCTCCAAGTGCCACTCGAGCGGCTACGCCCCACCAAACCCTTCTCTAGGGTCAGCAGCGGTTCCACCAGCCCCCTGGGGCAGTTCCGCCTCCCGGTCACCTTCGACACCCGAGACAACTACCGCACCGAGCTGATCGACTTCGACATCGCCCAAATCAATGTCCCGTACAACGCCATCCTCGGGCACCCAGCGCTGGCTCAGTTCATGGCCGCAACCCATCCGGCCTATAACCTCATGAAGATGCTGGGGAGCAGCGGAGTCCTTACCGTGAAGGGGGACACCAAAGAAGCCCTGGCGGCCCTCAAGCGCGTCTTCCGGACCGCTGCGGCGGCGCGCCCTGCCGGGGAAGCCGCCCCTGGGACCAAGGAGGCTGCCCCTGCCAAGAAGAAGCAACTTTTCTCCCAAGACCAAGCCGAGACAAAGCAGGTGCCGGTGGATGAAGATGAGCTGTCAGGTGTCGCCTTCACCATAGGAGCCGGCCTTCCCCCGGCTCACGAAGAGGCGTTGGTTGGATTCCTGCGCGCGAAGAGGGATGTGTTCGCGTGGGAGCCCAAGGATCTGGCGGGTGTCCCGAGAGAGGTGATCGAGCATCACCTAAACGTATGCCCTAACATGCGCCCCGTGAAGCAGAAGGCTAGGCGCCAATCCACGGAATCCACGGAGAAGCAGTCCTTCACCGTGCAGGAGACTCGTAAGCTAGAGGCGGTGGGTGTCATCCGCGAGGTCCTGTACCCGGAGTGGCTGGCAAATCCCGTCGTCGTACCCAAGAAGGGAGGAAAAGAGCGCATGTGTGTCGACTTCAGCAACCTCAACAAAGCTTTGCCCGCAGGATCCGTTCCCTCTGCCACGCATCGGTCAAATCGTCGACTCCACCGCCGAGTGCGACCTGTTGTGTTTCCTGGACGCCTTCTCAGGTTACCACCAGATCAAGATGGCGCTGCAAGACGTCGAGAAGATTGCCTTCCTCACCCCGTGCGGGGTGTACGGCTACACCTGCATGCCGTTTGGTTTACGGAATGCAGGAGCAACCTTTCAGCGGTTAATGCACATCGCACCGGGAAAGCAGCTCGGGAGAAACGCTGAGGCGTATGTGGTTGACATCGTGGTAAAATCTCAGGAGGCCTCAACCCTTATCACAGATATGGAAGAGACTTTCGCCAACCTGCACAAGGTAGACCTGCGGCTCAACCCGGAGAAGTGCGTGTTCGGAGTCCCTTCAGGCAAGCTCTTGCTTGGGCTTCCTCGTGTCGCACCGAGGAATCGGGGCCAACCTCGAGAAGGTCAAGGCCATAGAAAAGATGAGTCCGCCCAAGAACCTCAAGGAGATGCAGAAGCTGGCCGGCTGTGTAACGTCGCTAGGGCGTTTCATCTCCAAGCTAGGGGAGAGAGCCCTCCCCTTCTTCAAGCTGATTAAAAGGAAGGGCCCATTCGAATGGACCCCTGAGGCTGATGCAGCGTTCGAAGACCTCAAGAGATACCTCACCAGCCTACCAGTGATGGTGGCACACAAGCCTCACGAGCCGTTGGTGCTTTACCTGGCCGCGACGCCACCTTCAGCTAGTGCGGCGCTGGTGGCTGTTCGAGAGGAGTGTCAAGACAAGACCTTGCAACCCAAGGGAGGCACTCCCGAGGCCCCGTCAGGGCCGGAAGACGGCCGCGACATACAAGACGACCTCCCTGAGGCCGCGGTTGCCCCAACTTACGACCAAGCCCTTGGGGCACCTTTTTAGACCACACAGCCGCAGGAGAGTCCGGACTTCACTCTCGTCGATCACCCGGTATACTTCGTCAGCACGGTGCTCCGTGATGCCCGAGCACGCTACCCCATGCCGCAGAAGCTCTTGCTTGCGCTCCTCGTCGCTTCACGTAAGCTGCGCCACTACTTCCAAGGCCACCGCATCAAGGTCGTCTCAGCTTACCCCCTGGAAAGGGTGCTCCGGAGCCCAAACGCGGCAGGAAGGGCCGCGGAATGGAATATAGAGCTATAGGCATTCCAGCTAGAGTTCAGTACCACCAGAGTCATCAAAGGGGCCGCGCTTGCTGACTTCGTGGCAGAATGGACCGACGCCCCAGGGCCCGAAGCGAGCCCGAACCAGTCCCTCTTACCGGGGAGCGAAGCACCTGATGGCTGGGTCATGTACTTTGATGGCGCGTTCGCCCGCCAGGGCGCTGGGGCAGGGGCTGTGCTCATCTTGCCCACTCAAGACAAGCTCTACTACGCCGTGCAACTCTGCTTTCAGCCGGGTGATAAGGTCTGCAACAACATCGCGGAATACGAGGGCCTCATCGCCGACCTCAGGGTGGCGATAGCCCTGGGGGTGAAACGCCTCGTCATCAGAGGTGACTCCCAGCTCCTCGTCAACTTCTCCAACAAGGTGTACGAGCCAAGGGACGAACATATGGAGGCATACCTCGCGGAGGAATGCAAGATGGAGAAGCAGTTCTTGGGCCTGGAGCTGGAGCACGTGCCCCGCGGCACCAATAAGGAGGCCGACGACATCGCAAGAAAGCGTCCAGGCGACTGCCCCATGCACCCGGCGTCTTCGAGGAAAGGCTCCTCAGGCCCTCGGCGTCACCCCCGCAGGAAGGGCCGGCGAAGCCTCAGGAAGAACTCCCCCAGCCGCCGATCTCGGGAGCCCCGGCCTGCGGCCTGGCCTCAGGAGCTCGCTTGCTCCTGGTGCTCGAACCTCAGGAGGGATGCTGGACCGAGGAATTCAAGTCATACCTGGTGCGAGGAGTGTTGCCGGAAAAGGAGGAGGATGCCGAGCGCGGGCTACGGGATACTGCATCCAGGACGGTGAGCTTTACAGGAGACGACCAAATGACGTTTCTTTGCGATGCATCTCCAGGAAGCAGGGAGGCGAGCTGCTGGCTGACATCCACGCCGGGGACTGCGGGCATCACTCATCGTCGCGCACCTTGGTCGGCAAGGCGTTCCGCAGTGGTTTTTACTGGCCCACGACACTTAACGACGCCGCCAAGCTGGTAAAGTCTTGCGAAGCTTGCCAGTTCCATGCCAAGCAGATCCACCAACCGGCCCAGGGCCTACAAACCATCCTACTCTCCTGGCCGTTCGCGGTCTGGGGGCTGGACATCCTGGGCCCTTTCCCTCGAGCGCCCGGGGGCTATCGATACCTTTACGTCGCCGTCGACAAGTTTACCAAGTGGGCTGAGGTGGAAGCAGTCCGAACCATCCCAGCCGGCTTTGCAGTCAAGTTCATCAAGGGCCCCGTAAACCGGTTCAGGGTCCCTAACCGCATTATCACCGACAACGGCTCGCAGTTCACTAGTAACCTTTTCAGGACATACTGTGCTAACCTTGGAACGCAGATTTGCTACGCCTCTGTAGCGCACCCCAGGAGCAATGGCCAGGCCGAGCGCATCAACGCGGAGGTCCTGAGGGGCCTCAAGACCAGGACCTTCAAGAAGAAGCTCGAAGCTTGCGGAAGGGGTTGGCACGACGAGCTCCCTTCTGTGTTGTGGTCCATCCGCACCACCACCACCAAGCCAATGGGCGAGACCCCATTCTTCCTCGTCTACGGAGCCGAAGCGGTCCTCCCTCACGAGGTCAGGCACCGGTCGCCGCGGGTCTTAGCATTTGACTGGGCGCAGCAAGCCGCCGTGCAGGGGACAAACCACGTGCTGGGGGAGGAACGCCGGCGCGACGCTTCACTCCGAGCAGCAAGATACCAGCAAGCGTTGCGATGGTACCATTGCCGCAGCATTCGCCCCAGGACACTTGAGGTAGGTGACCTCGTTTTAAGGAGAGTCCTCTCTAGAGAAGAACTGCACAAGCTCTCGCCCATGTGGGAAGGGCCATTCAAGATCACCCACGTCTCCAGACCCGGCGCCGTGCGCCTGGAAACAGGGGACGGCATCCCCGTCCCGAACGCATGGAATATCCGGCACCTCCGGAGGTTCTACCCATGAAGGCCCTTACGCCTGAGAAGACTAGGCTCCGTGCCTGCGAGGAACAAGGCCCTTGCGCCTGAGAAGACTAGGCTTCATGCCTGCGAGGAACAAGGCCCTTGCGCCTGAGAAGACTAGGCTCCATGCGTGCGAGGAACAAGGCCCTTGCGCCTGAGAAGACTAGGCTCAGTGCCTGCGAGGAACAAGGCCCTTGCGCCTGAGAAGACTAGGCTCCGTGCCTGCGAGGAACAAGGCCCTCGCGCATGAGAAGCCAAGGCTTGGCCCCTCGCGAGGGTCTTGAGTTGCGGTTGCTGAAATTGGGCCGTACCAGGCCGCTGATGGAGCCATGTCACGGGCCGCAGGCAGGCAAGTTTGGGTACCGCCGTTCCGAGGACGCCGACAGCAGCCGCTGCCGCTGGCCGGCGCGACAACGCCGCAGCTGCAGCAGCCACCGCCGGTCAGCTCCGTCCCCGCACCGACCGCGCTGGCGGGAGTCCCGAGCCACCAGGTCCGATTCCCGCCCTCGCTGTCCCCGCTACCGGCTTGGTTGACCGAGTCGTCGTCTCAGCCGGTCTATACGATGGCCTCAGGACCGGCCCACGTGCCGTCACAGCAGGCGTAGTACGGCGGGTCCTCCAGCTCCGCGGGCCCCTACGTTGGCCGCGACGCGCCGTCGTTCCACAGGGACCCCCTGTGATCACCGACCCGGCGCCGCTGCTCCGCACCACCGAGCCGTACCCCCCCGGCGGTCATACCCAGACGGCGCCGCGCTTCGCCAAGCTCGACTTTGCCACCTACGACGGCACCGATGACCCCCTCAACTGGCTTAATCAGTGACCATTTCTTCCGGGGGCAACGCACGCTCGCGTCGGACTGCACCTGGCTCGCTTCATATTACCTCTGAGGCGCCGCACAGACTTGGTATTACGCTCTCGAGCATGATGAGGGCGACATGCCTCCATGGGAGCGTTTTCGCGAGCTCTGCCTCCTTCGCTTCGGGCCGCCGATACGCGGGAGCCGGCTGGCGGAGTTGGGCCGTCTCTCCTTCACCTCTACGGTGCAGGACTTCACCGACCGCTTTCAGGCCCTGGCGTGCCACGCGCCCGGCGTGACGGCTCGCTAGCGGGCCGAGCTCTTCGTCGGCGGTCTGCCGGATCATATCCGCGTGGACGTGGAGATGCGGGGACCCCAGGACCTCCAGACGGCCATGTACTACGCCCGCGCGTTTGAGCGCCGCGCGGTGGCCATCCAGCAGGTGTCACTGTCCCGGGCCACTGGACCGCCACCCTGGCCGGACGTTCCCGCGCAGGGTCGGCCTGCTCAGGCTTCCGCGGAACCCCTAGCCGCGACCGCGGCGCGCCCGTTCCGCCGGCTCACCCCGGCCGAGCAACTCGAGGGTCGCCGCCAAGGGTTGTGCTTCAACTGCGACGAGCCCTACGTGCCCGGCCACGTCTGCCCACGACTCTTCTACCTGAAGGCTGCGGACTACATTGAGGAGGACGCCGCCGCCGCCGGGCTCGGCGACCTGCCCGCTCCAGCTGCCGCGGAGGTGTTTGGCGATGGTTGATCACCTCAAGGAGTTCCGCAAGAGCTTCCCCGCCTTCCAGCTCGAGGGCGAGCTGTTTGTGCAGGTGGGGAGAAATGTTATGACCGGCATATTAGGGGGCTTAGTCCAGTTAGTTGTGGCCCAATCTATCGTGTCGTTATTAGGGGCTTTAGCCCAATTATCTTAGTAGGAGGATTATATAAAATCGTGTAAGGATCCGTTTTGGAATTAAGCAAGAAGCAATCATATTTGCTCGGCTTCCTTAGGGAGCCGGGAGACCTAACCCTAGCCGCCTCCTCCCCTGCGCCATCTCCCTCTCAGCCGCCGCCTCCTCCCCTGCGCCATCTCCCTCTCAGCCGCCGCCTCCTCGCGCACGACGGCGCCCAGCCGCCGCCGGCCGCGAGTTCGTCCACGACCAGCTCCCTCCTTCCCCTACAACCTCCGGCCTAGACCCGGTAGAACCCTAGTTTCTACCAGAACTAGCTATGGACAGGGGTGCGTGGAAGCTTGCTATCCATGTGCCGGAGCCATGAGTTGGTCACAAGATCTTATGGGTTTCACCTCTAGCCTACCCAACTTGTTTGGGACTAAAGGCTTTGTTGTTGTTGTTGTTGTTTGAACACATGGTGGATGTTTTGTCTTACCAATTTTTCAGAAATGAAAATTTGGGGGGAGCCCCTTAATTCTAAAATGTATTATGCATAAACAACAACATTTTTCCATGACATGGTCTGCATTTAATCGTAGGAGTTTTGATGTAAGGAGGGAATGCTTGTACAGGGAGTACTTCTATCTTCTGCCTGCTGAAATTATTGGAATTAAAAACAGTTGTAGCTCTGGAGAAGTGGAGGAGCACTTAATTGAATTCAATAGCATACTGAAAGGTTTTGAGGTAAATTTCTTATTAAATATGTCTTTTGTGTGCTGTGGACTTGTTTGTGCAGAAGAACTGGGTTTGTGAATACTTCGATGAATCATCTGATAACAAACATATGCTGGGGAGACATATTGATATAACTTGTTGATATAACTTTATGATGAATACGACTGAGACATAAGAGAGAATTTTACACTAGGGATAATCAGATCTGACCTGTTAGTCCACTAAATATGATCTTAAATTTGATCTGTGCCCTGTCATCTTCCTGAATTTTCTTTGTTACAGCCTATCAGAACAAACACTGAACGGAAAACACCTGAGCAGTGCAAATTAACCATGAAAATCAGGATAATGGGGTAATAGCATAATTAAGCAGGTTCAGTAGCTTCATTATGGTCTAGTTTCACTTTCTACCTACTTTACCATTGAATGGACTTCAGCGAACAGTTAAACAATTTTGGTGATCTGCCAGAAAAACATTGAAGTACAAGGCGACATTAATAAAGCTGAACAAGTGAGGACTTATTGTTCAATGTATTCTTCGCTTATACAGTTTCCAGAATTAATATAAATCTGTTAAAGACATGCTCAATCAGGTCCAGGTGATATTTCCACATGTCACATTTTCCCTGTCTTTCTAAGATAAATCATGAATATAACCTCAAGAGCAGATATTTCTATTATGGTTCATTGCTTGATAAATTTTTTCCATTCGAATGATTACCTTTTTTGTACAACACATTTAGGGCAGATATGATCAGATAACAATTCTATCCATTCACTTTTCATTCAACTGTTTCTGCACAAGCTTCATTATACTGTTCCTACTTGCAGGGAAACCACCCATTTCATAATTACACTGCTCGTGCGAAGTATAGAAAAGTGCTAGCTGGAGCACACCGAAGGGCCAAAGAAACAAGCACAACAGCGCATTCCATCCCCTCTGAAATGGTTGCGGACCAAAGCACTTCTGGAGATGGAAGTACTTCTGATATAGATGAGGAATACTTAAACTTTCCAGCAAAACTTGATTCTAGCGCACCAGAAGACAATTGTAAGATGGATAATCCTGAACTTCCTGAGAGTCGTGTGCAAATTCAAGCTAGATGGCTCCATGAGCCTAATGACAATGATAGACTAAGTGCATCACACTTCAGAGATATCCTCACCTGCTCATGTGGAGAGTTGCAGAGTTCATCAGGAGTTCAATTTGTGGAACTGACGATACGTGGAGTATCTTTTATGCTACATCAGGTATGCAGAGTCTATGAAGAAACACTCAACAATGAAAGCTAAATTCAAAGATGATGTTAAAGTTTTTACTTTTAGACTTTCTTTCTAGGCTTAGTTATTTTTCTGTGTTGTCAATTGAATGGTATATTGGTAACAAAAATGCTACACTTACGAAAGATTTCTATCTAAACTTACAGACTCTATCGTCTCCCAATCAAAACTGCCACCCCCCTGAATTTCAGGGAGGGGGGGG
>LR738712.1:440640177-440730956 GCA_902687465.1 Secale cereale | reverse complement strand
GGGGGGGGGGGGCTACGCCCCATTAATATCCAATGAAGGGCAGCCACTTCACCCTTTAAGAGCCTTCACCCCATAATTACTTTTAGATGTAGCAAAGCTCTATTAGTAATGCCCCTCTTCACTAACTAGTTCTCTCTATGTTGGATATGTGGTTACTAAACAGTACTCCCTCCATTCACAAATATAAGATCTTCTATTTTTTTTTTCTGAATCGTCTGTATATAGACACATTTCAGCATGTTTGTTCACTCATTTCAGTGTGTATATAGTCCATATTGAAATATCCAAAACATCTTTTATTTGTAAACGGAGGGAGTAGTATTCAGCATTTAGTGTCAATAAACTAGTCCATTTTTAAATGTATGCATAACCAGTAGACTAGTTTAGTTCAGGTTTTAGGATGTACTCCCTCCGTTCAGGTTTTAGGATGTACTCCCTCCGTTCCAAAATAGATGACCCAACTTTGTACTAATTAGTACAAAGTTGAGTCATCTATTTTGGAACGGAGGGAGTAGAATTTATTGCTGATATATCAAACTAGCATGATGTTGGGATGAATGTATGCCCTAACAGTAAAAGTATTATGCATACAGATCTCTGAATTTTCAGTGATGTTCTTTTTCTTGACCTCAGATCCGGAAAATGGTTGGTACCGCGGTGGCAGTGAAGCGTGGATTACTACCCAAAGATATTATAGAACTCTCGCTTGCCAAGTTTTCTCGCATCGTTTTACCAATCGCCCCATCTGAAGTTCTGATCCTTAGAAATAACAGTTTCTGCACGATGAACAAGCAAGGTAGTATTGTTCGGCCTGGCATCCAATCAATTAATGAATCTGAAGAAATCAAGAAGGGTGTAATGGAATTCTACAAGGCAGCTCTTGTGCCCGAGCTATCAAAATTCCTGGATGCATCCCTGCCTCCGTGGCAAGAATGGGTGGAGAACTTGGACCACTTCACCAGCATACCAGATCCTCAGATGGATGAAGTTAGGACAGCTTATAGAGCATGGAAAGACGATTACGATCGTGTAAAAATGGCTCGAAAGAATATTGTCAGTGGCTAATGTGTGTTTATCAAGCTGATCACAAAGTGGACGAGGAACCAAACCACATACCCTTAAGTAATGTTTTTTCTCAGGCAATCCTCCATACAGGAGCCATACTTTTTTGGGGAGGCAATGTTAGGGTTGCCGTTTATCTAACAATGAGAGCCTGAGCCATTCATTGATCAGACTAGGAAAACCTGAGTGTTGAATTTTTTTGCTTCCCTTTCATCAAACTTGCCAAAAGTATCGATGCAATATCAAGGATTTGATTTGATTGAGTGCCTACTTTTGTTCCCTCCTTACAAGTACTACCTCTGTTCCTAATTAAATACTCCCTCCGTTTCTAAATATTTGTCTTTCTAGACATTTCAAATGGACTACAACATACGGACATATGAAGACATATTTTAGAGTGTAGATTCATTCTTTTTGCTCCGTATGTAGTCACTTGTTGAAATCTCTAGAAAGACAAATATTTGTGAACGGCGGGAGTATAAGACGTGCAAAAACCGAAAATGCATAGGTGAACATGGCGCCACGCGAGGTCTTTATCTCACCATCCATTTCTCTCAGATTTGTATAAGCAGTGCATATCACGTATATTGAATATTCTTCCTTGCAGTATTGGATCTGTATTCCACAAAACAATCAATGCATAAGGGGCCACATGCTTGACAAACGTGACCCAACTCATTTACTAGGAGCAGACCTCATTTATTAGGCACAAGTTGGGAAAATTAACTGTATTTGAAGCATGCACCATCATCTCTCTCCATCCAGCATTGTTGAAGTTGGAAAGTGAGGTATTTTAGTGTCATCACATGTTTTGGACTATTGATTTACAACTGACGGATATGATGGCTTTGGTTCAGCCGTACGAACCAAGGTCGGGCATGGGCTGGTCTTGACCTGTAGTTCAGTGACGAGGAGCGCGCGTTCTTCTTCGCCTCCACCACCATGGTGGTCGGGAACGACGCGCGAGCACTATTCTGGGAGGACCGGTGGATTGATGGGCGCTCTGTCCGTGAGATCGCACCATGCATGCCTATACGTGTGCATCCCCAAGCGTCGCCGCAAGCTCCGAACCGTGGCGGATGGCCTCCTCGCCAACCCATGGGCGCAAGACATCCAGGGCACCGTGGGAGTCCAGGAAATTGGGCAATACCTACAGCTATGACGCAAGATCGAGCAAACCACTCTCTCCATCGAGCCAGATCGTCTAAGCTGGAAATGGAGTGCGAACGGCGTCTACTCTGCGCGATCGGCCTACCTGGCCACGTTCCATGGCTCCGTCACCTGCAACGCCTGGAAACTCACTTGGAAGAGCTGGGCGCCGCCGCGCGTCCGGTTCTTCCATTGTCTTGCGCACCTGGACCGATGCTGGACAGCGGACCGCCTCACCCGTCACGGCCTGCCACACCCCGCGCGATGCCCACTCTGCGACCAGGCGCCAGAGACCATGAACCACCTCCTCCTCGCCTGCCCCTTTGCCCGGCAGACATGGCATGAGACGCTCGGCTGGCTCAGGGCCCCATGCCCCCTGCCCGCCCTCGAGCCATCGCTCAACGCCTGGTGGCAACTCACGAGGCCGATCGTGCCGAAGGCCATGTGCAAGGGCCTCGCCTCTGCAGTCCTGCTCGTCTCTTGGATGCTATGGAAGCACCGCAACGACTGCGTTTTCAACCAGGGCCGCCCTTCGGTTACGGAGTTGCTCGCGAAAATCAAGGAGGAGGCCGCCCTTTGGGCCGCCGCCGGCGCGTTAGGCCTTAGAGCCATCATCCCGCAAACTTGGGACGTTCACTGACTTCCATCCAGAGTTGTAACCGCCTCCTAGGAGGACTGTAAATATCTACCCCTCTTTTCAATACAAAGAAACACAAGCTCTTTTGCGTTTTCTCAAAAAATAATAATTTACAACTGAAAACTTTACATGTATCAGTTTCTCTGCTATGCATTCATCTCCTCGCATTCATCCTTTTCCTCGCCTTTGTTCAACTGCTGGTCTTCTCTGCAATGCTTTCTATAATGTGCTCCTCCATGTTCTAGTCTAGTTCATTAGCTCCTCCAACATGTATTCATTTAGACCAGGAAGCTCCCCTTTGGCTCATTTGATGACCATCATTAGAAGGTGAGTTGGAGGAGCTGACGAACTAATCCTTCCAATGATCTAATCCATCATGTCACATTAGGTCCTCTCATCGACTCTGGGTGTGCTACCTATTCAGAATCAGCTGGTGGACATTGCAAGCTCGTCTTTTGCGGGGGGCATTGCAAGCTACTGTACTAGGATACCAACGAGCCTAGGAAAGCAATAACGAAAACTCGCCCGAGCACATATTTTGAGCGTAGGAAAGGTTTTGCTACAGTAGCAAAATTAATGGACAGCTAACCTTCTGCTGTCGCTGTAGTTTGATGCCATGGTCATCTTGTTCTGTCTTCTCCCATCAGGCAGGTTGAAGAAGATTGTACTAGACTGTTGTCTGCACTAATAAATCCATCATGTCTAATTTCAGAGAAAAAGAGTTGCTTGACGTAACCTTCCCGTCATTTTTGTTATTACAACAACACATGTAGTTTACATTTATCTTTGGGGAGATATCCCATCATCCATGAGGTAATACCTGATGAAATGATATAGCAGTACACCTCAATTATAGACATGCAAAATGAACTTGGCAAAACAAACCAGCACAGAAACGGCAGGCCCACACTTGCTAAGTGCCATTAAAGGCATACCTTTTCGACACAGAAACGTTTAAACGCATCGACCAACGTTTTTAAATGGCCTGACATTAACACAACAGAACAACTAGAACCGTATTTTGCATGTTTATGAACGTGTATCCAACTCCATTTAAGATGGTTAGCCGGCAACCTCCGTAAGTCATATTTATCGAATTAACCTGGCGTATCGTTCAAGTTCATTCAATCACTATATTAATTTCTAATCTCATAGCATGAATGGGCTGCCCAGATAACATCCTCGCTTGCCATCATGTCTCAATGTCCCGTGCAAAAACGTCTTATATTTAGGAACAAAGGTTGTAGTATATAATTGTTTTGCTATGACGACAAAAAGCAGGGCATTCATTAATCAGTTGTGCGGTCATTGCCAATATGCAGTTTTCCTCGGTTGTCTTGGTTTCATATAACCAGTCACCTATATACATACTGTATGTCGTATCGTAGTCCTTTACAAACATTATAATGTACTCCTACATTACAGTTGGCCGTTGATTTCAAACCCGATCCATGGGTGAAGCGAGCGTCACATCATCAATCCCGCCCGGGGGGATGACCTGCTCAGAGTTTCAGCGCCCTGATTGTCGCCTCGTGAGCAACAACACCTTGTATGTGTCCAAGGCTGGAACAGAGGCTACGGGCCAGGGGAGGTAGGATAGGGCGGACCCCGGGCCCGAGCCTGAGCCCGACAAGGGCGATGGCAATGGCAGGGCCACACGTACATGGAGCCACGCTCAAATCCCTCTCGTGAGGCGTAAGGGCTGCCGTCGCCACTGCCAGTGCCGCCCGTACGTCCGTCAGGACGAACAGATAGACATACAGAGGAAGCCAACACAACACAAACACATGACATGACAAATGCGCGTCGGGAGGCGGCACTGATCGGTCTCTGGCTACGCTTTGACGCCAGAGCTGGAAACTGTTACACTCATGCATAGCTGGGCCTAGTATGCAGGTCAGGACGTCGCGTGAACCACACCCATGTCATCTGTCACGGGCAGCCAACCTAGTAGGAGTACTCGTATTAGCCAACGCAGCAAGACATCGGCCCTTGTGCTACCTAAAGATATGGCACCACCTTACGACTTACTTTCCCTCCTCTCGTCAATGTCATTGCCATTGCCATTGCCATCGGCCGATCTCACCCTCTACCTATCCTTGCCTTGGCATGCAGGTGTGAGGCTGACCGCGGGTTAAATCAATCAGCATGCATATGCATACACGACCCGTCACAAGCCTTCTCTCATTCGCCGCTTTCCTCGGTTTTTGGAACCTCGCCTTTTGCCCTTCCTCTTTTATTCAAACCATCTTGAGGGTTGCACACTACTAGTAGCTAGCACAACACCCACTGTTGCTTAGAGCATGGTTAATAGTATAGCCGACTGCTGGCTATATAAACATGCCATGTCATCAAGAGTTAGCATTATTAACTACTCATACAATAGAATTGGCTATATGATTGGCTATAAGGTTACACTTTTTTCTCACTTTCTCTCTATATCTTTCCTCTCATTAAATGTATTTACCTAGGAGCACGCATAGAGGCTGGCTTTTGCATGAGAGCCCACTCCATCATTTTTTTGTTGTCTCTCTTCTCCACATAGGCTAAAATGCCATGTAAGCGGGCTTATAATCCACTATTGTACTTGCTCTTACTACTACTTGTGAAGCCATTGGGCTCCCTCCATATTCGTTTTAGTCACTACAGATTAGACTCGCAGCCTAGCTAGCTAGGGCTTTATTATCCATGCAACAACTGTTGTGCTCGTGCATGCATGCATGCATGCATGCATGGGTCGTCCGGCCATGATGCATGATCTCATCAGGTTCATGGAGGTGAAACAAGTGTTGGATATTTATGTGGCTTTCAATATTTATTCAACATAGTTATTATTTATTTAAATCACTGTGGATTAACGTTTGTGATGGGGAATAATTGATGCGGAATTTCACTCGAGGAAGTAATACTCGAGGTGGCGAGGACGATTGTGATGGAATACAATAGATGAAGTAATAGGGATCGACTATACCGGAATTTATATGTACATATGTATTTTTCCGGGACATCACAGGGTGGAACAGCTGGGTTTGTTTTGCAGGATCGGCTCTGCAGACTGTTGACCCACATGATTAAGATTGGAAGTTGATCTCGCACATACAATCTAATTACGGCACATGACTCACACATGTGTGCTAGGGACTAGCATATTTAGACTCGGAAAACTGACATGTTTTATCGTGATTGGTAACATTGCTCAGGAGTCATACGGATCTTTCCGGAAAATAGGTGGAACAATAAAACACCTGGAAGTGGACTCTATAAATAGGTCCCTACCCTATAGCCTTAATATGCATTATGAGCGGCACCACGGAAAAGACAGAGGAATTAGAGGGTAGACCGTATAGCCCATAGTTCTCAACATTGGTATCATGAGCAAGGTTCGTACGCTGCTAACCCTAATCCGCTGCAACTCCGCCGATGTGGACGACTCATTATACACGGCAGCCGCCGGAAACCTAATCCGCTGCGCAACTCTACCTCGGTGATTAATTGGTCCCGTGTTATTTCGCGGATTGCTGGTGTCTTCGCCGCCGAGAGTTGGGTCCGATCGAGATTCAAGTCGCTGATTCTTGCTATGTTCAGGTGTATCAAGAAGAAGGAAATCAAGTTGGCTACATACCGAGTCGGACTACTACCATAGAGGAATCAATCAGGCTCTTGCGTACGTATGCACGCCTGCCTTTGTGGCCGGCCGCTTGTTGTACTTCGACGAGTATTATGCTCTGTCCGATTGGATCGGCTGACGACGGCGCGTTCTCTTATGACAGAGGAATATCGTTGGCAGATTGCATCTGCTTCATGTGGATGTATTTTTATGGAACTTGCTACTTCATGAACTCTCTGTCGAACCCCGGGTTTGCAGAATGGTGAGAAGGGAGTCCCAAGATAGAGAGTCGAAAGCTTTAATATCAACTACTCAAAAATCACGTTCGTACCTTTACATGTCACACCAGACATTGCCTCCTCAATTGCATCCTCCCTACAATGCCCAGTTTCCTCGCTTCCGCAGATCTACCTAGGACTCCCTCTGGCGCCTACCCGCCTGCCCGCCAATGCATTTCTACCTATCATTGACAATTGCAAAAAAATTCTATCCGGCTGGCGCGCCAGACTCCTCTCTAAAGGCGACAGACTAATCCTACGGTATGCAGTAATTGACTCCATATTGGTTTACTTTATGCCCGTCTTCCTCATCCCGAAGAGTGTTCTCACAACCCTGAACTCCATCAGACGTCCTTTCTTTTGGGCTGCTGAAGAAACATGCACGGGTGCTGACTGTCTAGTTGCTTGGAAAAATGTCTGCAAACCTAAAGAATTCGGTGGTCTAGGGCTGAAAAATCTGGCACAGCAAAATCGTTGTCTCCTCATGAAATTTGCCGCCAAGGCTCTACTACCACAACGAACGCCTTGGCTTGACTGGCTTGCTCTCCAACACCCCAACGCTCTTGTTAACCCACAAAGCAACCAGTCCTTCCTCTGCAAGACCATTAACCAACAACTACCCTTCCTACACCCCATCTCCTTTGTTATGACCAATTCGGGGACCAACACATACTTTTGGCTAGACACTTGGCTACATTCTAAACCATTGGCACACCTGTTCCCCTACCTATACTCACACACCACTCTACCACTTGCTCGCGTGGCTGCTGTTTTGAATCAAGGTTTAGAATCTTTCCTGCGGACTCGCCTAACATCTAATGCTGCGTCCGAGTTGTTGTCTTTGTTGTCTCTGTTGCAGGACTTCCAGCCACCCCAGGAACCAGACGAGCGTTTCCTCAATGGCGGCCGACCCTTCTCCACCAAAGCGGCATACAAGCTCACTATGACAGAGGACTCCATCGACCTCCACTCCATGCCTATTTAGTCGTCACGCGTACCCAGCCGGGTCAAGATTTTCGCTTGGCTCCTATTTCGTGGGCGGCTAAACTGTAAAGCCAATCTTTGGCGTAAGCATATTGTTCCGGATGCACTCTGCCCAAGATGCGGGTTCGACGGCGAAGACACCACACACATCTTCATCAACTGCCCCCTAGCGCGGCGGATATGGCTCAGACTCGGCTTCACTCCCACCGACTGCATCAACGATCTCTGGGATTGCCCCATACCCGCCAACACTGATCACATGATATGGAACTCAGTGTTGCTCATCATTCTCTGGAAGATGTGGGATTCCAGGAATGCCATGACCTTCAGGCAACAGAATCACCACAGCATCACCACCCTCAAGAACATCTTACAGGACCTTATGCTTTGGGTCCACAGGATGAAGAAGCCAGAAGAAAAACAGGCCGCCTCCTCGTGGCGTTCTTACCTGTCCTCACGCTTACATGTGCTTATGTAATTCACCTATTTGTAATTAGTCATACGATGAATTGCAAAAATGAGAAATATATTCAGGTGGGAAGCTTCCCTCGGTGATTTTTCAAAAAAAAAACTCTTTGTCGAACAGATCGGCTCCATCCATCCATTGACATCACGACATGTCGCCCGCGGTCTCCCAAGTCGCCCGCGGTCTCCCAAGTCGCCGTCCCTGCAGCGCCCTCCATGATGCCGCACTCCGCCGCCCCAGTCGAGCATGACGACCCCGCTGCATCCGAGTTACCTACCAACTTCGTATCAAGTCCAGCTATGGCCCTGTTTGGATACTCTAACACAGTTAGAGTTAGAGTTATTTTTCTAACCCACTCTAACTCAAATAAGCACCTCTCCACTGGGATAGTTGGGTTAGATGGAACTAACACACTCTAACCCTACCTGTTTGAATACTTTTGGGTTATTTAAACCCCCAACTAACCCAAACTAGCTCTAACCCAGGATCCAAACAGGGCCTATGTACAACTCCGCCTGCTAAAGCATCCGGTTGCAACAGATCGGTGGAAATCAAGACCAAACTGAGGAAGACTGGTGTTTTTTGCTACTACTTTGATTCATTGGCCAACACAGGAATCTACCAAGGATTTAATTAATGTTTTGATTCTTCACTCACGTGTGAACTGAGGAAACATGCACACCATTGTTGTCATGCTGTGATCAAGTCTAAAAGTAATCTCCTCCAAGACCTCGTGCTGTGCATTGATGGACACCGGACGTTGTACTGTTCTGTCAGTATGCATGTGCATATTAATATGCGATCTCTAGCTATTTGGACAGCCGGCTACCAATATCATCTATAATTTCAATTCAAGCTGCTGGAATAATAAGAAAGAGAATTTTGTCAGAATGTTTTTGTCAAGTTCGAGCTCTACTTACGGCCCCGTTGACCGCTCTATACGGACTAGTCTTGACTATGTATTCCGGAACTTGTTGGCCATACTGGGATGTCATCTGAATACTTGGGAACCCATCGAAGTACTCCGTCGACACACGGACGCTCTGCCCCGATTATGCTCCGCCGAGCTATGCTTGTTGCCACGGACCTCTACTTCTGTCTTGTCAGTGGAACTGGGAAAGGAATATTATATCTTGCAATTTTCATTGATTTATTTCATTAGATCATCAATTAAAAATCTTCTAGTTTGTCTGGTTGCTGATCCACTCCATGTAAGTCACAAGGAAAAGACATCTACCCCTTGGAAGAAATTTAGCAGGAACTCCGAATTAAATTTGTGGATGGAGTGCACGGAGCAAATGATTGCACATTGAAAATTGCCATGATGAAATATTCTGCGGAAAATCATGCATAATTTGGAAAGAGATTTCATGCAACTGTTATTATTGAGCATCACTTGTGTATGGAGGAAGATATGAGTCACTCCAAGGAAAAGAAAATTTGCTTTGCATCTGTAAGTGTGTCTAATGATAATATTTGCACTATATATTTGTCTTTGGATTTTTTCCCAACTAGTTGGATCATGGTGTTTGTTTTTATACATCATATATTGTTGGAATCTAATGGCAACTTTAATGGTATATAACAGTTCCAAAGGAAATTGTATATATTTCTGTGCTTTATCATTACTGCTAAATCTTATACACTTTGGAATTGGAATTCATGCCATGAAACTCCCTTTGGAGGAGAACTACTATTATTATAGGAAACTATGTTCAACTTCAGTGATAACAGATTTGATTTATTGTTATATCTTGGAATCTATTGACTGTCTTATACTATTTGAAAAAGGAAGAATGGAAATATTGCTCAATGATAAAATTTAGTGCATTACGAAATTTCACACAATGGTCTATACTTTCTTGATGGTCATGGAAGTTAGCTACCCAAATTATTATTTGGGGAAGATAACTCCGCAGAGCGGAAAGTTGATAATGGGAATACATGCTTGGAATTTTTATTTTCTTGGCATATACGATTTGGTCATATATTCTACAAATAGATTGATTTTCTTATTAATTCTGGAATCTTAAACGTTAGTGGGAGGATTGTGGTACTTGGGAAGCATATATACTGAATATTTGGTCTTGCACACCTTTTCTTAATAAGGTGGAATGAGATAAAAAAAAGTTCACATCATTTTTCCTGATATACTTATGGTGTTTCTTCGGAGCTCCCACTAGAGGTCAGGTTATTTATTTTATAATCTCATTCATTGCTGATTGCATTTGATATGGCTATGTCTGTATTTAAAAATACAAGTCGGAATATTTTATTGTGCTTGACACATTGTTTACTGAAGTGGAAAATCAGTTGATTAAAGGGTTTCACAATTTAACAACCGATTGGTGGGGGAAGTACACTTTAGGAATATATCAATTTAATATGTAAAGAGCATGGAATACACCCCCATTGTGATATACTATATACTTCACAATTGAGTGGAGGAATTGCATTATTTTAATATACCCCCTTGCTGTTTGGAAGAAGCATTACATACTGTCGGGTTTTTATCTAGCACCGTCACTCCTTATGGATTGTAGACTGGAAGGAAGTATTTTATTTTGGCAAGAAAATCTCAATTTCTACAAAGCACACACCAGGAATTTGTTAATTGTTATTCTAGTGGATCAAATTTTTTATATCTGGAAAGTGACAATTGGTGGAAAGTGGGAGCACAATATTTTTGTGAACAATGGTGAAATTATTAGCAACCATACTATAAAATAATCTTGACCCCAAAGGAAATTACAAGTGAAACTCTTGACACTAAGATGCTTAGGATAAGTGGGAGGAATTAACTTGGAATGTCATCTTTGAATAACTGTTATGTGTTTTTCGGAAGCCACTCTAAATTTTAGAGGAAGTCTCTTAAGAAGGCTTAAATTCTCCATCAATGTCAACTTGGGGTAGAAGAAGTGTGGGAAGAAACAAATTCAATGAGGAAATAAAGTTTGGGAATTTATTACCTTACCAAACAACCGCAAGCCCATTGTTTGTGAGTTTTTTTCTCTCCATGGAAATTACGCTCAGTGGAATATCATAATGTCAATCTTGGTATTTAATTATTTAAACAAAAGGAAATTTACTTTGTGGAAACACTCTTTCCGGGAATTTAGGGAAAGAGCAACGAAAGATATGGTTTGCTAATTGAATGCATTAATGTATGGTCTTATAACAAGCTTCACATCAATGGAATAGCAGGTCATATGGTAGTCTAAATGAAGAAAGGCGGCTATCAAAAAATGTAAGTAAAAAATGTTTTTCATTACTATTATATATGTTAATCATGTTTTTTGTTGTTGTTGTTTGCAATGTTAAAGTCACATTGATGGAAGTGAAAGCTTGATTATGATATAACTTTCATAAGAAAGGCATGTTTGAAACTTCTGATTTTTTAGGAGTGGAAATACATAGGGAGTGGTGTGATACATTTTTGTGTGGAAAATTACAAACCCGTATGAATACCTTGATAAGGGAATCATACTAAGTGAGGAATTATATTTGAACTCCTGAGGAAAGAGGGGACAACAAATGTTATTGGAATTTGTATGTATTTTCATCATACTATCAACCTTAACTACCGGAATTTTTGGTTCATTCAAGCAATGGACGGAAATATGTGTCGCTAAGGGAATCTCACGCAACATATAAGTGTTGGGGAACGTAGTATTTCAATTTTTTTCCTACGACCACGCAAGATATATCTAGGAGAAGCATAACAGCAAGTGGGGAGAGTGTGTATACGTACCCTCGTAGACCGAAAGTGGAAGCGTCTAGTGACGCGGTTGATGTAGTCGAACGTCTTCGCGATTCAACCGATCCAAGTACCGAACGTATGGGACCTCCGCGTTCAGCACACGTTCAACTCGATGACGTCCCACGAGCTCTTGATCCAGTTGAGCGTCACATGAGAGTTTTGTCAGCACGACGGCGTGGTGACGGTGATGATGAAGCTACCGACGTAGGGCTTCACCTCACCGAGGTGTGTATCTATGGGGAGGGACACCACCACTAGTAGAAAAAGGGTCAAATGTTCAGATCATTAGTACCGGTTATGATATGAGCCGGCACTAATGTGGTCATTAGTGCCGGTTCCAACGGCTAGGCGTGTTGGAAATATGCCCTAGAGGCAATAATAAAAGTATTATTATTATATTTCCTTGTTCATGATAATCGTCTGTTATTCATGCTTGAATTGTATTGTACGGAAACAACGATACATGTGTGAATACATAGACCACATTGAGTCCCTGGTAAACCTCTAGTTACCAGCTCGTTGATCAACAGATGGTCACCGTTTCCTGACCATGGACATAGGATGTCAGTGATAACGGGATCACATCATTAGGAGAATGATGTGATGGACATGACCCAATCCTGAGCATAGCACGAGATCGTATAGTTCGTAATGCATAAGCTTTTCGGTGTCAAGTACTTATTCCTTAGACCATGAGGTTGTACAACTCCCGGATGCCGTAGGAATACTTTGGGTGTGCCAAACGTCACAACGTAACTGGGTGGCTATAAAGGTACGCATCGGGTATCACCGAAAGTGTCTGTTGAGTTGGTACGAACTGAGACTGGGATATTGTCACTGCGCATGACGGAGAGGTACCTCTGGGCCCACTCGGTAAGACATCATCATAATGAGCTCAATGTGACTAAGTAGTTAGTCACGGGATGATGGATTACGGATCGAGTAGAGAGACTTGCCATGACGAGATTGAACAAGGTATCGGGAATACCGACGATCGAATCTCGGGCAAGTACCGTACCGATGGACAAAGGGAATAACATACGAGATTGAGTGAATCCTTGACAGGTGGTTCATCCGATGAAGATCATCGAGGAACACGTGGGAACCAACATGGGTATCCAGATCCCGCTGTTGGTTATTGACCGGAGAGTGGTCTCGGTCATGTCTACGTGTTTCCCGAACCCGTAGGGTCTACACACTTAAGGTTCGGTAACGCTAGGGTCGTAGAGATACATGCACGTGGAAACCCGAAAGTCGTTCGGAGTCCCGTATGAGATCCCGGACGTCACGAGGAGTTCCGGAATGGTCCGGAGGTAAAGATTGATATATAGGAAGTCCAGTTTCGGCCATCGGGTGATCTCCGGGGGTCACCGGGAGTGTCCCGGGACCACCGGAGGGGCCCCGGGGGTCCACCCGGTGGGGCCACCCATCCCGGTAGGGCCCCTAGGCCGCAAGGGGGAAGTGGCCAGCCCTAATGGGCTGGCGCACCACATGGGCCACCCTCCCCATGCGCCTAGGGTTGAAACCCTAGGGGGGAGGGGGCGCCACTTGCCTTGGGGGGCAAGGACTCCCCCCTGGCCACCGCCCCTCCTTGCAGATTGGATCTGCAGGGGCTGGCGCACCCCCCTGGCCACCTATATATATGTGGGGGGGAGAGGGCAGCCGCACCCTCGCCCTGGCGCCTCTCCCCCTCCCGTCACAACTCCGTCTCCTTAACGCAGGGCGCCCGACGAAGCCCTGCAGTAATCTCCACTGCATCCACCACCACGCCGTTGTGCTGCTGGATCTCTGACGACTTCTCCTCCCCCCTTGCTGGATCAAGAAGGAGGTGACGTTGCTGTACCGGACGTGTGTTGAACGCGGAGGTGCCGTCCGTTCGGCGCTAGATCATCGGTGACGAAGAACGCGTAGAGT
This sequence comes from Secale cereale, assembly GCA_902687465.1. Taxonomy (NCBI): domain Eukaryota; kingdom Viridiplantae; phylum Streptophyta; class Magnoliopsida; order Poales; family Poaceae; genus Secale; species Secale cereale. Next base: position 440,717,099 of record LR738712.1, on the reverse strand, counting down.
ACGACTACTTCATCCACGCTTCTTCAAAAGCTTCCGCACGCGATCTACATAACGGTATGTAGATGCACTCTTACTTGCTCGTTGCTAGATGTCTCCTTAGTTGGATCTTGGTGAAAGTGTAGAATTTTTTTGAATTCTGCTACGTTCCCCAACAGTGGCATCTGAGCTAGGTCTTATGCGTAGCATCTTGCACGAGTAGAACACAAAGTAGTTGTGGACATTTGAGTTTGTTCAACTTTCTTGCCGTTACTAGTCAATCTTGATTCGGCGGCATTGTGGGATGAAGCGGCCCGGACCGACTTTACACGTACGCTTACGTGAGACTGGTTCCACCGACAGACATGCACTAGATGCATAAGGTGGCTGGCGGGTGTCCGTCTCTCCTACTTTAGTCGGATCGGATTCGATGAAAAGGGTCCTTATGAAGGGTAAATAGAAATTGACAAATCACGTTGTGGTTTTGGCGTAGGTAAGAAACGTTCTTGCTAGAAAACCTATAGAAGCCACGTAAAAACTTGCAACAACAATTAGAGGACGTCTAACTTGTTTTTGCATCATGTGCTATGTGACGTGGTATGGCCAAAATGAAGATGTGATGAATGATATATGTGATGTATGAGATTGATCATGTTCTTGTAATAGGGAATCACGACTTGCATGTCGATGAACTTGACAACCGGCAGGAGCCATAGGAGTTGTCTTAATTATTGTATGACCTGCGTGTCACTGAATAAACGCCATGTAATTACTTTATTTCATTGCTAAACGTTAGCTATAGTAGTAGAAGTAATAGTTGGCGTGACGACTTCTTCAAGACACGATGACGAAGATCATGATGATGGAGATCATGGTGTCGAGCCGGTGACAAGATGATCATGGTGCCCCGAAGATGGAGATCCAAGGAGCAAGATGATATTGGCCATATCATGTCACTTTAATTGATTGCATGTGATGTTTATCATGTTTATGCATCTTGTTTACTTAGAACGACGGTAGTAAATAAGATGATCTCTCACTAAAATTTCAAGAATTGTGTTCCCCCTAACTGTGCACCGTTGCTAAAGTTCGTTGCTCCGAAGCACCACGTGATGATCGGGTGTGATAGGTTCTAACGTTCGCATACAACGGGTGTAAGCCAGATTTACACACGTGATACACTTAGGGTTCACTTGACGAGCCTAGCATGTACAGACATGGCCTCGGAACACGGAAGACCGAAAGGTCGAACACGAGTCGTATAGAAGATACGATCAACATGAAGATGTTCACCGTTGATGGCTAGTCCGTCTCACGTGATGATCGGACACGGGCTAGTCGATTCAGATCGTGTATCACTTAGATGACTAGAGAGATGTCATTCTGAGTGGGAGTTCATTAAAATTTGATTAAGATGAACTTAATTATCATGAACTTAGTCTAAATTCTTTACAATATCTCTTGTAGATCAAATGGCCCACGCTCCAGTTTCCCTCAACTTCAACGCGTTCCTAGAGAAAACCAAGCTGAAAGACGATGGTAGCAACTATGCAGATTGGGTCCGTAACCTGAGGATTATCCTCATAGCTGCCAAGAGAACTTATGTCCTAGAAGCACCGCTAGGTGACGCTCCCGCCCCGGCAAACCAAGACGTTATGAACGCTTGGCAGTCGCGTTGTGATGATTACTCCCTGGTTCAGTGTGGCATGCTTTACAGCTTAGAGTCGGGGCTCCAAAAATGTTTTGAGCACCACGGAGCATATGAGATGTTCGAAGAGCTGAAAATGGTTTTCCAAACTCATGCCCGAGTCGAGAGATATGATGTCTCCGACGCATTCTACAGCTGTAAGATGGAGGAAAATAGTTCTGTCAGTGAGCACATCCTCAAGATTTCAGGATTGCACAACCGCTTGTCTCAGCTGGGAATGAATCTCCCAGATGAAGCGGTCGTTGATAGAACCTCCAGTCGCTCCCACCAAGCTTCAAGAGCTTCGTGTTGAACTTCAATATGCAGGGGATGGAGAAGTCCATTCCCGAGGTGTATTCAATGCTGAAATCAGCGGAGGTGGACATCAAGAAAGAACATCAAGTGTTGATGGTCAATAAAACCACTAAGTTCAAGAAAGGCAAGGGTAAGAAGAACTTCAAGAAGGACAGCAAGGGAGTTGCCGCGCCTGGCAAGCCTGTTGCCGGGAAGAAGCCAAAGTATGGACCCAAGCCTGAGACAGAGTGCTTTTATTACAAGGGAACGGGTCACTGGAAGCAGAACTGCCCCAAATACTTAGCAGACAAGAAGGCCGGCAACGTCAAAGGTATATGTGATATACTTGTTATTGATGTATACCTTACCAGCACTCGTAGTAGCTCCTGGGTATTTGATACCGGTGCAGTTGCTCACATTTGTAACTCAAAACAGGAGCTGCGGAATAAACGGAGACTGGCGAAGGATGAGGTGACGATGCGCGTCGGGAATGGTTCCAAGGTCGATGTGATCGCCGTCGGCACGCTGCCTCTACATCTACCCTCGGGATTAGTTTTAAACCTTAATAATTGTTATTTAGTACCAGCTTTGAGCATGAACATTGTTTCTGGATCTTGTCTTATGCGAGATGGCTACTCTTTCAAATCAGAGAATAATGGTTGTTCTATTTATTTGAGAGATATGTTTTATTGTCATGCCCCGCTGGTCAATGGTTTATTTTTGATAAATCTCGAACGTGATGATACACATATTCATAGTGTAGATGCCAAAAGATGTAAAGTTGATAATGATAGTCCCACATACTTGTGGCATTGCCGCCTTGGTCATATTGGTGTCAAACGTATGAAGAAGCTCCATTCAGATGGACTTCTAGAGTCTCTTGATTATGAATCATTTGACACGTGCGAACCGTGCCTCTTGGGCAAGATGACCAAGACTCCGTTCTCCGGAACAATGGAGCGAGCAACCAACTTGTTGGAAATCATACATACCGATGTGTGCGGTCCAATGAGTGTTGAGGCTCGCGGAGGCTATCGTTATGTTCTCACCCTCACGGATGACTTGAGTAGATACGGGTATATCTATTTGATGAAACACAAGTCTGAGACCTTTGAAAAGTTCAAGGAATTTCAGAATGAGGTTGAGAATCAACGTGACAGAAAAATAAAGTTCTTGTGATCGGATCGTGGGGGTGAATATTTAAGTCATGAATTTGGCACACACCTTAGGAGCTGTGGAATTGTTTCACAATTGACACCGCCCGGAACACCTCAACGTAACGGTGTTTCCGAACGTCGAAATCGTACTCTGTTGGACATGGTGCGATCTATGATGTCCCTCACCGATTTACCGCTATCTTTTTGGGGTTATGCTTTAGAGACTACCGCATTCACTTTAAATAGGGCTCCGTCGAAATCCGTTGAGATGACTCCGTATGAACTTTGGTTTGGCAAGAAACCGAAGCTGTCGTTTCTAAAAGTTTGGGGTTGCGATGCTTATGTCAAGAAACTTCAACCTGAAAAGCTCGAACCCAAATCGGAGAAATGCGTCTTCATAGGATACCGAAAGGAAACAATTGGGTACACCTTCTACCACAGATCCGAAGGCAAAGTCTTTGTTGCCAAGAATGGATGCTTTCTGGAGAAAGAGTTTCTCTCGAAAGAAGTGAGTGGGAGGAAAGTAGAACTTGATGAGGTGACAGTCACCCCTCCTGGACCGGAAAGCAGCGCAACGCAGGAAATTGTTCCTGAGGTGCCTGCACCGACAAGGGAGGAAGTTAATGATGATGATCATGAAGAAACAGATCAAGTTACTACTGAACTTCGAAGGTCCACAAGGGCACGTTCCGCACCAGAGTGGTACGGCAACCCTGTCCTGGAAATCATGTTGTTAGACAATGGTGAACCTTCGAACTATGAAGAAGCGATGGCGGGCCCGGATTCCAATAAATGGCTTGGAGCCACGAAATCCGAGATAGAATCCATGTATGAAAACAAAGTATGGACTTTGGTGGACTTGCCTGATGATAGGCACGCCATAGAAAACAAATGGATATTTAAGAAGAAGACAGACGCGGATGGTAATGTGACCATCTATAAGGCTCGGCTTGTCGCTAAGGGTTATCGACAAGTTCAAGGGATTGACTACGACGAGACTTTCTCTCCCGTAGCGATGCTGAAGTCAGTCAGAATCTTGTTAGCTATTGCCGCATTCTATGATTATGAGATATGGCAAATGGACGTCAAAACAGCATTCCTTAACGGCTTCCTCAAGGAAGAGTTGTATATGATGCAACCGGAAGGTTTTGTCGATCCAGAGAACGCTAACAAGGTATGCAAGCTCCAACGCTCGATTTACGGGCTGGTGCAAGCATCTCGGAGTTGGAATATTCGCTTTAATGATGTGATCAAAGCGTTTGGATTTATACAGACTTATGGAGAAGCCTGTATTTACAAGAAAGTGAGTGGGAGCTCTGTGGCATTTCTCATATTATATGTGGATGACATATTGCTGATGGGAAATGATATAGAATTCTTGGAAAATGTAAAGGCCTACTTGAATAAAAGTTTTTCAATGAAGGACCTTGGAGAAGCTGCTTACATATTAGGCATCAAAATCTATAGAGATAGATCAAGACGCCTCATTGGTCTTTCACAAAGTACACACCTTGACAAAATATTGAAGAAGTTCAATATGGATCAGTCAAAGAAAGGATTCTTGCCTGTTTTGCAAGGTATGAGATTGAGCAAGGCTCAGTCGCCGACCACGGCAGAAGATAGAGAAAAGATGAGTGTCATTCCCTATGCCTCGGCCATAGGTTCTATCATGTATGCCATGCTGTGTACCAGACCTGATGTGAACCTTGCCATAAGTTTGGTAGGGAGGTACCAAAGTGATCCCGGTACGGAACACTGGACAGCGGTCAAGAACATCCTGAAGTACCTGAAAAGGACTAAGGATATGTTTCTCGTTTATGGAGATGACGAAGAGCTCGTCGTAAAGGGTTACGTCGATGCTAGCTTCGACACAGATCTGGATGACTCTAAGTCTCAAACCGGATACGTGTATATTTTGAACGGAGGGGCAGTCAGCTGGTGCAGTTGCAAGCAGAGCGTCATGGCGCATTCTACATGTGAAGCGGAGTACATAGCTGCTTGCGAAGCGGCACAGGAAGGAGTCTGGGTGAAGGAGTTCATCATCGACCTAGGAGTCATTCCAAGCGCGTCAAGACCGATGACTCTCTTCTGTGACAACACTGGTGCTATTGCTATTACCAAGGAGCCCAAGTTTCAAAAGAAGACCAAGCACATAAAGTGCCGTTTCAACTCCATCCGGAATTATGTTCAAGATGGAGATATAGATATTTGTAAAGTGCATACGGATCTGAATGTTGCAGACCCATTGACTAAACCTCTTCCACGGGTAAAACATGATCAACAGCAGAACTCTATGGGTGTTCGATTCATCACAATGTAACTAGATTATTGACTCTAGTGCAAGTGGGAGACTGTTGGAAATATGCCCTAGAGGCAATAATAAAAGTATTATTATTATATTTCCTTGTTCATGATAATCGTCTGTTATTCATCCTTGAATTGTATTGTACGGAAACAACGATACATGTGTGAATACATAGACCACATTGAGTCCCTGGTAAACCTCTAGTTACCAGCTCGTTGATCAACAGATGGTCACCGTTTCCTGACCATGGACATAGGATGTCAGTGATAACGGGATCACATCATTAGGAGAATGATGTGATGGACAAGACCCAATCCTGAGCATAGCACGAGATCGTATAGTTCGTAATGCATAAGCTTTTCGGTGTCAAGTACTTATTCCTTAAACCATAAGGTTGTACAACTCCCGAATGCCGTAGGAATACTTTGGGTGTGCCAAACGTCACAACGTAACTGGGTGGCTATAAAGGTACGCATCGGGTATCACCGAAAGTGTCTGTTGAGTTGGTACGAACCGAGACTGGGATATTGTCACTCCGCATGACAGAGAGGTACCTCTGGGCCCACTCGGTAAGACATCATCATAATGAGCTCAATGTGACTAAGTAGTTAGTCACGGGATGATGGATTACGGATCGAGTAAAGAGACTTTCCATGACGAGATTGAACAAGGTATCGGGAATACCGACGATCGAATCTCGGGCAAGTACCGTACCGATGGACAAAGGGAATAACATACGGGATTGAGTGAATCCTTGACATGGTGGTTCATCCGATGAAGATCATCGAGGAACACGTGGGAACCAACATGGGTATCCAGATCCCGCTGTTGGTTATTGACCGGAGAGTGGTCTCGGTCATGTCTACGTGTTTCCCGAACCCTTAGGGTCTACACACTTAAGGTTCGGTAACGCTAGGGTCGTAGAGATACATGCACGTGGAAACCCGAAAGTTGTTCGGAGTCCCGGATGAGATCCCGGACGTCACGAGGAGTTCCGGAATGGTCCAGAGGTAAAGATTGATATATAGGAAGTCCAGTTTCGGCCATCGGGTGATCTCCGAGGGTCACCGGGAGTGTCCCGGGACCGCCGGAGGGGCCCCGGGGGTCCACCGGGTGGGGCCACCCATCCCGGTGGGGCCCCTAGGCCGCAAGGGGGAAGTGGCCAGCCCTAATGGGCTGGTGCACCACATGGGCCACCCTCCCCATGCGCCTAGGGTTGAAACCCTAGGGGGAAGGGGGCGCCACTTGCCTTGGGGGGCATGGACTCCCCCCTGGCCGCCGCCCCCCCCTTGCAGATTGGATCTGCAGGGGCTGGCGCACCCCCTGGCCCCCTATATATATGTGGGGGGGGAGGGCAGCCGCACCCTCGCCCTGGCGCCTCTCCCCCTCCCGTCACAACTCCGTCTCCTTAACGCAGGGCGCCCGGCGAAGCCCTGCAGGAATCTCCACTACATCCACCACCACGCCGTTGTGTTGCTGGATCTCTGACGACTTCTCCTCCCCCCTTGCTGGATCAAGAAGGAGGTGACGTTGCTGTACCGAACGTGTGTTGAACGCGGAGGTGCCGTCCGTTCGGCGCTAGATCATCGGTGACGAAGAACACGTAGAGTACGACTACTTCATCCACGCTTCTTCGAAAGCTTCCGCACGCGATCTACATAACGGTATGTAGATGCACTCTTACTTGCTCGTTGCTAGATGTCTCCTTAGTTGGATCTTGGTGAAAGCGTAGAAATTTTTTGAATTCTGCTACGTTCCCCAACAAGGCGGGCCGCTCTCATTAGTACCGGCTTGTGCTAAACTTTTAGCACCGGTTCGTGCCACTGACTGGTACTAAAGAGAGTGGTGGCAGAATGTTGTCAGACCGGGGCCCTTCCATCACCTTTAGTACCGGTTCTTGCCTGGAATCGGTACTAAAGTTCGTCCTACATAAACCCTTCGTCCACACGAGCTTGCTCTGTTTTCCACTTTCCCCTCGATCTCCTCTTTGTTCTTCCCCACCCTCGAGCTCACACTCCATTTTTGCCAAAATTTGTGAAGATTTGAGGGCACCCCATCCATCCAAGTGATCACAAAGGTAAGCAACTTTGTCCTTTCATCTCTCATTGCTAGATTAGCTCTTGCAATGCTTTATATAGTCATTAATTTGTGGGTTTTAGTAATTTGGGAAGAATTATATGTGGTAGTTTATTTGATTTACATGCAATTTGAGCTCAAAATAACACTTAGTTTGCAACTGTAGGTGTGGTTTACTTAGTGCCTTCCCGTCTCCGTCCTAACCACCATCGATCGTCCGCACCGTCCTGTCGCCGGCACCACCTTGTGGTGAGCCTCTTGCTCTTATCTTTTTTATATTAAAAAAATCATGTTTGTGTGATTTAGATATATAGTTACTGGTATAATTATCTTACCCGTACGTTGTTTGTTATACATAGTGCCATGGTTTTGATATCCGTCGAGAGGTTAAATTTAGTTGAAAGAGAAAACGAGTATTTGAAAGAAAAATTGAAAAGGATTGAGGGGGAGAAGATGGAATTGGAGTTGCATGTTGCCGATGTCATCGATGATCACAAGATCGAGATGGACAAAATGCGCTTGAAGATTAGAAAGAAGAAAATATGCCATTGATAATGAGGCTTGGTATCATTATGCTGTTGGATCAATTGTTACCTTAGTTGCAATCTTGATCGCATTAAATGCTTTAGCTAGAGAGTTATTTGTATGTTGGATTTAAGTGTTGTATGAACTTGTATTAATTTGGTATTTTCGGTGTTGTGTAATGAAGATGAGCTGGCAATGGATGTACGATGACCGATGCTCTCCCGGGTTCATTAATGGTGTGCATACTTTTCTGAATGCGGCTGAGGCAAACAAGCGGGCGGATGGTTTTATGCCTTGTCCATGTGCTGGCTGTAAGAATGATCACAATTACTCTAACTCAAGAACCATTCACGTCCACCTGTTTGAGTCCGGTTTCATGCCCCACTATAATGTTTGACCAAGCACGGAGAAAGAGGGGTTATGATGGAAGACAATGAAGAAGAAGAGGACGACGACAACTATCCTAGCCATGGGTTCCCTGAATACGATGGTACAACAATGGGGGGAGAAGCTGAGCCGGCAATGTGGCAAGAAGCTGAAGAAAAGGCATAAGATGAGCCCAGTGATGATCTAGGTCGGGCCATTGCCGATGCAAAGAGAAACTGCACAACTGAAAGGAGAGGCTAAAGTTGCAGCGTATGTTAGAGGATCACAAGAAATTGTTGTACCCAAACTGTGAAGCTGACAAGAAAAAGCTGGGCACCACACTGGAATTGCTGTAATGGAAGACAGAGAATGGTGTATCTGACAAGGGATTTGGAAAGTTGCTGGTAATGTTAAAGAAGATGCTTCCAAAAGACAATGAATTGCCCGAGAGTACGCACGAAGCAAAGAAGGCTGTCTGCCCTCTAGGGTTAAAGGTGCAGAAGATACATGCATGCCCTAATGACTGCATCCTCTACCGGGGTGAGTACGAGGATTTGAATGCATGCCCGGTATGCGGTGCATTGCGCTATAAGATCACCCGCGATGACCCTGGTGATGTCGAGGGCGAGCGCCCTAGGAAAAAGATTCCTGCCAAGGTGATGTGGTATGCTCCTATAATACCATGGTTGAAACGTTTCTTCCAAAACAAAGAGCATGCCAATGCGATGCGATGGCACAGAGAAGACCATAAGAAAGACGGAAAGTTGAGAGTACCCGCTGACGGTTCACAGTGGAGAAAAATCGAGAGAAAGTACATCAAGGAGGAGTTTGGAGGTGACGCAAGGGACATATGGTTTGGTCTAAGCGCAAATGGTATTAATCCTTTTGGGGAGCAGAGCAGCAACCATAGCACCTGGCCTGTGATTCTATGTATATATAACCTTCCTCCTTGGTTGTGCATGAAGCGGAATTTCATTATGATGCCAGTGCTCATCCAAGGCCCTAAGCAACCCAGCAACGACATTGATGTGTACCTAAGGCCATTAGTTGAAGAACTCTTACAGCTTTGGAATGGAAAAGGTGTACGTGCGTGGGATGAGCACATACAGGAAGAATTTGATCTAAAGGCGTTGCTGTTCGTTTCCATCAATGATTGGCCCGCTCTCAGTAACCGTTCAGGACAGACAAACAAGTGATACCACGCATGCACGCATTGTTTGGATGATACCGACAATATATATTTGGATAATTGTAGGAAGAATGTGTACCTCGGACATCGTCGATTTCTTCCGAGCAGGCATCCCGTAAGAAAGAAAGGCAAGCATTTCAAAGGTGAGGCGGATCACCGGACGAAGCCTCGCCACCGAACTGGTCCTGATGTACATGATATGGTCAAGGATTTGAAGGTAGTCTTTGGAAAGGGTCCTGGTGGTCAACCTATTCCGACTGACGCCGACGGACGCACACCCATGTGGAAGAAGAAATCTATATTTTGGGATCTGCCCTATTGGAAAGACCTAGAGGTCCGCTCCGCAATCGACGTGATGCACGTGACGAAGAATCTTTGCGTGACCATGCTTGGCTTCTTAGGCGTGTATGGGAAGACAAAAGATACATTGGAGGCACGGGAGGACCAGCAACGTATGCACGGAAAAGACGGCATACATCAGGGTCATGCCAGCTATGCTCTTACCAAAGAAGAGAAGGAAATCTTCTTTGAATGCCTACTCAGTATTAAGGTACCGTCTGGCTTCTCGTCGAATATAAATGGAATATTAATATGGCAGAGAAAAAGTTCCAGAACCTAAAATCTCATGACTGCCACGTGATTATGGCGCAACTGCTTCTGATTGCATTGAGGGGGCTTCTACCGGAAAACGTTCGATTAGCCATTGTGAAGCTATGTGCATTCCTCAATGCAATATCTCAGAAGGTAATCGATCCAGAAATCATACCAGCATTATAGAATGATTTGGTGCAATGTCTTGTCAGTTTCGAGTTGGTGTTCCCACCATCCTTCTTCAACATCATGACACACGTCCTAGTTCACCTATGCGAAGAGATTAACGTTTTGGGTCCTGTATTTCTACACAATATGTTCCCCTTTGAGAGGTTCATGGGAGTCTTAAAGAAATATGTTCATAACCGTACTAGGCCAGAAGGAAGCATCTCCAAAGGCCATGAAAATGAGGAGGTCATTGAGTTTTGTATTGACTTTATTCCCGACCTTAAGCCGATTGGTGTTCCTGAATCGCATCATAAGGGCAGACTGGATGGAAAATGCACGCTAGGAGGGGATCAAATAATATGTATGGATGGGCATTCTCTCACTCAAGCACACTACACAGTTCTACAGAGCTCCGCCTTGGTGGCTCCGTATATGGACGAACACAAGAATTTTCTACGCTCAAAATACCCGGAGCAGTCTGACGACTGGATTACACGTGAACAAACGACGACTTTCGCCGGCTAGTTGCAGACACGTGCCATGCATGACGCCGCTATTGAAGATGACCTGTACTTGCTTTCCCAGTTATCATCTTCGAATATAATGACTTTCAAAGGGTACGAGATAAATGGGAATACATTTTAGACGATCGCCCAAGATAAGAAGAGCACCAACCAAAACAGTGGTGTCCGCTTTGATGCAGCAACCAAGACGGGAAAGGAAACATATTATGGTTACATAGAAGACATATGGGAACTTGACTATGGACGTGATTTGAAGGTCCCTTTGTTCGGTGCAAATGGGTCAATATGAAACGAGGCGGGGTAACTGAAGACCCGCAGTACGGAATGACAACAGTGGATCTCAACAATCTTGCTTATGCAGACGAACCATTCGTCCTAGCCAATGATGTGGCACAGATTTTCTATGTGAAGGACATGTCTACCAAGCCGAGAAAAAGAAAAGATAAGGAAGCGAATGCATCATACGATGAGCCAAAGCGCCACATAGTTCTTTCTGGGAAAAGAAACATCATCGGAATGGATGACAAGACAGACATGTCAAAAGATTATGAAAAGTTTGATGAAATTGCTCCATTCACAGCGAATATTGACCCGAGTATCCAGTTAAATGACGAAGATTGTCCATGGTTACGGCGCAAAGGGACACACGCAAAGAAAAAGTTTCACACCCAAAGATCCCACTCTGGGATGTGATCGACTTCACTGTCATCACTTTCTTCTCTAGTGAGTTTCCGGACTTATATATCTGGAAAGTCTCGCTTCGAACAAACCAGAGGAAATCTTTGTAATAGTTAGGGTACTTATGTGTTTTGGCATTTGAAACGCGAAGAAATTATATGTGTAAATTCTTTCATGCATTTACTGAATTTTCAGCTAAATGACCTTGAAATTTAAAAACACTTCAAATGAACTCTGAAAAGGTTGAAAGTTGGCATGGTATCATAATTTCACCCACATAGCATGTGCAAAAAATTAGAGAGGGTTACGACAAAAACTAGATGCACTTCGTGTACAAAATGGACAATCTCTTTCGAAATATCAGGGTTTCGGACGATAAGTCATCTGTTACAAAGTCATATCATTTTTTATATAACCTAAGTATTACCAAGTTGAATATATTGATAAAACACATTAATATTAAACATATGAAAAAAGAATCACTGGAAAATTTATTTTTAAAGTTAAGTTATTCACAAACTAGTGATTCACACAAATTTAAAATAATTCAAATTTAATCTATTCAAATTTAAAAACTACCGGCACTAACAGAAAGTTTGTAATTTTTTCTACCTAGAGTAAAAATACCCACAAAGGAACTCTAAATACATGAAAAAACAACTTAGAAATAAATAAAATAATTCAAATAAAGCAGAAAATAGAAAAAACTAAAAAAAAGCCGACCTACTAGGCCACAACAGCGTGCATACGACTAGAAATCAAACCTGTAGTTGGGCCAGGATGCAGGCCCGCTAAATCAGTAGGCCCAACAGGGAAGAGTAGAAATTTTAGGCCCAGAAGGCCTGCATTAGAGATGAGCTCAATGCAATGCCCGCGCCGGGGCTTATAAACTAGTCCTGGGGCTCCTCGACTAGCGAGGTGGGACTAAACTTTGCGCACCGCGGGTGGCAGCGCACACCCTTTAGTACCGGGTCGTGGCTCCAACCTGTACTAAAGGGGGGACCTTTAGTACCGGTTGGAGCCACCACCCGGTACTAAAGGCCTGCCCTTCCCGCCGCTTGGCCTGGCCAAAACAGGCCTTTAGTACCGGTTGGTGGCTCCAACCGGTACTAAAGGTCCATCCTATATATACGACACTTGAAAAAATTTCAGTTTCCCTCTGTTTCTCTTCTTCCTCTCCATTGACGCTGTCGCCGCCCCCATCGCCGTCGTCGTCGCCGCCCTGTCACACTGCCCCCGTCGCCGTCGCGCGCCGCCCCCGTCGCCCGTCGCGCGCCGCCCTGTTCGCCGTCGTCGTCGTCGTCGCCGCCGCCCCCGTCATCGTCGCCTCGACCTCGCCATTGCCGTCGCCTCGACCTCGCCCGCGCGGTGAGGCCCTCTCCCCCGGCCCCTCGCGCGCACACACACACACGCACACACACTTTTTCTGTTTTTTATACAAAGTTTTAGATGAAATAATTAATTAGATTTGATTAATGTCAAATAGTATATAGAAATGTTAGTTATATAGAAATGTTAGAAATGTTAGTTTTAGCTAGATGAATTTGATTAATGTCAAATAGTATATAGAAATGTTAGTTATATAGAAATGTTAGAAATTTTAGAAATGTTAGTTTTAGCTAGATGAATTAGATTAATTTCAAATTGTTAGACGATGATCGATTTTTTTAGTTTCTTATAATTTTAGTTATAGAAATTTAGAATGTTACGTTTGCATATAGTATTTGTTCTCGATGATGCCCGGCCCGCATCCTCGCCGTCGACCCATTCGCGACGACGTCCTGCTTCAGAGGACCCATATCCAGGACTGGGCTCCGCCGGGCTGGCACTGGAGGTGCTACCTTCAGGGGCTCGCCGCTTGGTGAGGACCGCGGCCCTGGGTCCGGTCATCGACCCTGAGCTCATTTGGTGGCGTTTGCGTGGGCCACTTTCGGTGCGGAGGGAGCCGGCATCGCCGGAGGTGGTGCGTCGCCGTGTCAGGGAGGAGGACGGGCACGTCTATCGATACATGGCTTCTATGGACGTCATGTTCTCCAATACCTGGCAGGTTCCTTGGGGAGATGACCGGAGCTATGATCCTGTGATGGTTCCTTCTCTTTGGGTGTCCACTGCCGCGCCTCGGGAACCGCGAGTGTACTAGATTATTCTGTAGTATTCGATCTTTATTAGCTAGCTAGCTAGTGATGTATTCGACATATAATATTCGAGACGATCGTTGTATCCGAGATTATATATATTATTCGAGACCATGTATTGAAGATTATATATTATTCGAGATGATGTATTCGAGGTTATATATTATTCGATACGATGCATATTACTATGATTCAGTTTTTCCTTAATGGTTGCATGCATGCATTGTAATTTGAATACTAAACTGTTTTATATTTCTTCTGAATTAGTTAAATAAAAGATATGGCGGACAATACCGATAGAGAGGGAGAAGATGCCATCTTCGAGATCATACGCTCCCCTTGCGGGCCAGATGTGACGCCCGAATAATTAAGCTACAGTAATCCCTGCTAATGGTTCCACGTCACCAGTGTTACTGTTGTTAATCTCGCGATGATTCAATCCCGTTCGATATTCAAAATTCAAATCCAGTCAAAACAATAAAAGTTTTCAAACCTTTAAACTAAAATGTTTTGGATGTGGCAAATAAATCATAAGTAAATATGGTGAAGAAACCACACTTTTATAAAGAGTTCAAATGCACTATAATAATTAAAAGCTATGGCTAAAATAATAAATTAATTGCTTTGAAATTATTAAAATATTAAACTAATATATATTGGCTACAAACTAGGTTTGGCAGTGGTCCATATTGATGCTGTTAATTTAAGTACTAACTTGGTATTTCATAAAACTAAAATAAAAGAAACTATAAATGAAAACAGAAAAGAATAATTAAAAGAAAAGGAGACTAGAAATAAATAAAAAAAACAAAAAAAAAACAAAAAAGGGGGGGAACCCGCCCTCTCTGGGCTTCGGCCCAATTGGCCACCGGGCCAGCGAGGCTGGCCCAGCACGCCTCCCTTAACCCCCGCGGCCCCGAGACCAAACCCTAGCCACTACCCACTTGCCCCCCACGATCCCCTTCTTCCCTCCCCACGCGATCTGGATCGGGCGCATGGTTCGCCCCCGACACGGTCGCCTCCGCATCGAGCACTCCGTCGTCGACCCGACCCCGACACCGCCGCCGTCGTCCTCGTCCCCTCCCCGCATCGCTACCTCACGCCTCGCCGACCCCCCGATGCATCTACAACGGGGGTGAGCCCCGCTCGCACCGACCGTCCCTTCTTTCTCCTTGCGCCTTCTCGCGGTCTCCCACACCCGCGTCTTCGCGCGCCCCGGCTTTGCTCGCAACACACCTGCCGTGCGCCATCTTGCCGTTGCTGCTGGCTGCAGCTGTCACTGCTGCCGCCTCGCCGAGCATATGTGCTAGCACCCACGGCCACGCGCGCAGCACCCTGGCCACGTGCAGCACCCTGGCCGCGCCCAGGCACGCGCTTGTGTTAGCTGCCCCGCCGCACCCACCGTCGATGCCTCCCTCCGTTTCCCGCAACCGCATCGGAGCCCTGCAACGCCGACGCTGCCACGCCCGCGGCTACCTCCGACGCTCCGGCGCCCACGCTCTACCTCCGCCCCGACGCTCTACCTCCGCCCCGACCCTTCCCGCACTCGCCCGCGCCGGCGCGCGCCCATGGCCGCGATCGCGCCACCGCGTCTCCTCGCCCCACCCGACGAGCGCGCCCGGGGCCGCATCGTGGCGCCAGTGCCTCGCCCCGTCTGTCTTGCTCGGCCATAGCCGCTCGAACTCCGGCCGTCACATGCCCCATCCCTGCGCCCCCGTGCCAAGCTCGCCGGAGACACGCCTTGGCCGCAGCCGCGCCTCGGGCGTGTCCGCCCTGCTCCCCCCTTCCGCTCGCCTCGCCACGCAGCGGCATGGCCGCGCGCCGCCGCTCGCTGCTCCCGGCGGCCGCCGGCAGCTGTGGCCGGCCCCGGCCTCCAGCCCTCGCGGCGCCGCCGCCGCTGCCGCTCACCGGCACCCCCACCATGACCGCGGGTGTGGGCGCGTGCCCAGCGCCCGAACCCGATAACTGCCGCCCGATAGGCCCCTGTGCCTTTGACCGGGGGGGGGGGGGGCCACAACCCCAAAAACGTTTTAAAAAAGAAGAAGATTTAAAATAATAATAAAATTATAAAATAAAATAATAATAGTAATTAATAAAAGTTTTAATTGATTAATTAATTAATTACTTAATTAACTTAATTAATTCTGTTAGATTAACCTAATCACTAATTAACGTAATTAACTGTTAATTAACTAATCTGTCAATGACGTGTGGGCCCCATGCGCCAGGTTTGACTTAGTCAACCTGTTGAACTGCTGACGTCATGGTGATGTCATGCTGACATCACCTATCACTGTTCTGGATAATGTTACATTTAAATTAATTAATTAAATTCCAAGAATTAATAAAACCTTTAGAAAATCATATCTTTTAAACCGTAACTCGGATGAAAATACTTTGTACATGAAAGTTGCTCAGAACGACGAGACGAACCCGATTTCGCGGTCCGTTCGTTCGCCACGCATCTCTATCATACCGAACATGCAACATTCCCCTCCGTTTCCTCTGCCCGAAAATACCTAACACCGGGAATATTTTCCCGGGTGTTATTCCTCTCCGCCTGTATCATCGAGCACCGCGTTAGGTCACACGTAGCACCGCCTTTTGCCATGTTATGCTTTGTGATGCTATTGTTTGCTCTGTTATTTATTTGTTTCCCCCTTCGTTGCTTATTTTCGGTAGACTCCGATACTGTGATAGACTCCGGGACCATTGATGCTTCGGTGTTCGACTACGGCTACGCTTCCGAAGATTCCTTTCGTCTGCAGAGCTTCCAGGCAAGCCCCCCCCCTTTGATCACCATATATCGCCTATTCTTCTTTCTACTGCTTGCATTAGAGTAGCGTAGCATGTTACTGTTCGGTTACTCCTATTCTGTTGCATAGCCTGCCTTTGCTGCTACAACTATTGATACCTGTACCTGCCATCCTAATGCTTAGTATAGGATGCTAGTATTCCATCAGTGGCCCTTCATTCTTGTCCGTCTGCCATGCTATACCATTGGGCCGTGATCACTCGGGTGGTGATCACGGGTTTATACTATATACATACTTTACATACACATGATGATGATTCGGAGATGGGGGCTGAAGGGGCAGGTGGTTCCACCCAGGTAGTGGTGGACCTGGGTTCCCGACAGCCCACTGATGGTTACTTTGTGGCGGAGCAACAGGGTGGGTTGCGACCACCTAGGAGACAGGTGGGCCTGGCCCTGGTCGTTGTCCGTGGTTATTTCATAATAACACGTTTAACGGGATCTTGGTATTTGATCTGAGTCTGGCCATTTGGTCTATATGCACTAACCAGCTGCGTGGGAACAGTTATGGGCACTCGACGTCGTGGTATCAGCCGAAGCCTTCTTGACGTCAGCGACTTAGCGGCGCGCGCCGGATTGGACTGGAAAGCCTACTCTGGTATTAGGAGAGGCTAGGTATGCTTACCGGCCGCCCTCGCAACGTGTAGGTGTGCATTGGGCGATTGGCCCAGACCCCCGTGCGCTTAGGGTTTAGACCGACGTGCTGACCTCTCTGTTGTGCTTAGGTAGGGCTGCGGCGTGTTGATCTTCCGAGGCCGGGCATGACCCTGGAAAGTGTGTCCGGCTAAATGGGATCAAGCGTGCTGGGTTATGTGGTGCACCCCTGCAGGGAAGTTAATCTATTCGAATAGCCGTGTCCCTCGGTAAAAGGACGACCCGGAGTTGTACTCTGACCTCATGACAACTAGAACTGGGTACTTAATAAAACACACCCAGACAAGTTCCTGATACAACCCAGTGATCGCTTTCTCACAGGGCGACGAGGGGAGGATCACCGGGTAGGATTATGCTATACGTTGTTACTTGGTGAACTTACCATCTACTCCCTTCTACTGCTGCAAGACGGAGGCTGCGAGAAGCAAGGATACTTGTTACTTTCCAGCTACCCTCTTCTACTGCTGCAAGATGGAGGTGGCCAGAAGCGTAGTCTTCGTTTGGATTAGCTATCCCCCTCTTATTCTGGCATTCTGCAGTTTAGCCCACATATATTACCCCCTTTACATATATATCATTGCATATGTAGTATAGATCCTTGCTTGCGAGTACTTTGGATGAGTACTCACGGTTGCTTTGCTCCCCCTTTTCCCCCTTTCTTCCTTTCTTCTCGGATGATGCAACCAGGTGGTGGAGTCCAAAAGCCAGAAGATCCCGATGATGTTTCTACATGGAGTTTGGCTTCGAGGAGTAGTTAGGAGGTCCCAGGCAGGAGGCCTTGCCTTTTCGATCGTTGCTATATTTGTTCTAGCCTTCTTAAGGCAAACTTGTTTAACTTATGTCTGTACTCAGATATTGTTGCTTCCGCTGACTCTTGTATTTTCGAGCTTATGTATTCGAGCCCTCGAGGCCCCTGGCTTTTAATATAAAGCTTGTTTTATTTTAATTTGTGTCTAGAGTTGTGTTGTGATATCTTCCAGTGAGTCCCTGATCTTGGTCGTACACATTTGCGTGCATGATTAGTGTACGGACAAATAGGGGGCGTCACAAGTTGGTATCAGAGCCGACTGCCTGTAGGAATCCCCTTTCCAACTCCTTGGCCGAAGTTGAGTCTAGTATTTGAGAAACAAATTTACTAACTTGTTGTGTGGCTTACGGGCCCACAACACTAATGGGTGGTATTAGGATCTTTTATTCATCGTATATACTCTGGGACTCTGATCTCTCTTCTATTCAGGTTAAAAGATTTTATTAACTCTGACTCTAGGTTCTCGCAACTATTTCTCCCGGAGAGCCCTCATTTTGGAAGATCACCTGCTTCGTCAGAAGATTCTAAGGATATCTCTCGATATTTTCCCGAGACCCTTGTGCTCACCGCCTTTGCAATTCACTGCCAACGATATATCCCTATGGATATCTGCTTGTACTCGTCATTCTCATGATCATTCCTCGTCGCTCTTGTCGTTACGAGATGCCTCGAAATATTCTCCGTTGTCTCGAGAATCCTTTGAGTTACTGTCTTGCAGTTTTATGTCACATGAAAACCCTTACGGTTATTACCTCACATTTATCGAGGACCCGTTCTTCTCGATTGTTCATGTGTCTCACAAAAAATTCATCGGAATGCCTTTTGAACTTCGAAAATCCTCTGCAGCCTGTTACTCCTGAAATTCTTGCCTGCTTGCATTATGGTTAATTCCATATGACTAGTAGTCTTCGTTAACATCCCTTGTCTTAACCATTTTGAGCCTATTGATTCAATGTGTGCGTATGCACGCAGTCATCAGGTTATCCTTTATAAAATTATCTTTCCGACTCAGACGTCATTCCGGACATGAGTTGGTTCTCGGCAATTCAAACCTTTATTGATTGTCCAACTAAGTGTTTTCAGCTTATCCATCCTTGGTCAGAGAGTCTGCTTTTGATCCTTCCTTTTTGAAACCATAATTTCTTTCTATATTAAGCATCAGACTAATCAGGTGATTCTTGAATCTGATGCCTCTGCATTCTTTCTTCCTCTGAGTGAGTATCGATACTCACATCAGCTCCGTTGTGGATCGCCCAATCCATTGTTGGATTGTCATCCGACAGTGTCCTTCATATTCAATCACCTAGTGAGTTCTTCTCCTGATACATAATGCGCGTGGTAAATTATATCCTCTACTTGACCAACCATGCTCTGCTATTGAGCTTGTGTTTTGACTTTTGAAACTTGTAGTACATGTTACTAAGATGCCCGATGGGTTGAACCTATGCCTTCCCCTAATTCGTGAGAACCCGAAAGTTTTCACAAGTCATACCCTTCCGGTGTTCTACCGGATAAAATTCCAACATTACAGTTTTATCAAAGCATGAGGTAAATGAAATGATTTGCATTAAAGAAGTGGGAGTCGACCTTGAACTTGTGTTCATGCCCATGAAAATGATGTAGACCGTCTCGAAAGCTCCTTGCAAAATGATTATCCAGCTGTATGATTTCTTTGATATTCTTGAATTGAATCCTTACCGTTATGGTTCCGACCAGGCTGTCCTGATCTGGTATATCTGATGGGAATTCATTCTCGTGCCTCGTCTATTTTGGCCAGGTTGAAGTATCTACTGTCATAGGTCAAGGACCCAGTTATACTTCTATCATGTTCTACCTTCGAGTATTACCCCTGTTATCTCGAAGATGTCTTGTCATTGCAACACATCTTACTAACTTTGTTGAAGTAATGTCTTTGCTTGTCGTAATCACTCTACGGGTTCTAGGTTGCCGTCAACCGAGGACACTGTTTAGTAAATCAAATCCGCTCTAAAAAGTTCAACACCCCTAGTAGATGTTACTGGGAAATTTTTAAACTCAATCTGGTTTATTCCTAGACTATCGGGTACATCCCTTGTCTAGCTACCTTTGACTGTGCTACCTCGTCCTTCTTTGGTGCATGAATTCTTCAGAGATTGAGCACAACTTACGTTGAGCTTTCAACATCTGGTTGCTTGTTCAGTAAGGCAACTTTGATTCCGAGCTTGCATCTTTTATATTGATCCATTAACTTGCCACTTCGTCATTCCCTTGCTTGTTGCCGTTGTTGTTTGATTGCATCCTCTTGAAACCTCCCGGCAAATGTGTCAGATCACTTTCAACACTTTGACTTCTTCTAAGATGTCAACTGTGCTGATGATGAGGAATACTCTCCTTGCCCTTGATGATTTTATTGTCACCAGCAACACCCTTGACTTCCTTTCATCGCGGACTTGTCCACATTAAGAATACAACTTGCTCTCCAGCTAGTGCTGTGTTCTGCCTTGAAGTATTATTGTCCTTTATATCAAGAATGTTGTGGGGATTGCTCCACCTCTCAGAAATTCTAGGCATGATGATACTTCTCACCATCACCATTCTTCCTTGGTCCCCGTGTTGTTTTTAACCGGGATACCAATATGCCAACGATGCTGCTTGAGTTTTGTACTTCTAGCAACCCTATTGCTTTGAAGTTAATGATCGACAGTTCGTTCTTAGACTGTTGGTTATTGAATCATCACTCTAACATTGATCTAGCTGCCTAAGGTCATATTTCGGGCACACTTTCAACTAATGATTAATGGTGTATGTTTTTCTCGAGCATACAACATTATATCATTTGAATTGACAATGTCATTTTCTTGTTCACATTATTATGGAAATCCATTCGTTTGGAATTCTCGATGAATTGTCGCTGAGCCCATCAGCCACCTCCTCATCCTATCCTTGGCTTAACGGTGAACTATTGTTTTGGGAACCCGCTCCCATAGTTCATTTCCCGAGAATCTTGCAATGTCATTTCGTCGATTTGTGATGCACCTTTTCTTCTCGAACATCCCGAGTCTGAGGTATCATGACACCAATCGGATCTGAATCTCGGTCAGATATGATGGTTGGGACAACTTTCCAGTAGTTATAATGTTGGTCCCTTGCTGACCCGATAATATGATGTCATACCTAGCACCCCTGGCTGTTGGACCCATCATTATAATTTCTTATGCAAGGATAGCCATTCTTCCAGGAGGAAATGGTAAGACTTTTTCTATAAGTTGTTCCTGGTGAATCCTTTGTGTATCCAAGTCCGACCTTTGCTTCAAGACCATGCCAATGCTATCTCGAAGCATGTCTGTGGTACTCCGATTTTCAACAAGATCATTTGAAGCCCAATGCTAAATGTTTCTTGGTCAGTTATCCAAACACCGTTGTATGTGTAACATCTTGATTAATCCTTGCCTCTTTATCTGAATGGTTGGATACTTGCTCTCCAACCCTGTATGTCGTGTTCTGCTTGTCCATGGGAAGGTTATACTCCTATTAATTGTGTGTAATCACAATTTTCCTTTCCATTTGTTTGTTTAACCTTTCTTTGATCTACATATAATCTAATCAGTAATAATTCTCTGCTTATGTAAACACCTCGTGGTACAACTCTGTCGGTAAGACTTCGTTACTATTGTTGTAACATTCCATTAACTGCCGGTGAACGAGAACCTTGCCTATTGGTCCGTCTCATTACAATGAGCAAGAAAATGGTTCTCTTCGTTTCCCGTCCTTGGTACCGACATTGTTGCCAACTTGGCTGATAGACTATCCTTTGACATGCCTTGCTTTATGTGCAAGATGCCATGACCTTCCTACTCTTAACCCACATGGTGGGCCCATAACCCATAGGTCCACGGGATCGAAACCTGACTCTCCTGTACAACCCTGATTCTAATGTATTCTTTGCACTTGACTTCGTGTGTAATTCATGAGCTAAATTCTACCATGTTTCATCCTGGTATCAAACACCATATTATTCTCGTTGATCAAGACCCCATTCCAACTTATGGTTAGGCATCGAATGACTGCCTACCCGATTGAAACTTGGGTACCATCACTTATTGATCTCAAGGCATTCTCTGAAATACTACTCGTAGGGTACTTCGCATATCACTTTCTAAATTCGCCGTCGAATGCACAAACTTCGTGGAGATACGCTCCTCCAAAGTTTTCCCCCTGGTCGCATTCGTAGGACGATAGAGATCCCGAAGAAAGGATGATGACATGATCACGATGACTTGAAGCAGAGAAATGAAGACATCAACAAAAGGGATCAACCTCTTCGAAAGGGCAGTTAAGACCGAGAAGACTCGTTAGGCTTTCGCTACCAGCACTCCCGCCTACTCCACCGCTTAAATCTCGAGACGAGATTTCTTGTAGTGGAGGAGAATTGTGACGCCCGGATAATTAAGCTACAGTAATCCATGCTAATGGTTCCACGTCACCAGTGTTACTGTTGTTAATCTCGCGATGATTCAATCCCGTTCGAAATTCAAAATTCAAATCCAGTCAAAACAATAAAAGTTTTCAAACCTTTAAACTAAAATGTTTTGGATGTGCCAAATAAATCATAACTAAATATGGTGAAGAAACCACACTTTTATAAAGAGTTCAAATGCACTATAATAATTAAAAGCTATGGCTAAAATAATAAATTAATTGCTTTGAAATTATTAAAATATTAAACTAATATATATTGGCTACAAACTAGGTTTGGCAGTGGTCCATATTGATGCTGTTAATTTAAGTACTAACTTGGTATTTCATAAAACTAAAATAAAAGAAACTATAAATGAAAACAGAAAAGAATAATTAAAAGAAAAGGAGACTAGAAATAAATAAAAAACAAACAAAAAAAGGGGGGGAACCCGCCCTCTCTGGGCTTCGGCCCAATTGGCCACCGGGCCAGCGAGGCTGGCCCACCACGCCTCCCTTAACCCCCGCGGCCCCGAGACCAAACCCTAGCCACTACCCACTTGCCCCCACGATCCCCTTCTTCCCTCCCCACGCGATCTGGATCGGGCGCATGCTTCGCCCCCGACACGGTCGCCTCCGCATCGAGCACTCCGTCGTCGACCCGACCCCGACACCGCCGCCGTCGTCCTCGTCCCCTCCCCGCATCGCTACCTCACGCCTCGCCGACCCCCCGGTGCATCTACAACGGGGGTGAGCCCCGCTCGCATCGACCGTCCCTTCTTTCTCCTTGCGCCTTCTCGCGGTCTCCCACGCCCGCGTCTTCGCGCGCCCCGGCTTTGCTCGCAACACACCTGCCGTGCGCCATGTTGCCGTTGCTGCTGGCTGCAGCTGTCACTGCTGCCGCCTCGCCGAGCATATGTGCTAGCACCCACGGCCACGCGCGCAGCACCCTGGCCGCGTGCAGCACCCTGGCCGCGCCCAGGCACGTGCTTGTGTTAGCTGCCCCGCCGCACCCACCGTCGATGCCTCCCTCCGTTTCCCGCAACCGCATCGGAGCCCTGCAACGCCGACGCTGCCACGCCCGCGGCTACCTCCGACGCTCCGGCGCCCACGCTCTACCTCCGCCACGACCCTTCCCGCACTCGCCTGTGCCGGCGCGCGCCCGTGGCCGCGGTCGCGCCACCGTGTCTCCTCGCCCCACCCGACGAGCGCGCCCGGGGCCGCACCGTGGCGCCCGTGCCTCGCCCCGGCTATCCTGCTCGGCCATAGCCGCTCGAACTCCGGCCGTCACATGCCCCATCCCTGCGCCCCCGTGCCAAGCTCGCCAGAGACACGCCTTGGCCGCAGCCGCGCCTCGGGCGTGTCCGCCCTGCTCCCCCCTTCCGCTCGCCTCGCCACGCAGCGGCATGGCCGCGCGCTCTGTCGCTCGCTGCTCGCGGCGGCCGCCGGCAGCTGTGGCCGGCCCCGGCCTCCAGCCCTCGCGGCGCCGCCGCCCCTGCCGCTCACCGGCACCCCGCCATGACCGCGGGTGTAGGCGTGTGCCCAGCGCCCGAACCCGATAACCACCGCCCGATAGGCCCCTGTGCCTATGACGGGGGGGGGCCCACAACCCCAAAAACGTGTAAAAAAAGAAGAAGATTTAAAATAATAATAATAAAATAAAATAAAATAATAATAGTAATTAATAAAAGTTTTAATTGATTAATTAATTAATTACTTAATTAACTTAATTAATTCTGTTAGATTAACCTAATCACTAATTAATGTAATTAACTGTTAATTAACTAATCTGTCAATGACGTGTGGGCCCCATGCGCCAGGTTTGACTTAGTCAACCTGTTGACCTGCTGACGTCATGGTGATGTCATGCTGACATCACCTATCACTATTCTGGATAATGTTAGATTTAAATTAATTAATTAAATTCCAAGAATTAATAAAACCTTTAGAAAATCATATCTTTTAAACCGTAACTCGGATGAAAATACTTTGTACATGAAAGTTGCTCAGAACGACGGGACGAACCCGAATACGTGGTCCGTTCGTCCGCCACACATATCTATCATACCGAACATGCAACATTCCCCTCCGTTTCATCTGCCCGAAAATACCTAACACCGGGAATATTTTCCCGGGTGTTATTCCTCTCCGCCTGTATCACCGAGCACCGCGTTAGGTCACACGTAGCACCGCCTTTTGCCATGTTATGCTTTGTGATGCTATTGTTTGCTCTGTTATTTATTTGTTTCCCCATTCATTGCTTATTTTCGGTAGACTCCGATACTGTGATAGACTCCGGGACCATTGATGCTTCGGTGTTCGACTACGGCTACGCTTCCGAAGATTCCTTTCGTCTGCAGAGCTTCCAGGCAAGCCCCCCCCTTTGATCACCAGATATCGCCTATTCTTCTTTCTACTGCTTGCATTAGAGTAGCGTAGCATGTTACTGTTCGGTTACTCCTATTCTGTTGCATAGCCTGCCTTTGCTGCTACAACTATTGATACCTGTACCTGCCATCCTAATGCTTAGTATAGGATGCTAGTATTCCATCAGTGGCCCTTCATTCTTGTCCGTCTGCCATGCTATACCATTGGGCCGTGATCACTCGGGTGGTGATCACGGGTTTATACTATATACATACTTTACATACACATGATGATGATTCGGAGATGGGGGCTGAAGGGGCAGGTGGTTCCACCCAGGTAGTGGTGGACCTGGGTTCCCGACAGCCCCCTGATGGTTACTTTGTGGCGGAGCGACAGGGTGGGTTGCGACCACCTAGGAGACAGGTGGGCCTGGCCCTGGTCGTTGTCCGCGGTTATTTCATAATAACACGTTTAACGGGATCTTGGTATTTGATCTGAGTCTGGCCATTTGGTCTATACGCACTAACCAGCTGCGTGGGAACAGTTATGGGCACTCGACGTCGTGGTATCAGCCGAAGCCTTCTTGACGTCAGCGACTTAGCGGCGCGCGCCGGATTGGACTGGAAAGCCTACTCTGGTATTAGGAGAGGCTAGGTCTGCTTACCGGCCGCCCTCGCAACGTGCATGTGTGCATTGGGCGATGGGCCCAGACCCCCGTGCGCTTAGGGTTTAGACCGGCGTGCTGACCTCTCTGTTGTGCTTAGGTAGGGCTGCGACGTGTTGATCTTCCGAGGCCGGGCATGACCCTGGAAAGTGTGTCCGGCCAAATGGCATCAAGCGTGCTGGGTTATGTGGTGCACCCCTGCAGGGAAGTTAATCTATTCGAATAGCCGTGTCCCTCGGTAAAAGGACGACCCGGAGTTGTACTCTGACCTCATGACAACTAGAACTGGATACTTAATAAAACACACCCAGACAAGTTCCAGATACAACCCGGTGATCGCTTTATCACAGGGCGACGAGGGGAGGATCACCGGGTAGGATTATGCTATACGTTGTTACTTGGTGAACTTACCATCTACTCCCTTCTACTGCTGCAAGACGGAGGCTGCGAGAAGCAAGGATACTTGTTACTTTCCAGCTACCCTCTTCTACTGCTGCAAGATGGAGGTGGCCAGAAGCGTAGTCTTCGTTTGGATTAGCTATCCCCCTCTTATTCTGGCATTCTGCAGTTTAGCCCACATATATTACCCCCTTTACATATATATCATTGCATATGTAGTATAGATCCTTGCTTGCGAGTACTTTGGATGAGTACTCACGGTTGCTTTGCTCCCCCTTTTCCCCCTTTCTTCCTTTCTTCTCGGATGATGCAACCAGGTGGTGGAGTCCAAAAGCCAGAAGATCCCGATGATGTTTCTACATGGAGTTCGGCTTCGAGGAGTAGTTAGGAGGTCCCAGGCAGGAGGCCTTGCCTTTTCGATCGTTGCTATATTTGTGCTAGCCTTCTGAAGGCAAACTTGTTTAACTTATGTCTGTACTCAGATATTGTTGCTTCCGCTGACTCTTGTGTTTTCGAGCTTATGTATTCGAGCCCTCGAGGCCCCTGGCTTGTAATATAAAGCTTGTTTTATTTTAATTTGTGTCTAGAGTTGTGTTGTGATATCTTCCAGTGAGTCCCTGATCTTGGTCGTACACATTTGCGTGCATGATTAGTGTACGGACAAATCGGGGGCGTCACACAGATGATCATAATGAAGAAGATGACAGCTCCCAATATCTGAACAATACCGGGGAGGGTGATAATCTTTTCGATCGCGACGACCAAATTGATGAAGTCATGAACTATGATATCGATGATGACGCCGAAAATGTTGATCTTGAAATAACAGAGACCGGCGAGGTATATTTATACAAGCAGGCATCTGGTGATCATCACATGTTTTTAATGATTTGAAGATATATTGACGAATCAATATCTTTCTTCTTTCAGCCCTCTGGATCGAGCAAATCTACAAGCAGCAGGACAGTGCTAGGCCCGGCCAAAAAGTTGAAGGAGGGCGTAAAGTACAATATCGATGCCATCCGAGTTGATGGCGAACCAGTAGCGCCTAGGACAGTTGCGAACAAGTTCATTCGTCAGTGCGGAGTTATTGTGAAGGACCGACTCCCGATATCCATTTAAGAATTGAAAGAGCCAGCACAGAAACGTACAGATCTTACTTTTGTCGACGACAGAGCAAAATCTCTGCTTTGGGAAAAACTTATGGAACATTTCACCCTACCAGATCATTTCACAGAGGATGACCAGAAGAAAGTCAAGGACGCTGCTCTTAGGAAGATGGCAATTGCATTCAACAACCATAAGAAAACTGTATGGGCGAACTATGTCAGAGGAGGAAAGAAGACTCCAGAATTCAAGGGAACACTCGAGAAGCAAAGAGAACACTGGCCCGCTTTTGTGAAATTCAAGGAATCAGAATTATCTAAGGAACGGTTGGCAAAAAACAAGGCCAATGCTGCAAGAAAGGAGCAGTTCCATAGGCTAGGGCCAGGTGGCTACGCGGTGGAAATGCCTAAGTGGGATCTCTTTGAGAAAGAGATGACAGATGCAGGGGTCACTCCAGTTGCACTGAGCTGGCCCCCCAGGTGCATGACTTGGTTCTATGCGCATGGGGGGGCGTTGGACCCGAAGACAGGCGAGGTTTTGACGAAGGCATCTCTTAAAGGAGCCGCAAAGAAGATAGTTGATGCAATAGAAGAAGCTCGAAATGGGGAATTCATGCCCAACAGAGAGAACGATGAGCTTACGCGCGCCCTGGGAAATCCTGAACACCCGGGAAGAACACGAGGCAAGGGCGTTATTCCGTGGTATGAGGGATTTTCGAACTAGAGGCCCGACTACAGAAAGCGTGCGAGAAGGAAGAACCTAGAGGAGGAGCAGAGGAAGAAGGAAGCAGAACGCCTAAAAGGCCTAGAATCAGCGCACGCGGAGTTGGCGCTCAAATTGCAGCAACAACAGCAACAAATCGACTCACTTAGCCAGGAAGGGGGTCTTAACAGCGGCAGTAGCTAGCAGATGATCCAGCTTTGGATAGCATCATCCCATCCATGCCGAGAAGCAGCGTGGGTTCCGCCCCGAGCGACGCACTGCTGGATAGATACCCTGTGGAAGACATCGCCGAGAACACTAACTGTGAGCTACACTTCAAAATGAAGAACATATCCATGAAGGTGGCGGACGGCATTGCTTATACAAATCCCCCAGAAGCAAGCTTCCATTGCAACCCGATTCTAGCCGGCTATGCTCGTGTCCAGGTTGATGAGGTGGTGGACCAATATTTGGGGCTAGAGCTTGACATTCCTAGAGGTGACGACAAGCACACACTGGGAGAGGCCATACATCGTATCATCCTATGAAGAAAGGATTGCATCATCTTTCAAAGGCCACCGACACCACGTAAGTGACTCCTCGAAGTCCGCCACCGCGTCAGCAGACTCCCGCTCCTCCAAGTCCGCCACCACGTCAGCCGACTCCTCCTCCAAGTCCGGCACAGCATCAGCCGACTCCTTCTCGAAGTCCGCCATCACGTCAGCAGACTCCCGCTCCTCCAAGTCCGGCACAGTGTCAGGCCACTCCTCCTGCTCCGACTCAGCCACGTCAGCCGTCTCCGCTGCCTCAGCAGTCACGGAAGAGAGCCGCCGCAACAAGTCAAGGTAGTACAGGAGGTACATGCGGAGGCAAGCGAGTTCAATATGGTCCAAGCCTCACTCCTCTTCCTCGGAGGCCTTACGACATGAACGACGAGGAAACCACAGCCATAGTGAAGGCCCAAGTGGACGCCATTTTGGACCGAAACCGCCACCGCCGCCAAAGGAGAAAGTGCCTGCAAAAGTCGTTGACCACTTTATTCATATGTCAAGAAAACCAGCTCCCAAGCCTGTTGACTCAGACTATGAGCGCCAAATCAAGAAGGCACATCGAGCACGACTAGAGAAGGAGTCGAGCTCGAGCTCGAGCCAAGCAGCTGGCAAAAAATGCGGGAAAACCGTTCCCCAGCTGGGAGAATAGGCGGCGCAATCGAACCCCCCGCTTGTTGTACCACCGCAGATCTTCCAACGTGTGCTAATAACCGACGATCATAGAAGGCATGCTAGAGAGATTGGATGCATTGTAGAACAACTCCTAGAGCTCGAGCCCATGGAAACTTTTACAAAGGAGGAACTAAAATGGAAATATGTCCGAGGCCAACCTTTGGTAAAGCCTGATGAGGTCAAGAACCACCCAACGAGAATGTATGAACTGCATGACTTGTACATGAAAAATTACCAAGAGTTCCAATCGAGAGTCCCTCATGGTGAATGTCAAGGAAGAGCATTACTTCCATGGGAATTCCCTGTCCGTTGAGTATTCAGAACTGTTTCAGTTATTCAATCAGTATGCACTCGACAAATCTCTCGTCAGTTGCTATTGCCTGTAAGTGATTTCTTTCTGTAATTGAAGTCTCAATTGTTAGCATGTAGTGCTCATTGATCGATCATTACCTGTAATTATCCTCACTATATTCTTTTCTGTGGTATTATGCAGGATGAAGATGTATGAAATGAAAAAAGCTGGACGCTATAGCATTGGGTTCATTGACCCAAATACCATTAATGAATACTTATGGAATTTGAAATATTGTAAACAAAGTGTAGAGGACAACATGCTAGAGTTCTTGATGCGCCTCAATACCAATGAAGATATACAACTTCCTGTGAGTAACACTGTCTTGTATACTACAAATTCTGTTTTTGCTTAGCTAGCTAGCTAGATGATAATAATTAAGTGTATATGGTTTAGGGTACATAGTTGATGAGTGTTATGCACATACCCGCTTAATTAAGACATGCAAATGTGTGCGCATGCAGTTACCACTTGATCTTGTTAGTCATTAAAGTTGAAGAAGGAACAGTTGAAGTACTGGACTCACTATGGAGAAAACAAAGTGACTACACCACCATGAAGGGGATAGTCGATAGGTAATTTCAATCATTATTAACTATATATGTCTCGGCCTATTTAGTTCATCATTTCCTGATGTCAACTATTTAATAACCCCTTTATTCATTTTCTTTGCCGGTGGGCAGGGCTTAGGAAAAGTTCATCAAAGTAACTCCAGGCAAATGGCGACAAAAGCTGTATTGGTTACGACCTAAGGTAAGTAATTAAGTAGTAGTAGCTAGCTATCTCTTTAATTCTTGTTTCAATACAATTAATTATCATGCTTGATTATTTATTATCTTACTAAATTCCATTCTCGTAAAGGGCCTTAAGCAGGCGCAGGGGACTGATCTATGTGCATACTATGTTTTGCGAGAACATTCGCATGATGGCGTCCGAAAGGACCAAATCTGAAAGACAACTATGGGTATGTTTTCCAGAACACTACTCACAATTTTTACATCATTGTCGATATCTATCACACAACTAACATGCATATTCATCTCGTTCTTTTGAAGTTCAATGAGATGTGGGATAAGTTCCTATCGGAGGATCGGATACGAGCAATTCAGGAGGAAATAGCGGGATTTTTGGTCGACCAGGTCATAAAGCCTGACGGAGAATACCATTACCCGCTACCGCCCCCATGAACCACTCCCAATTGTCATCGTACTCTGAAGGCACCAAGGCAAATGCCACTGGCTCCGAAGGAAACATGTAGGTACTAAAAGGATGCCCGCCCCCGGCGCTGGCTCCCGCCACGTGGTGGCCCTTTAGTGGTGGTTTGTGTTGAACCAATACTAAAGGGGGGGACCTTTAGTCCCCACCCTTTAGTGCCGATTACAGAACCGGCACTAAAGGCCCCTCCGAACCGGTGCTATAGCCCGGTTCTGCACTAGTGCACACACGGCTAAAATCAATTTGTGTGTCCATGGGATGCCCCCTCGCCACGTATATAAAGGATAAAGGGAGGAGGAGGCCGGCCCTCAATGGGCGCGCCAAAGTGTGGAGTCCTACCAGGACTCCCTAGTCCTAGTAGGATTCCACATCCCACATGGAATAAGAAAAGGGGAAGGGAGAAGGAGAAGGAAGGAAGGGGGCGCCCCCTTTCTCTAATCCAATTCGGACCAGTCCATGGGGAAGGGGCGCGGCCACCCTTGAGGCCTTTCTCTCCTTTCCCGTATGGCCCATTAAAGCCCACGAATTCCCGAAACTCTCCGGTACTCCGAAAAATACCGAATCAATCAGAACCTTTCCGTTGTTCGAATATAGCCTTCCAATATATCGATCTTTACGTCTCGACCATTTCGAGACAGTTCTTCATGTCCATGATCTCATCCGGGACTCCGAACTACCTTCGGTACATCAAAACACATAAATTCATAATACCAATCGTCATCAAACGTTAAGCGTGCGGACCCTACGGGTTCGAGAAGTATGTAGACATGACCGAGACTCATCTCCGGTCAATAACCAATAGCGGAACCTGGATGCTCATATTGGTTCCTACATATTCTACGAAGATCTTTATCGGTCAAACTGCATAACAACATACGTTGTTCTCTTTGTCATCGGTATGTTACTTGCCCGAGATTCGATCATCGGTATCATCATACCTATTTCAATCTTGTTACCGGCAAGTCTATTTACTCGTTCCGTAATACATCATCTCATGACTTACTCATTAGTCGTTTGCTTGCAAGGCTTATTATGGTGTGTATTACCGAGAGGGCCCAGAGATACCTCTCCGACACTCGGAGTGACAAATCCTATTCTCGATCTATGCCAACACCACAAACACCTTTGGATACACCTGTAGAGCATCTTTATAATCACCTAGTTACATTGTGACGTTTGATAGCACACAAGGTGTTCCTCTGGTATTCGGGAGTTGCATAATCTCATAGTCATAGGAACATGTATAAGTCATGAAGAAAGCAATAGCAGTAAAACTAAACGATCAAGTTGCTAAGCTAATGGATGGGTCTTTTCCATCACATCATTATCCTAATGATGTGATCCCGTTGATCAAATGACAAGTCATGTTTATGGCTAGGAAACATAACCATCTTTGATCAATGAGCTAGTCTAGTAGAGGCATACTAGGGACACTCTGTTTTTGTCTATGTATTCACACATATACTAAGTTTCCGGTTAATACAATTCTAGCATGAATAACAAACATTTATCATGATATAAGGAAATAAATAATAACTTTATTATTGCCTCTAGGGCATATTTCCTTCAGTCTCCCACTTGCACTAGAGTCAATAATCTAGTTCACATCACCATGTGATTTAACACCAATACTTCACATCCTCGTGTGATTTAGCACTTTATACTTTACATCGCCATGTGACCAATACCCAAAAGGTTTACTAGAGTCAATAAACTAGTTCACATCACCATGTGATTAACACCCAAAGAGTACTAAGGTGTGATCATGTTTTGCTTGTGAGAGAGGTTTAGTCAATGGGTCTGCCACATTCAGATCCGCATGTATTTTGCAAATTTTTATGTCTACAATGGTCTGCATGGAGCTACTCTAGCTAAATGCTCCCACTTTTAATATGTATCCAGATCGAGACACAGAGTCATCCAGATCGGTGTCAAAGCTTGCATCGACGTAACTCTTTACGATGAACTCTTTATCACCTCCATAACCGAGAAATATTTTCTTAGTCCTCTAAGGATAATTTTGACCACTGTCCAGCGTTCTACTCCTAAATCAAAATTGTACTCCCTTGCCAAACTCAGGGCAGGGCATACAATAGGTCTGGTATACAACATGGCATACTTCATAGAACCTATGGCTGAGGCATAGGGAATGACTTTCATTCTCTCTCTATCTTTTGCTGTGGTCGGGCTTTGAGTCTTACTCAACTTCACATCTTGCAACACAGGCAAGAACTCTTTCTTTGACTGTTCCATTTTGAACTAATGTATGTACTCATTGAAAAAACTTATCAAGCATCTTGATCTATCTCTATAGATCTTGATGCTCAATATGTAAGTAGCTTTACCGAGATCTTTCTATGAAAAACTCCTTTCAAACACTCCTTTATGCTTTCCAAAAAATTCTACATCATTTCCGATCGACAATATGTCATTCACATATACTTATCAGAAAGGCCATAGTGCTCCCACTCACTTTCTTGTAAATACAGGCTTCACCGCAAGTCTGTATAAAACTATATGTTTTGATCAACTTATCAAAGCGTATATTCCAACTCCGAGATGCTTGCACCAGTCCATAGAAGGATTGCTGGAGCTTGCACATTTTGTTAGCACCTTTAGGATTGACAAAACCTTATGGTTGCATCATATACAACTCTTCTTTAATAAATCCATTAAAGGACGTAGTTTTGTTATCCATTTGCCAGATTTCATAAAATGCTGCAATTTCTAACATGATTCAGACAGACTTAAGCATCGCTATGAGTGATAAAATCTCATCATAGTCAACACCTTGAACTTGTCGAAAACCTTTCGTAACAAGTCGAGCTTTGTAGACAGTAACATTTCCATCGGTGTCAGTCTTCCTCTTAAAGATCCATTTATTTTCAATGGCTTGCCGATCATCGGGCAAGTCAACCAAAGTTCACACTTTGCTCTCATACATGGATCCCATCTCAGATTCCATGGCCTCAAGCCATTTTCCAGAATCTGGGCTCATCATCGCTTCCTCATAGTTCGTAGGTTCATTATGGTCTAGTAACATGACTTCCAGAACCGGGTTACTGTACCACTCTAGCGCGGAACGCACTCTGGTTGACCTACGAGGTTCAGTAGTAACTTGATCTGAAGTTTCATGATGATCATCATTAGCTTCCTCGCCGATTGGTGTAGGAATCACTAGAACTAGTTTCTGTGATGTACTACTTTCCAATTCGGGAGAAGGTACGATCACCTCATTAAGTTCCACTTTCCTTCCACTCACTTCTTTCGAGAGAAACTCCTTCTCTAAAAAGTATCCATTTTTAGCAACGAATATCTTGCCGTTGGATCTGTGATAGAAGGTGTACCCAACAGTTTCCTTTGGGTATCCTATGAAGACACATTTCTACGATTTGGATTCGAGCTTATCAGGTTGAAACTTTTTCACATAAGCATCGCTGCCCCAAACTTTAAGAAACGACAGCTTAGGTTTCTTGCCAAACCGCGGTTCATATGGTGTCGTCTTAACAGATTTAGATGGTGCTCTATTTAACGTGAATGCAGCTGCCTCTAATGCATAACCCCAAAACGATAGTGGTAAATCAGTAAGAGACATCATAGATCGCACCATATCTAATATAGTGCGGTTACGACGTTCGGACACACCATTACGCTGTGGTGTTCCGGGTGGCTTGTGATGTGAAACTATTCCACATTGTTTCAAATGAAGACCAAACTCGTAACTCAAATATTTGCCTCCGTGATCAGATCGTAGAAACTTTATTTTCTTGTTACGATGATTCTTTACTTCACTCTGAAATTTCTTTGAACTTTTCAAATGTCTCAGACTTGTGCTTCATCAAGTAGATATACCCATATCTGCTCAAATCATCTTTGAAGGTTAGAAAATAACGATACTCGTCGTGAGCCTCAACACTCATTGGTCCGCATACATCAGTATGTATGATTTCCAACAAGTCAGTTGCTCGCTCCATTGTACCGGAGAACGGAGTTTTAGTCATCTTGCCCATGAGGCATGGTTTGCGAGCACCAAGTGATTCATAATCAAGTGATTCCAAAAGCCCTTCATCATGGAGTTACTTCATGCGCTTTACACCAATATGACCTAAACGACAGTGCCACAAATAAGTTGCAGTATCATTATTAACTTTGCATCTTTTGGCTTCAATATTATGAATGTGTGTATTACTACAATCGAGATCCAACAAACTATTTTCATTGGGTGTATGACCATCGAAGGTTTTATTCATGTAAATAGAACAACAATTATTCTATGACTTTAAATGAATAACCGTATTGCAACAAACATGATCAAATCATATTCATGCTCAACGCAAATGCTGAATAACATTTATTTAGGTTTTACACTAATCCCGAAAGTATAGGGAGTGTGCGATGATGATCATATCAATCTTGGAATCACTTCCAACACACATCGTCACTTCACCTTTAACTAGTCTTTGTTCATTCTGCAACTCTCGTTTCGAGTTACTAATTTTAGCAACTGTACCGGTATCAAATACCAAGGAGTTGTTATGACTACTAGTAAAGTACACATCAATAATCTGTATATCAAATATACCTTTGTTCACTTTGTCATCCTTCTTATCCACCAAGTATCTAGGGCAGTTCCACTTCCAGTGACCATTTTCTTTGTAGTAGAAGCACTTAGTTTCAGGCTTGAGTTTAGCTTTGGGTTTCTTCACGGGAGTGGCAACTTGCTTGTCATTCTTCTTGAAGTTCCCCTTCTATCCCTTTGCCCTTTTCCGAAACAAGTGGTCTTGTTAACAATCAACACTTGATGCTCTTTCTTGATTTCTAACTTTGCCGATTTCAGCATCGCGAAGAGCTTGGGAATTACTTTCGTCATCCCTTGCATATTATAGTTCATAACGAAGTTCTACTAACTTGGTGATAGTGACTAGAGAACTTTGTCAATTACTTTCTTATCTGGAAGATTAACTCCCACTTGATTCAAGCAATTATACTACCCAGACAATCTGAGCACATGCTCACTAGTTGAGCTATTCTCCTCCATCTTGTAGGCAAAGTACTGTCAGAGGTCTCATACCTCTCGACACGGGCATGAGTATGAAATACTAATTTCAACTCTTGGAGCATCTTATATGCTCCGTGGCGTTCAAAACATTTTTTGAAGTCCCGGTTCTTAGCTGTAAAGCATTGTGCACTAAACTATTAAGTAGACATCATATTGAGCTTTGCCAAACGTTCATAACGTTTGAATCTTGTAACATCCCAAAATTCTAAATTTTGGAATGTTATATAAATAGATAGATTTGATTGCTTGTTTGATGTGCTGTGTGAAATTGAGTGAATTTGAAACTTTTGAAAGTTAAATAAGAGCGAATAAAATGACTTTCCTAAAACTTTCACTTTGCATTTTGATCTCCGGGAATTCAAATTCTTTTCATCACAAAACCCTGGAGCGAAGATAATATGACTTCTTCCATTTATTAAATGAAAAAGAGTTTTAAAAGGATTTTGAATTCCATTCTTGAAATATTTCAAATTCAGAAACTTTATGCAACTCAATGATTTTCCCGAGAGAAGATAAAATGACTTCTTCAAATTATAGGAAATATGAGTTGGAGGTTTTTCTGAAATTTTCTATATCTCATTTTCAAATTTGAGTTATTGGGTTTTATTCAAATTATTTTTCTCCAAAAATCAATTATATAGAAAATAGGGTAACATGATTCCCTACAGCAGAAAATTGGAGAGAAATAAATTTGAAGTCATTTTGGTATTTAAAAAAATTTATTTTACTAGATTTTATTGCAACAGTAGCACCTTTTGATATATTAGAATTTGTGAGGATTTTATTTGACTGTAGAAAAATGTCCATTTTGTAGGAATTCTTTTTCTGCAAACTTTGATATATAATATGCCTATATAAAACTTTTCTCTATTTTCGTTATTTAGTTTTTCCTCTCTGTTTCTATTAAAAAAAACTGCGCGTGCGCCTTTGTTTATCTGTCGCTTACGTGCGCAGCTTAGTAGCAGAGGGCGCCTCCTTTTCCTTATAGGCCAAGCCCAGCAGTTTTTTTTCCGTTTCTTTTCTTTTTTTTCCACTTCGGCCGAATTTTTTTTTAAAAAAAAAAATTAAAGCAGCCGCGCGCCTGCGTGCGGCCGGCCCATTAGTTTTTAGCTCGTGCAGTTCCTTTCTATTTTAATTGTACGTGTATGTTTAGTCTCACATTGTCTAGCTGTAGATTTTTAAACCTTTTTTGCACCTATAAATATAGACCCATAGGGCCTCCAAAAATCATCTGATTCGGGTTAAATCAATATTTTGGTTTGACTATATTCACTTAGAAAAAAATATTTCTTCTCTCCGGTGTAAATTCTGAAGTCGTCTACTCTCTCCGAAGTCATCTTTTCTCTACCTTATAAAGGTATATTTCTTCGTATTTTTGTATATAATCTCGTAGCTTATTATTTATAGACTAGTACGGTAGAATAATTAGATTATCAATTAGTCTATGTATTTATACATTAGACCTAGAATTCATTTAGCCGTACCTATTTTTCTTCCGTAAAACAGTTTGGCCCTGATTTTTCAAAT
Source organism: Secale cereale (assembly GCA_902687465.1). NCBI lineage: Eukaryota > Viridiplantae > Streptophyta > Magnoliopsida > Poales > Poaceae > Secale > Secale cereale. Next base: position 440,680,102 of record LR738712.1, on the reverse strand, counting down.
AGCCATAATATTTTACTCGTTCGTCCAAATTAGATAAAATCAACACCTAGATTTTCGTCTTGATCCCACCTATCGAGTGAATCTATCAAATAAACTTTTTGCAACTTTTAAATTTTGAAATTTGTTCAAATTCACATTCAACCTTTTTTTGATCATATCTTTTTAACCGTAACTCCGATTTAGTTGATTCTTTTTGCAAATCGAAGCTCTTGACCTAAACTTTCTGATAAGGCCAAATTCACATAATTTTGGTACTGTTAGAAATTGGTTTCTGTTTCACGAGTCATTCGTTTGTTTTCGAAGTTTTCTGAAGTGTTTTCTTTGCTCTGTCCGATCTTCTGAGTGATTGCTTATGTGTGGTTACTATTGTTTGCTTACGATAGATTGAACGGAGTGTGACGAGTAGATCTATCACGAGTTCTGAGTGCGAATCTTCTACATCGTCAGTACAAGGCAAGTTCACACTTTGATCATATCCTTTTCATACCTAGTTTTTATGCATTAGTTTCAACCCTCAAACATTGCATGAGTAGGATTGATAACATGTGGGTATTGGGAAGTAGTTGATGAGGTAGGAACCTATTGCCCTGCATTCAAACCCTTGGGAGCTACTATTACGTTATGCTTATATTGCCATGCTGTGCTCGTAGACGTGGATTGGGTTTGAGAGTATTCATGATAGATGTGAGATTGTTAATTAATGGTATACTTAACGTGGCAACTTTAACACACATCTGGGTGGATTGAGGCACCTGGGTATTCCAGCGATTGCCTGTTTAGGCACCTGGGTATTCCAGCAATTTCCTGTTTAGGCACCTGGGTATTCCAACGATTGCCTGTTTTTCTTTATGGACCGCCACCCAGGCTCAAAGGGATCATGAGATTATTCATACTAGAAACTTCCGTGTGCAGCCACAAGCTATTATGGGCTCTAGCATAGTTGACTAAGTCGTGCGAACTCTTACAGTGGTGGACTAGCAGATGTAGGGGATGTAGGTTGGTACGGTCCACCCGATCGTAAGGTGCTAGCGCTTCTGAAAGACTATGTCTCGGTCATCCGTTTCTCAGACATCATGTAGTGCGAAAATTCCAACGGAGGAGATCGAGTCTTGTGGGAAAAAGTGCACAAACCTCTACAGAGTGTACAAACTAATCATGATTAGCCGTGTCCCCGGTTATGGACGTATTGAGTATCTAGTACTTGGATTATCATGTGAATCTCATCATGTGACTTTAATTAATTTTGTTGGGTTTTAATGATGATGCTTAATTGGGATTGAGAGGGTGTCTACACTCTCAATGTTTAACAACCACCATGATAGTTAAAATAAAAGTTATTCCTTTGTTATAGGGAAAAATTGGCTTTACGCAAAAACTTTAACCTTACAGCCTCCACCAGCCAAATATGCATGTAGTTGTAGGCTTTGTTCATCATTATCATTATAGTGTGAAATTTCCAGTACATTCAATTTACTGACCCTTTCTGGCTGCAACGTCTCATGTTGCAGGATTATCTTACGACGAGTAAGTGATATGTTAGGGTTACGATTTCTACACTCAACTTTGCCGTTGGTGTTGATGGAAATCCACAACCTTGTTACTTCCACTATTTTGGATTGGGGTAATAGTATTTATGTTACTTTGTACATGTGATTTACCTTTGTTATAAATCCTCGAGTACTGTGTGTGTCAGCATACCGATCCAGGGATGACACTTAAGCACAGAGACTTGATCCATTCGGGTCGGGTCGCTACAAGATGGTATCAGAGCACATGTTGACTGTAGGACGTGACCCAAGAAACTGGCCAGACCATAGGAAAGGATTTCTCTAAAACTATCCTTTTCAAAAAGATTCTTATCTCTCTTCTTTTCTAAGCTTTGTCAAATCTTTTCTTTGACCTTAAATAGTTAGACAATATCCTTTACCATTTGGACCACTTCGGAGTAAAGAGGATTTCACCATACATTAGAAGTGTTGAAGCTACAACAATGGATATTCCGAAGGATTGAAGAGTTGATGGTTTTGAATAGTTTTGACCTTTAGTAGACCAACCCCAGTTATGTACTTACGTTAGATGCGAGGATTGTGAGTCGTCATTTGTTTGATGTTTTCTGACGGCCACAAACTGAAACCGTGTTTTCAAAACTTTTGTTTGTATCTCTCCCCATCTCCCAAATCTCATCCCAACAACCCTTGGACCCAATAGAGGATGAATGAAGATAGACTTGTATTCTCTGGACCAATGACCCATCCGGAGGCGGAGGTATGGATACAAAACATGGAGGATCACTTCAGGAAAGATTTAGTTGAAAGGAAGTATGAGGTTCAATACGCTCTTCAGTACTTTACAAAAAGTGCTGCAACATGGTGGAAAATGCATCAAGCCATACAAGGAAGTAATGGAGCAGAAAGTTGGGAGGAATTCAAGAAGACTCTGTTAAGATCCCGTCTCATCCGAGAGCGTGGTGACAACCCGAAGAAGAAGCCTTGTGCCTGTAGGATTTGTGAAGAAATCGGACACACCCAGGAGGAGCACAAGGATGAATGCCCAAATTGTGAAGGAAGTCACCTAGCTGAAAAATGCCCAACTAGGCTGATTACTTGTTTCTTGTGTGAAGGGACTACCCACTACCCTACTCAGTGTCACATTTACCCCATGGTGCAACAAACAGTCCAGCAGAAGAAAGAAGCAATGAAAGAAGTCCTCGAGGAAACCTTAAGGGAATCCGCGATGGAGGAAGATATTGACGACCCTGATGGAGAAGGACTAGACAAATATTACTCTCGTGCTTGCTATTCATGTGGAGAAAAGGGACATCTTTCACTGTATTGCACGAAGGAAAGCCATGAGTATCTAGGAGACTTCCCGACAGAAGAAGTGGAGTTTGATCCACAAAGAATAGAAGAATTGATAGGAATGAAGAAGTCGAGGAAGAGAAAGAGCATGCGTCCCCAGAAGAACCCAATTTCTGCGGAAAAGGACCTGAGTCACATCACATGTTACCGGTGTAAGGATTTAGGTCATTATGCTAACAACTGCCCAACTAGGAAGCGAAGAATCCAGTGAACCAGGATAGTCACCATGAAGCCCTAGATCTGTATTATGACATTAGTTTACACTACAAGGAAGTAGAGCATTTTGCCAAGAGAAGGTTCAGACCGGACGAAAGATGAATCAACATAATTGAGATCTGGATATTGGAATGAAGCATGTAGCTAAATATGGAATACACTTTTTTTTTACAATGTTAAGTTGAGTTATGGAAAGAACATCGTAATGGTTTGGGAAGCAATAGAAGTTGAGATGTTTGGAATCTCATTGTTATGAGTTGTTGGATGAATGTTAGTGCCTCTTTTGCTAGCCCACCCAGACTAAAACCTAGAACCCATGGAGAAGCTGACCCCAAACCTTTCTCGGACAACCGACCCCGTTTTACCCAAGGATGTCCATATGTTGTCCTGAGAACCCCTTCTGTCTTATACCTACATATGACAACCCTTTACGAGTCTTTTCTCAAAGGCCCGGAAACCATCATGACCTCGACTAGCGATCAGAATTATCCAAAGATCCTGAAGGATATGATGAAGCATATTCACCTGGAAGGAGCTGCAGTTTACAAGGCTTATCCCTTCATGGAGAATGGAGTTGAACTTTGGTACGTGGAGGTACACCTCCACCGTGTGAAAGGAGTTTGCCCAAAAACTATGGGTCAATACTTTTTCATCTCCCGAGTACCACGAACTACATTCTTCGACTCTGTTCGTGAAGCTGCTATGGAGGCCATACATCAGATTGGAAAATACTCGAAGCAAGACTTCGTTATACTCAGGAATGCCTGAGTAGGATGCATGCAGAGATGATGAAGATAAAGCACACGACCAATAGGACGAAGCAAAAGATTGATGATTTCAAGAATCACATTGCACAATTCCAGTGGGACTGAAGCGTCCTTAGCTAGAATAAAGGAATAAAGATGGGAAGAATGTTTGACCATACCCAACTATGTGGATGGCAACATTTGTAGTGAAGCCCCTTTGAAATTGGAGTATTGAATACTTGTTCAGGATGTAATAAGAGATTTTGATATGAGGAGAATATGGATTACGGATGAACCGGTGCATTTTGTTTAGGGCGATACTTTTCTGAGTGAACCATGGACAAATAGAAAGGAAACTGTTGCTCCAAGGAGTAGAGTTTGCACAAAATAAATTGGAGTTTATTTTGATATGAAGTTTACCCCAAGGATGAGAAGGAAAGAAGTACAATTGGATTTTAAGAGGGTGAAATGCTAGAAGTGTGGAGCAATAGTGACTCCAAGGATGAGTTAAGGATATACAAGTTCTGAAGTGGACCCATAAGCCGAGGACCTAAGGAGGCTATGTAATCACAAGGGAACCACGCGACTTGATAGAAGTAATATGTTTCTGCTGTAGTGAAGCAGTGCACTTTGCTAGTGATTGTCTCAAGGAGAAGGATATTTGTGCTAAGTAGTTGAGTTGAAGCATGCAATGGAAATGCAGTAGATCATAGTAAGTTGAGAATCGGTGAAGTTAGCAGCCTGGTATTGATTTTGGAATTTATGAGTTGTTACTACATAAGTGATAAGTGAAGACATGATACATGGATCAAGATTTTGGAGGAGAACTAGTGTGATTCATTTTAAGTGTGGTAGCACCCAACACCGTTACCCGAATACACTAGCTGGTGGTTAGTTACGTCAGACTTGGAATTGACTGCCCAAGGATGAGTGTGAGTAATTACACTCAGTTTTGAACCAAGAGAAGTAATGGATAATTGGATGGATTCCTGAAAACTAAGGAAGTTGGATGTTGGAAGTATGATCGTTGCAAACCGATGATGAGACCAAGTGTTACTAGTGACAAGTTGGAGATGAGCCATAACCCACATGCCCCAGGACATGTCAAGAAAGCAAGCACACTCTTACCGAAGGAAAACCCCTGGTAGAAGTTACGACTTTGTCAACAGACGATCTTATAGGTGGTTACGTTAAACCCGAGGGTTGTGAAGAACGATAGATATTTTGTTTGGCTTGCAGAATCAATGGATTTAGGCGAACTTAGTTTGTCGACAAGAGAAATTCTGCAATGCTTGTGAGGATGACCGAGTTTTAGAATTCGAGATTCACTAAACCATATACAAGGTAATGATTTGGGTGCGGGATGGATTGATCACCATACCGACTTACTCTTATTATTCGCCTCTGCTATACGGGATGGTAAATCTGAGTGACTTACCTATAGTAGAGAGACGACGATGTCAAAACCTTGTTTAAACCTTAGAAAGGTATAGAAGTTTTTCCCTTATACACGGCATGTTGTTGCCAACCGTAGGATATACGATGAGGATGAAGCCCAGACCCGTTTTCTGCAGGGACCCAATTAATTTGGTTGATGACCACCATGAGATATCGATATTTGTTTAGTATTGGCGCCAAACCTGTCAGCTAAAAAGAACCAGACCGGAAGAACCTCACCAAGATGAAAGAACACAAGAATTGAGGACAAAGATTATGCCCCTACCGAAGGAGCCCAGAGATGGAGTTAACCCAAAGACCAGAGAAGATCGACACTGTCAACAATAAAGATGGAGTACTTGAGTTTTGAAGGAACCATAACCATGTTTCTAAGTGTGGTAGCACCCGAGACCATACAATCAATGGATTTGCTAGAAGACCCCAAACACTAACATATTTCTTGCTAGCCTCTCCGAATCTCGAGGACGAGATTCATTTTAAGTGTGGTAGGTTTGTAACATCCCAAAATTCTAAATTTTGGAATGTTATATAAATAGATAGATTTGATTGCTTGTTTGATGTGCTGTGTGAAATTGAGTGAATTTTCAACTTTTGAAAGTTAAATGAGAGGGAATAAAATGACTTTCCCAAAACTTTCACTTTGCATTTTGATCTCCGGGAATTCAAATTCTTTTCATCACAAAACCCTGGAGCGAAGATAATATGACTTCTTCCATTTATTAAATGAAAAAGGGTTTTAAAAGGATTTTGAATTCCATTCTTGAAATATTTCAAATTCATAAACTTTATGCAACTTAATGATTTTCCCGAGAGAAGATAAAATGACTTCTTGAAATTATAGGAAATATGAGTTGGAGGTTTTTCTGAAATTTTCTATATCTCATTTTCAAATTTGAGTTATTGGGTTTTATTCAAATTATTTTTCTCGAAAAATAAATTATATAGAAAATAGGGTAACATGATTCCCTACAGCAGAAAATTGGAGAGAAATAAATTTGAAGTCATTTTGGTATTTTAAAAATTTATTTTACTAGATTTTATAGCAACAGTAGCACCTTTTGATTTATTAGATTTTTTGAGGATTTTATTTGACTGTAGAAAAATGTTCATGTTGTAGGAATTCTTTTTCTGCAAATTTTGATATATAATATACCTATATAAAAGCTTTCCCTATTTTCGTTATTTAGTTTTATCTCTCTGTTTCTACTAAAAAAAACTGCACGTGCGCCTTTGTTTATCTGTCGCTTACGTGCGCTGCTTAGTAGCAGAGGGCGCCTCTTTTTCCTTATAGGCCAAGCCCAACAGTTTTTTTTTTCCACTTCGGCCAAATTTTTTTTTAAATTTTTTTTTAGAGAAGCGGCGCGCTTGCTTGCGGCCGGCCCATTAGTTTTTAACCCGTGCAGTTTCCTTTTATTTTAATTATACGTGTATGTTTAGTCCCATATTGCCTAGCTATAGATTTTTAAACCTCTTTTCCACCTATAAATACAGATCCATAGAGCCTCCAAAAATCATCTGATTCGGGTTAAATCAATATTTTGGTTTGACTAGATTCACTTAGAAAAAAATATTTCTTTTCTGCGGCGGAAATTCTGAAGTCGTCTCCTCTCTCCGAAGTCATCTTTTCTCTACCTTATAAAGGTATCTTTCTTCGTATTTTTTTTATATACTCTCGTAGCTTATTATTTATAGACTAGTACGGTAGAATAATTAGATTATCAATTAGTCTATGTATTTATACATTAGACCTAGAATTCTTTTAGCCGTACATATTTTTCTTTCGTAAAACAGCTTGGCTCTGATTTTTCAAATAGCCACAACTTTTTACTCGTTCGTCCAAATTAGATGAAACCAACACCTAGATTTTCGTCTTGATCTCACCTATCGAGTGAATCTATCAAATAAACTTTTTGCAACTTTCAAATTTCGAAATTTGTTCAAATTCATATTCAAACTTTTTTTGAACATATCTTTTTAACCGTAACTCCGATTTAGTTGATTCTTTTTGCAAATCGAAGCTCTTGACCTAAACTTTCTGTTAAGGCCAAATTCACATAATTTTGGTACTGTTATAAATTGGTTCTGTTTCCAGAGTCATTCGTTTGTTTTCGAAGTTTTCTGAAGTGTTTCCTTTGCTCTGTCCGATCTTCTGAGTGATTGCTTATGTGTGGTTACTATTGTTTGCTTACGATAGATTGAACGGAGTGTGACGAGTAGATCTATCACGAGTTCTGAGTGCGAATCTTCTACATCGTCAGTACAAGGCAAGTTCACACTTTGATCATATCTTTTTCATACCCAGTTTTTATGCATTAGTTTCAACCCTCAAACATTGCATGAGTAGGATTGATAACATGTGGGTATTGGGAAGTAGTTGATGAGGTAGGAACCTATTGCCCTGCATTCAAACCCTTGGGAGTTACTATTACGTTATGCTTATATTGCCATGCTATGCTCGTAGACGTGGATTGAGTTTGAGAGTTTTCATGACAGATGTGAGATTGTTAATTAATGGTATACTTAAGGTGACAACTTTAACACACATCTGGGTGGACTGAGGCACATGGGTATTCCAGCGATTGCCTGTTTAGGCAGCTGGGTATTCCAGCGATTGCCTGTTTTTCTTTATGGACCGCCACCCAAGCTCAAAGGAATCATGAGATTATTCATACTAGAAACTTCCATGTGCAGCCACAAGCTATTATGGGCTCTAGCATAGTTGACTAAGTCGTGCGAACTCTTACAGTGGTGGACTAGCAGATGTAGGGGATGTAGGTTGGTATGGTCCACCCGATCGTAAGGTGCTAGCGCTTCTGAAAGACTATGTCTCGGTCATCCGTTTCTCAAACATCATGTAGTGCGAGAATTCCAACGGAGGAGATCGAGTCTTGTTGGGAAAAGTGCACAAACCTCTGCAGAGTGTACAAACTAATCATGATTAGCCGTGTCCCCGGTTATGGACGTATTGAGTATCTAGTACTTGGATTATCATGTGAATCTCATCATGTGACTTTAATTAATTTTGTTGGGTTTTAATGATGATGCTTAATTGGGATTGAGAGGGTGTCTACACTCTCAATGTTTAACAACCACCATGATAGTTAAAATAAAAGTTATTCCTTTGTTGTAGGGAAAAATTGGATTTACGCAAAAACTTTAACCTTACAGCCTCCACCAGCCAAATATGCATGTAGTTGTAGGCTTTGTTCATCATTATCATTATAGTGTGAAATTGCCAGTACATTCAATGTACTGACCGTTTGTGGCTGCAACGTCTCATGTTGCATGATTATCTTACGACGAGTAAGTGATACATTAGGGTTATGATTTCTACACTCAACTTTGCCGTTGGTGTTGATGGGAATCCACGACCTTGTTACTTCCGCTATTTTGGATTGAGGTAATAGTATTTACGTTACTTTATACATGTGATTTACCTTTGTTATAAATCCTCGAGTACTGTGTGTGTCAGCATACCGATCCAGGGATGACACTTAAGCACAGAGACTTGATCCATTCGGGTCGGTCGCTACAAATCTACTCCTGCAATAGATCTGTCACCTAGCGGTTCGTCAAGGACATAATACTTCTGTGCAGCAATGAGGATAATCCTCAGATCACGGACCTAGTCCGTATCATTGCTACTAACATATTTCAACTTAGTTTTCTCTAGAAACATATAAAAACATAGGGGAGCTACAACGCGAGCTATTGATCTACAACAACATAGATATGCAAAAACTATCAGGACTAAGTTCATGATAAATTAAAGTTCAATTAATCATATTAATAAAGAACTCCCACTTAAAAAGACATCCCTCTAGTCATCTAAATGATCACATGATCCAAATCAAGTAAATCATGTCCGATCATCACGTGAGGTGGAGTAGTTTTCAATGGTGAACATCTTATGTTGATCATATCTACTATATGATTCACGCTCGACCTTTCGGTCTCCAGTGTTCGAGGCCATGTCTGTACATTCTAGGCTCATCAAGTTTAACCCGAGTATTCTGCATGTGCAAAACTGTCTTACACCCGTTGTATTTGAACGTAGAGCTTATCACACCCGATCATCACGTGGTGTCTCGGCACGACGAACTTTCGCAACAGTGCATACTCAGGGAGGACACTTGTACCTTGAAATTTTGTAAGGGATCATCTTATAATGCTACCGCCATACTAAGCAAAATAAGAAGCTTAATAAGATAAACATCACATGCAATCAAAATATGTGACAAGATATGGCCATCATCATCTTGTGCTTTTGATCTCCATCTCCAAAGCATCGTAAAGTTCTCCATAGTCACCGGCTTGACACCATGATCTTCATCATAGCGTCGTGGTCATCTCGCCAACTATTGCTACTACTACTATCGCTAACTCATAGTGATGAAGTAAAGCAATTACATGGCCTTCACAATTTATACAATAAAAAGACAACTATAAGGCTCCTGCCGGTTGCCGATAACTTTACAAAACACGATCATCTCATACAATAACGTATAACTCATCATGTCTTGACCATATCACATCACAACATGCCCTGCAAAAACAAGTTAGACGTCCTCTACTTTGTTGTTGCAAGTTTTACGTGGCTGCTACGGGCTTAGCAAGAACCATTCTTACATACGCATACAAAACCACAACGATTTTTCGTCAAGTGTGCAGTTTTAACCTTCACAAAGACCGGGCGTAGCCACACCCGACTCAACTAAAGTTGGAGAAACTGACACCCGCCAGCCACCTGTGTGCGAAGCACGTTGGTAGAACCAGTCTCGCGTAAGCATACGCGTAATGTCGGTCCAGGCCGCTTCATCCAACAATACCGCCGAATCAAAGTATGACATGCTGGTAAGCAGTATGACTATTATCGCCCACAACTCATTGTGTTCTACTCGTGCATATCATCTACGCATAGACCTGGCTCATGATGCCACTATTGGGGAATGTAGTATTTCAAATTATTTCCTACGATCACGCAAGATCTATCTAGGATAAGCATAGCAACGAGCGGGGAGAGTGTGTCTACGTACCCTCGTAGACCAAAAACGGAAGCGTCTAGTGACGCGGTTGATGTAGTCGAACGTCTTCGCGATTCAACCGATCCAAGTACCGAACGTACGACACCTCCGCGTTCAGCACACGTTCAGTTCGATGACGTCCCACGAGCTCTTTATCCAGTTGAGCGTCATGGGAGAGTTTCGTCAGCACAACGGTGTGGTGACGGTGATGATGAAGCTACTGGCGCAGGACTTCGCCTAAGCACTGCAACGGTATGACCGAGGTGTGTATCTGTAGGGAGGGGCACCACACACGGCTAAAATCAACTTGTGTGTCCATGGGTTGCCCCCTGGCCACGTATATAAAGGATGGAGGGAGGAGGAGGCCGACCCTCAAAGGGCGCGCCAAAGTGTGGAGGGAGAAGGAGAAGGAAGGAAGGGGGCGCCCCCTTTCCCTAGTCCAATTTGGACCAGCCAAGAGGAAGGGGCGCGGCCACCCTTGAGGCCTTTCTCTCCTTTACCGTATGGCCCATTAAATATGAATTCCTGTAACTTTCCGGTACTCTAAAAAATACCCGAATCACTCGGAACCTTTCCGATGTTCGAATATAGCCTTCCAATATATCGATCTTTACGTCTCGACCACTTCGAGACTGTTCGTCATATTCGTGATCTCATCCGGGACTCCGAACTATCTTCGGTACATCAAAACACATAAACTCATAATATCGATCGTCATCAAACGTTAAGCGTGCGGACCCTACGGGTTCGAGAACTACGTAGACATGACCGAGATTCATCTCCGGTCAATAACCAATAGCGGAACCTGGATGCTCATATTGGTTCCTACATATTCTATGAAGATCTTTATCAGTCAAACCGCATAACAACATACGTTGTTCCCTTTGTCATCGGTATGTTACTTGCCCGAGATTCGATCGTCGGTATCATCATAACTAGTTCAATCTCGTTACCGGCAAGTTTCTTTACTCGTTCCGTAATACATCATCTCGTGACTTACTCATTAGTCGTTTGCTTGCAAGGCTTATTATGATGTGTATTACCGAGAGGGCCCAGAGATACCTCTCTGACACTTGGAGTGACAAATCCTATTCTCGATCTATGCCAACACCACAAATACCTTTGGAGACAAGGTGTTCCTCCGGTATTCGGGAGTTGCCTAATCTCATAGTCATAGGAACATGTACAAGTCATGAAGAAAGCAGTAGCAGTAAAACTAATGATCAAGTTGCTAAGCTAACGGACGAGTCTTCTCCATCACATCATTCTCCTAATTATGTGATCCCGTTGATCAAATGACGACTCATGTCTATGGCTAGGAAACATAACCATCTTTGATAAATGAGCTAGTCTAGTAGAGGCATACTAGGGACACTTTGTTTTTGTCTATTTATTCACACATGTACTAAGTTTTCGGTTAATATGTGACGCCCGAAGACCGACGTCCCAGAAGATTCCAGAAGATTCCAGATGTTCCGGGTTCTTCCGTGTGCTTCTTTGTGCTTGCTTTTTTTTTCTTTGCATCATGTCATCATGCCATCATGTCATTTTTTTCTTTTGCATCTCAACTTAAATGAATTGTGTGGACCTTCGGTCCATTTAAATCGAGGGAAGTGTGACTTCTCTTTATAACATATACTCCCAATATTTAGGGAGCTATTATAATAAATATTCCATTTGTTTGGAATTAACCAACACACTTGCATATAATCCCCATGCCTCTTTAATTTAAGTTTCACCGTCAAACCTCCCTATATTTCTTTTTCCGTTTATCGAGGCTCCTCCAAAAATCTAGACTCCTTTCAAACTCCTTAAGGCAAGCTAATATTTTTGGTTTGCACGTCCCTTTTTTGTTGGAACTATTTTGTTGGTTTGGTATTATTCCATAAAGCCTTACAAAAATGTTCCATCTTTTATTTTTCCTGTTCATGGCCTCCTTTCTTATTTTTTTCGGACTCTCTCTATTTATTTTTTCTGCTAAGAAATATAAGGGAGAGATTCCAGCCGCAGCGGGCCTCCTCCTTCCCCCCAGCCGGCCATCTAGGACCATCAGGGCATCTCAGCCGCGCAGGCCCATTCTTTCCTCCTTTGGGCCCAACTCCTCCTTCAGGCCGACTCCAGCTGCTCCTAACCCTAGCTAGCGCTCAGCCCGAGTCGCTCGTTCCCTTTCTCCCGCAAGCCGCCGCCGCACCCCCTCGCTCGTCTCCCTCCCTCGCCCGAGCGCCGCCTCCACTCTCGATCTCCCTCTCGCTCCCCAGCGCCTGCGGGCCTTCTTCCACTTCGCCTGGCCCGAGCGACGCCGCGTCAGTTCCTTCCAGCGAGGCCCGAGCGCGCCGCGTCCTTCCCACACCATCTCGCGCAGCACCCCATCTCCATCCTCTCGAACCCCGTCGCCATCTTGCTCGTTCGTCCAGGGCCGCCGCCCTGCTGCCTTGCCGCGCCGCCCGGCCGGCCAGGACCGCCCCGCCCGGTCCTCCTCGCCTCTCCGCCAGCTCCCTGCGCCGTCCCGGCCCTCAGGCCCTCCCCTCCGCTGGACCTCCCTCCGGTCCTCCAGCCTCGTCAGCTCCAAGGCCTCGCCTGGCCCGAGCAGCTCGGCCAGGAGCCCCAGGCCGACGCCTCCTCCCTTCCCGCATCGCCAGTACCGCAGCGGCTGCGCCTTCCTCCGGCCGTGGCCGACCCCAGCAGCGATTCCTCGCCTCTGGACCTCCTCCTCGCCATGGACGCCACCGGCCGCCTCAAGCCCTCGAGCAGCCCGGCAGCCAGGAGCTGTTGCGTCGCCCCGCCAAGTGCCTCACCGGAGCAGCCCCCTCGAGCACCCCGCGGAGCATCGCCCCTTGCTGCTGCCTCCGTGAAGCTCGTGCTGCCTCCACACGTCTCTGTATCGCCAAGTTCCAACGAGCAGCGCCTCCGAGGTTTTCACCAAGTTACATCGTTGATGATGTTTCGTCAAGTTCATCGACCGAGTCAAGTACCTCTACACAAGACCCGTGTACGACTACACCCGGTGTTGCGTCAAGTACATCTACGAAAGACCCGAACGTCTACGAACCGTGTACGACGACCGTCGCCGGAAACACCAAGTACCCCTTCGAACGTTTTGAAGCGCCAAGTACCACTACGAGACCTCAAGTACCACGACGCCGTCGAGCGCCAAGTACCACTACGAGACCTCAAGTACCATGACGCCGTCGAATGCCAAGTACCTCTACGTCGCAAGAACCGAGACCGGCGAGTGCGAACACCCTCAAGTACCTCTACGGAACGAGTACAACTACATGGCGATACGCCAAGTACCCCTCTGATGACAAGTACATCTACGAACGGGAACGCCTACACGACGACACAAGACGACGCGACAAGTACCTCTTCGGAGACGTGAACGACTACGAACGAGAACAACTACTTCCTCTACGTGCATGTACCACTACCGTCGCCCCGTGTACGACTACTTCCCTCTACGAGCGTGTACCCCGACTCGCGAGAACGACTACTTCCACTACGTCCCTCGAAGACCTCGAACCCCTCCGAGAACGTTTGTTCCGAAGGTATAACCCTGAGACGATGACCCGTGTGATGCTTGATGTGTTGTATGAGATGTTGCCCTTGTGTGCACCGTGCCGCTCATCTTTTGTCGTGCTCCTCGGTTGCCTCGTCACCGACCCGTGGGAACCCGGTGACGGGATTACCCCACCTTTCATCTCGTTCGACTCGCTCACGCCACCTTTTTCTTTTGCACCGGTCTCTCAATGAGTTACCGGAACCGAGATGTTGCCGTTGCATCATTTTCGGATTCGTCGCTGTGGCACCCTTTCATTCCACCACGGTGACAAAGACTTCATATGTCTTCATGTTAACCTTTAATTAATAAATTGCATAAACTTGTTCATGTCATCCGCATCATGTTAACAACATTAAAATGTGTGAATTGTTGTTTGCTTAAAATTGCTAAAAATGCATATGGGGATTTTCCCGGAATTGTTGTTGTTATTTCCGGCCTCATTTAAAATGTCTAAATAGTGTAGTTTATTATGCTTCACCTCTTGCCATGTTAAAAACATTTAATCTTGTCTTGTAAATAGCGAGAGTCAATTAAATAAATAAAATGTGGTGTTTTGTCTATATGCAACTCGTTGCATATTGAGCTCCACTTAACTTGTAGTATTTGTTTGTGCATTTTGCCATGCCATGCATATTTAAACCGAACATGCATCATACTTGGATGTGCATCGTATGCCATGCTTATGCATGTGTGTTTACCGTGTTGTTTGCTTCTTTCCGGTTGCTTCTCTTGTTAGCTTCGGTTTCGTTCCGGAGTTGTGAGGATTGCTCGACTATGTTGCTCCGTCTACTTCATGGACTTCTTCTTCTCCCTTGCGAAATCCCAGGCAAGATGATCATACCCTTGGATACCTTTACTACCATTGCCATGCTTAGTAGTCTCGATGCTATCGTTACATGCCGCGCTACCCATCTTTTATTGTCAGCCCTCTCCTTGTTGCCATGAAGCCTCTAACCTTTGACACCTTCCTAGCAAAACCACTGTTTGGCTATGTTACCCGCTTGCTCAGCCCCTCTTATAGCGCTGTTAGTTGCAGGTGAAGATGAAGTTCGTTCCAGGAGGGAACTTGTTGTTGGAATATCACAATATCTATTATTATTATTAACACACCTATATACTGGGCATGGGTGGAAGGCTTGGCCTTTTGCTCGGTGTTTTGTTCCACTCATGCCACCTTAGGCGCCGATAAACCGGCATTATGTTCCTTGATTTTGCGTTCCTTACACGATGAGTGGATGGGGACCCCTTGACCGTTCGACTTTGAATAAAACTCCTCCAGCAAGGCCCAACATTGGTTTTAATTTGCCTCATAATAATAACTTAATTAATTAAATTTGCATAGGGGGTCGCGTCCTCGGGTTCTTAATTCTACATAGCAGGGGGGGTCAGTGCTGATGGTGTTGATCCCAAACGGGGAGCCTGCGGGGTCACCACGGCGAAACTCGAGGATTGATATAAACCCGTAGCCTCGCCCATCCGGTTGTGGCCTGAGACGAGATACGCGCGGCTACTATCAGGGTGTCGACACGCCGGGAGGTCTTGCTGGACTTGTTTTACCATTGTCGAAATGTCTTGTGCACCGGGATGCCGAGCCTGATCGGATTTTCCCTAAGATAAGGAGTGATGATATTATATTTATCACTTCAGCTAATCGTGAGAGCTTGTGATGGGCTAAGTTGGAACACCCCTGCAGGGTTATGATCTTTCGAAAGCCGTGCCCGCGGTTATGTGGCAGATTGGAATTTGTTAATGTCCGGTTGTAGATAACTTGACAAAGGATCCGAAGTAAAACACACAACTGTGTGAGTAACCGTGACTGTCTCTTTTCACTTTGAGAAGAGAACACGGTGGGGTTATGTTTGATTCGTATGTAGTTCAGGATCTTTAGCGATCACTACTTTTGCGACCGTTTGCGTAGATGCTCTTCTTATTCTTGTACTCGTAAGTTAGCCACCATATATTGCTTAGCCGCTGCTGCAACCTCATCACTTTACCTCTTCCTACCCATAAAGCTTTGCTAGTCTTGATACCCATGGTTATGGGATTGCTGAGTCCTCGTGGCTCACAGATACTACAACACCAGATGCAGGTTCAGCCGAGAGTGATGCAGGAGATGGATCAGTACTTCACTGGGAGCTCGATGAAGAGTTTGGTCGTATGCTTGTGACGTTTTCGACGATCAGTAGTGGTTTCTACTAGGATTCGATCTAGACCTGTGGCTTTATGTTGCTTTTGGTATCTTTCTTTTGGTTCTTCGCCCGTAGTCGGGTTGTGATGTTTTCAATGATGTTTTTCTTATGTAATGTATTGTGTGAAGTGGCGAGTGTAAGCCAACTATCTCCTTTTGCAATTTAATCCCTCTTTTACATCAGTCGTGCAAAGATACCAAACTTGCAATCATTCCAGAATGGGCTTATATCTTTAAGTCGTGCCTCGACACGTAGGAGATATAGTCCCATCCTGGGCATTACAAGTTGGTATCAGAGCCTTCTCCGACCTAGAAGCCCCCACTGATTGATCGAATCGTTGACGGTTGAGTCTAGACACACACTTAAAATGTTTTGAGTCCTATATTTATATCGGAGAGTAGGATTTCTTTGCTCCTCATCTCTTTTCATCCTGGTGAGGACTCCTGACGATTACTCTTGTCTCTTCTACTCTAAAAAATGCACCAATTTTTTTTTAGGATCTCGCGAGTATTGTTTGGATTGTTTCGATGTCTTTGTGACGAGAACATTGTTCTCGATGCCTCCTGTCATTAGTGGTTGTGGCAGTGTCCCGGGGAGTTGAGCTCCGAGGTGTTGTCGTCACAAATATATCGCATCAGTTCTACAATACTTAAGACGGCCGACATCGAAAACTCTCCTATGCGGTTAGTGGCAAGATAACCCCGACATCACCCAGTACTGGGGAGGTAGTTCGGGAGTATTGCCATAGCTTGTATAGTGGATGCGTTTCGAAGGTCCGAGGTAAACGGTTTCCGAGAACAACTGGTTATGTGTTGAAGGATGGATATAGCTGGATGTAGGATTAGAGTTGAGTGCGCGATGCTTCCCCTGTATCCCCAACACCTGATTGCATAACTGGAAACTTTCGGAAATTAATAGGTGGGTTCATCTAGTAGTTGATGGGCCTCTAACCCCTCGTTGGTTACCCCAAGTGGAAGGTGTAAGATGCAGTGTTGTGGAAGTTTTTCCCTTAGCAAAGATGCCAAGGATCGAATCCCCAGAGACTCCTAGGTTCAACAAGTAGGTGTCAACTGCTAACGGCGCCGGATTAGCAATCAACGTGGACCTGCACACAGATACAAATAACTTTGCTCCCAACGAGTACAGAGAGGTTGTCAATCCCTCCGGCCTTGTAGTTCACAAAGGATTAAACGCAAATGATAGTAGTGATAGATAATGTTTGCAATAGTAAGTAAAAGCGAAAAGTAAATAGCGGATGTGATCAATGATGGTAATATGGACCGGAGTCTCATGATGTTCACTAGTGATGTCTCTCTCCCCAAAAGAAGATAAAACAGCTATGTGAGGTAAACGAATTACAGCTGGGCAATTGACAGGACCACGAACGCAAACCAATGCTGACTACATTTCAAGAAAGGTTGAGGTTCAAAGCATGGGCGGTACGCCAAAGTAAGTATACCGAAATACATCAATATCTACTACTAATCATCCACCGTGAGATATCTATCCAGAACATCTCGCTGGTATTAAGTTGCGAGCTCCACCCATAGTGTAAACTCAAAGCAACAGACAACTGCATTAAAAGAACTTTGCGTAAAGTAAACAATCCTTGCACCCGCGTGCACAAGCACCATTGTTTTCCCCCTTGTGGCAACAGCACATCCCCTAGACTCATGTTTCTGTCACTCAAGCTAGTCATCGAGGGGCATGAACCCACAATCGAGCATAACGTTCCCTCTTGGAGTCACTACGTATTACTTGGCCAAAGCAATAAATAACAACGGAGAACATGCAATAATTACTTATGAACATAAATATAAAAGAGGTAGATCAAATATATTACTCAATCTCAATCTGAACATAATCTCATAATCCATCGGATCCCAACAAACTCATCATAGCAACAGCATAAGGATTACATATGTGCCTCGATCATGTAGGGTAGCTCACGAGGACTAATTAGTGAAGCACAAGAATGGGAGGAGAACATCACATAGCTACTGGTCATGGACTCATGGTCCAAGGGAGACTACTCACAACTCATCCGGGAGGCGTCCATGGTGGTGGAGAAGCTCCCGATGGTGATCCTCCCCTCCGGCAGGGTGCCGGGAAGAGTTCTCCTGGTGCTCCCGATCTTGGAAGCGGTGGCGGCGGTGGAACAGAGATGAGATCGCGAAAAAGAGTTCCCGTCCCGAGGGTTTCGAAGGACAATCTAAATATATGCCGAAGGGGGGCACCAGACGGGGCTCGGGGGGCCCAGGCGCCCCCCCGGCGCGGCCCGGGGGGGCGGGGTGGCGCCGCCAGGGCGCCTGGAGCCCTGGTGGCCCCCCGGGCTGTCCTTCGGGCGCAAGGTAGGTTCTGGAACGCTGATTTTTTATATGATTTTTCTGGATTTTTCCCGACGGTTCTCGTAATGTGAAAACCTGAAATACAAAAACAGCCGAAAACAGAAACTGGCACCGGGGTGCACTGGATTAGTAGGTTAGTCCAAATATGATCAAAAGTGTATGGAAGTGTATGAATATCATAGCAATATCACCCAAAAGTGGCATGGAGCAAGCAGAAATTATAGATACGTTTTGGACGTATCAACATCCCCAAGCTTAATTCCTGCTCGTCCTCGAGTAGGTAAATGATAACAAGAATAATTTCTGTGGTGACATGCTATTAACCATATAGGACTTTTTCATAGTCATATGACAAAAGCTTACTGAGACAATGATTCTATAGTAATTAAGTTGCCTCATGAGAAAATCACAAATGACTGAAAGTTTTACAACATGACATTGAAGCATCAAAAAGATTTGCAATGAACATGATGTGCAAATATGATAAAGTGATATCTAGCTTGCCCCCTTTAGTGAAGCAAAACATAAATGCAGGGGCACCTTCAAGGTTTAAGTGATGACTAGATACAATGATTTCAGAATAAACGATATCACAATCATGCAAAAGACAATGCTACTTTGGGACAATGCACATTACACTTAGAATGACAATCATGCTCTCAGTAGTTGGTGCTTTAAAAGAAGGTGGAGACTCAACATAAAAGTAAAAGAATGGTTATGTGCTAGAGCTTTTTATTTTGAAAACATAGAAGCAATTTTGTCAACGGTAGTAGTACTTCATATGTGTCATGCATAAGACATCCTATAAGTTGCAAGCCTCATGCATCGAATACCAATAGTGCTTGCACCTTGTCCTAATTAGCTCGGATTTCCATGGGTTATCATTGCATTACATATGTTTCAACCAAGTGTCACAAAGGGGTACCTCTATGCCACCTGTACAAAGGTCCAAGGAGATAAATCGCATTTGATTTCTCGTTTTTGATAGATCTCAACTTGAGGACATCCATACCGGGACAACATAGAAAATAGATGATGGACTCCTCTTTAATGCATAAGCATATTCTCATAAGAGATTGAGGATTAATGTCCAAGCTAAAACTTCCACCATGATACATGGCTTTGGTTGGCGGCCCAATGTTCTTCTCTAACAATATGCATACTCATTCAACCCATGGCAAATCACCCTTACTTCAGACAAGACGAACATGCATAGCAACTCACATGATATTCAACAAAAGTGTGACAGTTGATGGCGTCCCCAGAAACATGATTACCGCTCAGCAAGCAACTTATAAGAAATAAGATACATAAGCAACATATTCTTTACCACAATAGTTTTTAAGCTACTTTGCCATGAGCTATGTATCGCAAAGTTAGTCTGCTTAGTACAGGTGGAGGTTAGCAAAAGACTGGTAGCGACCAACTAAGAGAGCAATGACGGTCATAATCATGCAGAGCGACAAAGCAACATTGAATCAGGAATGGAAGTTATATCGCTACTCAGAAATAAAAGATCATCAAGGCTTGACAGACTTTCTTTACAGTCTTAAATATGCGCGAGCATACGCCAAGTCGATCAAAATAAATTCTCGAAGGAAGATATTACTAAACCATACCACATCATTGGCAAACAAATCATGTTGGTACTCCAATAACACATTGGGAATCCCCCAGCTATTTGAGACTAACCACAAGAAAACCTGAACTACTAAGCGCCATTATGCACGTAGCATCTTTATCATAGACATATTAACCAATGCAACGGAAGCAAACTCTCTTAATAAGGTAAGCATGATAATTAAAGAGAGTTCAAGCAACCAACTAAACAAAAGCTCTTTGAAAAGATAAGCATGAATACTAAGAGCAGAGCATGATAGTAACTATTAAAAGACAAAGAACACACACAGCAAAGATAGACATGAAAATTCTATGTTATGTTCTAGGTAAAAGTGGAGCGTGTTTCTCTCCCACATAAAGAAAGCTGAGTTCCGACTCGTTATAAAAACTAAAAAGAAAACTAAAAGCAAGACGCTCCAAGCATAGCACATAACACATGAAGTGATAAAAATATAGCGGAACGAAAGACGAACTGATAATGTTGATGGAGAAGGGGATGCACGGGGGCATCCCCAAGCTTAGACGCTTGAGTCTCCTTGAATATTTCTTGGGGGTGCACGGGGGCATCCCCAAGCTTGAGCGCTTGACACTCCTGAATCTTTTTATCATCTTCCCTCGCATACTTGAAAACTCCCTTCATACATAACTCATCATAATCTGATTAGCGAGGTTAGTACCCTTAATAAAATAATTATAACTTGCTGGAAATAAAGATATTCTTGAAGGTGTATTGTTTCTCAAGATTGCCAAAAGGTTTTTGCAAAGAAAAAGCAAGCTCTTGGTTTGCAAAATGAAGGAAAGGCAAAATAGGACAGAATCTGTGAAACACAGAACAACAGGTAATTGATTTGTTCGGGGCACTTCTGCAACTCAAATCAAAAAACTCAGAACAGACGCACGAAAGACAATTAAATAGAGAACGCTGTCGAAAAAATTCAGACAAAAAAAGATGATCTGGTGATTTTATACGAATTTTTCTATCCAAGGACATAATCTGTTTCCTGGACAGCACCTCACAACTTTTGAACTTTCTAGCAATCAGAGGCTATACTTGGCACAAATATGAAAAGCAAAGATACAATGATGATGCTACTGTAGTAACAACATCAAGACACAACAAAAGCAAAATAAATTTATTCATTGGGCTGCCTCCCAAAAGCGCTTTCTTTTATGCCTTTAAGCTAGGAATAATACAAAAATGATGCTCTCGTAGGAATACGAGTTGAAGAACAAAAGAGAGCATCAAGAAGCACATATAAATCATATTTAAGTCTACCCCTCTTCCTATGCATTGGAATCTTGTAAAGAAATAAATTATTGAAGCATAAAGCAATAAGCATAGGAAGACAAAACAAGTGCAGCTTCAAAACCTTCAACATAAAGAGAGGGAACTTGATATTATTAAGATATTTAGAACCATGTCTCCCTCTCTCATTAAAAATTTCAGTGACATCATGGACGAACTCAACAATATAAGCATCACATAAAGCATTGTTACCATGATCCACACGCAAAAAGGTACTCTTACTCTCCACATAAGCATCATGAAGAGGATAAAACTTATTATAAAAGAGAGACATAAGCTCTTGCCAATCAAGCAAGTGCGAGTTATCGAGAAGCTTATACCAATCTGAAGCTTCATCTATAAGTGATACGGCGAACAATTTCCTCATGACAAACTCCCTTGATACACCTGCAAGCTTAAATAATGAACATAGTTGTGACAGATATAGCAAGTGTGAACCGGGATGTCTGTCTCCTGCATAACGATTAGCCAAAACATAATCGATAATACCAGCTGGTATTTTATAGGGCACAATTTCAGTAGGGGGAGGAGCAACCACCACAGGTGTGGGGCGTCTTCCCGCAAGCAACGATCCAATAGCAAGGTTGTCCATAAGCATAACTGGTGAAAAGACATAAAGAAAACTGAAAGGTAAACTAACAAGACTAAAAGCAAAGGTAAAAGATAGCGTGCAACTCCCCTATCCTGAAGAGTGGAGTCCCCGGCAACGGCGCCAGAAAAATCTCCTTGATGGGCCTCTAACCCCTCGTTGGTTACCCCAAGTGGAAGGTGTAAGATGCAGTGTTGTGGATGTTTTTCCCTTAGCAAAGATGCCAAGGATCGAATCCCCAGAGACTCCTAGGTTCAACAAGTAGGTGTCAACTGCTAACGGCGCCGGATTAGCAATCAACGTGGACCTGCACACAGATACAAATAACTTTGCTCCCAACGAGTACAGAGAGGTTGTCAATCCCTCCGGCCTTGTAGTTCACAAAGGATTAAACGCAAATGATAGTAGTGATAGATAATGTTTGCAATAGTAAGTAAAAGTGAAAAGTAAATAGCGGATGTGATCAATGATGGTAATATGGACCGGAGTCTCATGATGTTCACTAGTGATGTCTCTCTCCCCAAAAGACGATAAAACAACTATGTGAGGTAAACGAATTACAGCTGGGCAATTGACAGGACCACGAACGCAAACCAATGCTGACTACATTGCAAGAAAGGTTGAGGTTCAAAGCATGGGCGGTACGCCAAAGTAAGTAGAACGAAATCCATCAATATCTACTACTAATCATCCACCTTGAGATATCTATCCAGAACATCTCGCTGGTATTAAGTTGCGAGCCCCACCCATAGTGTAAACTCAAAGCAACAGACAACTGCATTAAAAGAACTTTGCGTAAAGTAAACAATCCTTGCACCCGCGGGCACAAGCACCGTTGTTTTCCCCCTTGTGGCAACAGCACATCCCCTAGACTCATGTTTCTGTCACTCAAGCTAGTCATCGAGGGGCATGAACCCACAATCGAGCATAACGTTCCCTCTTGGAGTCACTACGTATTACTTGGCCAAAGCAATAAATAACAACGGAGAACATGCAAGAATTACTTATGAACATAAATATAAAAGAGGTAGATCAAATATATTACTCAATCACAATCTGAACATAATCTCATAATCCATCGTATCCCAGCAAACTTATCATAGCAACAGCATAAGGATTACATATGTGCCTCGATCATGTAGGACAACTCACGAGGACTAATTAGTGAAGCACAAGAACGGGAGGAGAACATCACATAGCTACTGGTCATGGACTCATGGTCCAAGGGAGACTACTCACAACTCATCCGGGAGGCGTCCATGGTGGTGGAGAAGCTCCCGATGGTGATCCTTCCCTCCGGCAGGGTGCCGGGAAGAGTTCTCCTGGTGCTCCCAATCTTGGAAGCGGCGGCGGCGGCGGAACAGAGACGAGATCGCAAAAAAGAGTTCCCGTCCCGAGGGTTTCGAAGGACGCTCTAAATATATGCCGAAGGGGGGCACCAGACGGGGCTCGGGGGGCCCAGGCCCCCCCGGCGCGGCCCAGGGGGGGGGGGGGGCGCCAGGGCGCCTGGAGCCCTGGTGGCCCCCCGGGCTGTCCTTCGGGCGCAAGGTAGGTTCTGGAACACTGATTTTTTATATGATTTTTCTGGATTTTTCCTGACAGTTCTCGTAATGTGAAAACCTGAAATACAAAAACAGCCGAAAACAGAAACTGACACCGGGGTGCACTGGATTAGTAGGTTAGTACAAATATGATCAAAAGTGTATGGAAGTGTATGAATATCATAGCAATATCACCCAAAAGTGGCATGGAGCAAGCAGAAATTATAGATACGTTTTGGACGTATCAGTAGTTCTAGGCATTCTTTCAACGAGTGCATGATATGAAGTTCGGGGTTCTACATTGAGTGAAGTGGTTTTATGGGCTTGTTCTGATCGGGAGTTGCATCTTAAAGGGTCCTTGGCTATGCTGACCCGGGGATTGCAAAACCCTTTTGTAACACGTTCCATAAGCTTTCAGCACGAATATGTGGGACGAAGCTTCTATCTTGTATTTGTTCTATCTGTTCCTTGTTGCTTTATTTACCTTTTGTTCTTCCAAGTGGCTTCTCGACAAGTTGATGTACCTGCGGAATTCATTCGTTCAATTCTCTGTTCGGATAGATATGTTGCAACATAATCTTTTTCATAAACATAATCTTCTTCATAAACATATCTATCCTTTGTTTTGATTTGATTCTGGTATTCGGGTTGCTTCGATGTCAAATGTTGATTCCATACCTTTCCTAATCGGTGTTCTCATATTTCTATGAAAGTGCTAGTCCTTCTTGATCATCGAGATGGTCATGTTAAATTCTTTTCAACCGGTGTCCATTTTGTTCGTCTCAAGTTGTCTTTGTTTTCCCCACCCTCCCTCCCTTCTCTTTATGGAGCTGGAATTCTTAATGAAGTATCCATTTTATTCATGTGATATTTCTTCATTCTTTTCCTTCAATGTTCTTATCCGGTGATTTATCGTGAAGATGCTCAAGAGCTTCAAGTTCATCATTCTTTTGTTCTCAAATTCTGCCGGTGGATGTAATTCAAGATTTCGGTGTTGATCTTATCCTTTTCCTCATTTCACAATGCTTTCTTATTCCGGTGCACCAATTAATCATTCTCCTCTTGCTATTCATATCCGGAGTGCTGAAGATTCATAATTCCATTCTTAATCCGTTCAAATTATTTTTGAGGATCGTCATCTTATTCAAGCCTTTTTAATTCATCCGGTGCAATATCTCTTAAGCAATCTTTTTTTCCAACGGTGATTTCTTTGAGTGGGCCCTAACCCACAGGTCTTTTCCCAGGATCTTACCTGACTCTTCTATTTTTTCTGGAGTTATACTCAAATTCTTTTCAAAGTGTGACGTAAGAATGATTTCCATCAGTCACATGCCTTCTCCAAGCTTGTTTTCAATTATTTCCATCTTTAGCTCCACCTTCCTCTTGTCATTCATCCGGAGTATCTCGAAATTCTTCATGGCATTTCTCGTCTTCACTCTCAACATTTGGAGACCGGAGAAGTGTTTCTCTTAAATCTTGGCCGTACTCTCAAGATTCTTCATAAATTCTTCTTATTGTGATCCTCCGAAGGCCATCATCTCAGAAGATTTCTTCGTTCTCAGTTTTCAACTTCGTCCTCCAACTATTCTTCATTGATGTCTCTTCGTTCGTCTCCATATTTTTACGGTGGTTCTTTCAAGATTACTCTTCCTTGTTATCGTATTAATTCATTTGTTCTTTTCATAATCCTATCGGTGGTTCGTTGAAGATTTACCCAAGTTTGTGCGAGATCTCTCTTTAATTCTTTGCAACGAGAATAAGTAGTATGCCAAATCCTTGGGTTGTCATCAATTTATATTGGTGAAGGAGATGCATGACATAATTCTTATTCTTATTCCTTCAAGGTGATTTAATTCTTTTGTCTGGAGCTTGTTCATCATATCATATCCTTGGTGTTAAGTTGTTCATCTTGTTTTCCGGAGCTCCAAGTTATTTCAATTATGTCATTTCAAAGCTCCATCTAATTCATCACATGCCTTGAATCTTATTTTTTTCATCTTTCACTTCCCATGCTTTCATTACGGGAGTTTTCATGGTGGTTCATCATGTTTTAATTCATCCTCGAAGTCTTCATCAAGTTTCTTGTTGGAGCTCAAGCATTCTTCATCACGCATTCCAATTGCAATCCGTTCTACCTTATCTTTTCAGATGGTGGTATGCCATTTTTGACAATTTCCCTTCATGTTTCATGATTCACAAGTTGTCAGGAATGAGATATTTAAAACCATCTTTTTCCTTGTTCAGGAGATCTTTCAACCATTCAATTTATTCATTGGAGTTATCTTGGGTTGTATTTCACCTAAAGCTTTCCCTAAGGATTGTTGCTAATTATGGTGCTTATAAATGACCCAAGTTCTTCATTTATCATTCCGGCGAGATAAGTTTCTTTTTAATCTCCTTGTTGATCTCAATCCAATCAATTGTTTCCGTTAGTGGTTGGTTGTCACCTCATAATTTTGAGATGTTTTCCATAAGCCCACAACGAGCTTATTCCTTTCATTGTTGGATTTTTCCAACAACTCTATTCAACCCTTCTTCGTAAGGATGCTCTTTCAAATTCAATTTTGAGAGAAGTTGTCATTTTCGTCTCCGTTCTTTCTTCCCATTGATCTATATTCTATTCTTTCATTCCGGAGGCATTATGATATTGCTCTCTTTAACCATCATATCGTTTTATCGAGATCATGTTCTTTCCTTGTTTATCTATTTAACCGGAGTGTTGTATTCTCCACTCTATTTCTCTCATCTCATCTAGTTTTGCCTATCTTTTTAACCGGAGTGCTGTCTGAATCTTTCTTACCCCTTGTGCCATTCTTTTAATTGTTCCGGAGGCTATGTGTTGTTGTTTTCATCAAGTATCATTCGATCTTCTCAAGTTCTTGTTAATTCTTTCAATTTTCAGACGGAGTGCTGTCCAATTTATTTCGTTCTTTTCCTTCTCAATCCTGGTTAACCTCCAGGGTCGGCATGAATAATAAACATTTATCATGATATAAGGAAATAAATAATAACTTTATTATTGCCTCTAGGGCATATTTCCTTCAGTCCTCCTCTTCATCGTCGATGTCGTCCTCCTTGTCCTCCTCTTCAGCATGGAGCTCTTTCGATAGCGGTCGCAAACTAGGCACCCGCTCCTGTCAGGACCGGGCTAATAGAACGGTGATATGCCTTCCAGGGTCGGCCTATTACATGTATCAACAGAGAAGAATTAGCATTAACAAGATCAGGAGAGAAGAATTAGAAAAACTGGAGCCAAAATACCAAGAAGAGACCATTCAAAAAATGACAGTTATTTAGACTAGAATGATGACACAAATTCAGCTAGTACCATGATTTTTGTCCTCCAGCTAGTTAAAATGAAATAGCAGCAGCAATTCAAATAATTTAGCAATTTGAAACAACAACAACAATTTAGGGGTTGAGCAAAGCTACAGGGGCTCTATGTTTTGACTTAAATAGCAGTAGCAGCAATTTTGACTTAAACAGCAGTAGTAGCAATACAAATTGTTAGTTCGCTGCTAGCTTGTGTAGGTACAACAAGGTTATCAATCAATTAATTCAGTCCGAGCAGTTAACAGCAAGGCTGTGTAGGTAAACCACCGGGACTGAAATACTAATCAGAAGAGTGATTGATACTTGTGGCTGAGAGTGATCATGCTGAGTGAATCAATGGATTCTCAACCGCGTGACAACATGAATAGCATAAGCTAAAATAAACTACTCATGGCAGCAACTGCACACAGTGCTACGTCCTCAGTTCAAACTTACCGACACCAAATCTGAATTAGACTAGCTGACAGCCTAGCACAGAAACTGAAGAAGAATGATGAAGCAGCAGCGAAATGCTTACGGCGGGTACCTTTGGAAGCCATCGTCAGCATGAAGCTTCACCGGCAGAGAAGCTAACCGGTGCATCATGGCCCTTCAGTTCTTCCATAATCTTAAAAGCTTGCTTATTCCAGACTACGACAGATTGATCATCACCTCTAGAAACTATTTTGCCATGATCTCAACTAATAGCTCAAACTTTGTGCTTCTCACGACTTGTTCATCCTGGAACTCACGACAAAACATGAATGAAGGCAACATCTGCAAGTTATCAAGCAACATGGTTAGAACAAGAAAAATGCGACACTTTTTCATTTAAGCATAGAAGGACAAGGTCAATAGCATTTCAATGTTTGAAAAATGAACCAGAATTTCAATGTTTGAACAGCAAAAAAGTTGATACAGTAGATCATATGCGGTTTAAATCAGCCCCTAAGGAGAGACACGTTGACACATTCATTTGGCTGTAGAAATTGAACCTCATAAACATGCAAAGAAAATAAGGAGCCTAAGAATACCCTTCATAATATACTATCATATTGGAAGAATAAACTTCAGAACATATCAGAATATACTATCAATGTAGAGCATAGTTGTGTAATAGCTAGCTAACCAGTGGAACTCATGTAGTATTGTTTCTGTTCATTCAGTTAACAATGGCACAGTAATTTTAGGGTACAACCTTCAGTACCAAATGGCACAATAATTTTAGGCTGGATAATTGCAAGCCAAGAAGGGTTAGCACGGCTAAAACTTGTAGTGGTTTCAACATTACAAGATTGTACACTAGTAGTTGGTACTGATGTTGTTTGACTGTATCAACACTACCCCTGCTGCTCAACATTACATATATTCAGATACATTAGACTGCAAATTGCATACTATGGTTGTATACTGATCTAGCATTATAATCTCAATCACGGGCAAAATGTATTAGCTACCAAAGAAGGGCTTCGAATCAGACATGCAATCCCAATCCCATTCCCATACAGTACATACAGTGAGATCCGATCTGAAACTTGACTCAATCCCTAATTTTGCACCTGGGAGAAACCGCTAACAATGTACCTGATGCACACAGGCTACCTGATGGATGAAATCCACAGCCCTGGCAGCGATTGCCTCCTGCTCCTCCACCGCGCGTCGCCGGCGAGGCGGCCTCGCCGATGCGCGCAAACAGTCCAGCCGCTGGAGGTTTGGGCGGCGAGGTCGCAGGAGGAGTACTTCCCAGAGGGCCCGAAGATGCGGGTGCCCCCTTGCTCGTTCCCACCCTTGGCTGGCACCCACGTCGGCCGCGCCTCCGACGAACAGAAACTGCTCGCCGGGAACCGCCGCGGCTTTCAGGCGCTCCTCTGTAGTAGTTGGAGAGGGGTGGGGGCGCGATGGAGACGTCGTCAAATTCCTGGTTGACGGAGAGCTGTGGACGGCGTGGGGCAAAGCCACCACAAACCAGCCAGAGGTGAGGTTGGGGGCCCCCGCTCGATCTGGTGCGGGAGGACGAATGAGAACGACTGGGACGGGTGGCGGAAGGGAGGATGGACGGGGCTAGGGGAGGAGGGGCCTGCCGGCGATGTGTGAGAGGCGGTATCGTCGATTTGGATCCGGAAGGAGGCCAGGGACGGGGAGGAGGTGGCGGCGGCGAGGAGATGGGGACGAGGGAGGAAGTGGTCGATGGGAGGAGTTAGGGTTAGGGTAGTTGGACTGCGGGTGGGGGCTTCCCTTTTCATTTTCTTTTTTTTCTTCTTTTCTGCAGATAGATGTGGGATCTGGGATGGAGGGGTGGATAGATGGATGGATGGATGGATGGATAGGCGCCATGTCATCGATCCGTGTGACAACTAAACCCACCAATGAGAATAGAGCACATGTAATTGTGTTTTTCCTTTTGATTTTCTTTTACTTTTTCACATGAAAATTTCAAAAAAAAAATGATCTCTTATTGTACATGGGGATTCATATTGGAATGGCAAACGATGTTCCAAAGGAATTTTCATTTTCTTTTCATGAAAAATTTGTTTGTCAATTTTTTGAGTGCCCGAAATGAGTTTTTTTGTGAAGGACCTACCATATATTTGTTGCAAAATTTGAACAAATCAATTTTATAAAATACTAGGCCATATTTAATGCACAATTCACCAAATTTTTGGGTGTCAAAAGTTTTGATCCACCTCTCGTGAAAAAGACAAATTTCGGCCGATTCAGCTGGAAGTGGGTCAAATTTGAACTGTAACTGTCTTGTAGTTTGCTCTTTATTTTTTCTAAAAATCATTTCTAGGTACTTAAGTATCTATTTAATCAGGGAAACACCAAAAAAATACCAAGATTCAACCACTAGCTAGGAACGGTCATTCCCACCGTTTTGACCGCATTTTGAAACGGGCATAAAAAAATTCAAAAAAAAATTCAAAAAATTGGAAACCTTCACATTGTGTCATTATATATGACCAAGTTACCAGGAAAAATAATAAACTTGTAATACGGCAATTATTTTAAAAAAGTGTTCTCAGAAATGAGCTATCATGCGTGAAGATTCATGGCTTTCAAGCCAAATGATCAATCCTATGGCCACATTCATGGCATAGTTTGTTCAAATGATCTCATATTGTGCAAAAGGGTGCATCTTGGAATGGCAAACAATATTGCTTAAGGAAGTTTTCATTTTCTTTGGACGAACAAAATTTTTTCATTTTTCGAGTGCCCAAAAGGAGGTTTTTTTGTGAAGGACCTCCCAAATAATTGTTGCAAAATTTGGCCAAATCAATTTTCTAAAATACTAGGAAATATTTAATGCACAATTGACAAAAATGGTTGGGTGTAAAAAGTTTTGATCCACCACTCGTGAAAAAGACAAATTTCCGCCGATTCAGCTAGAAGCGGGTCAAATTTGAACTGCGGCTGCCTCATAGTTTGCTATTTATTTTTTCCAAAAATCATTTCTAGTTACATAAGTACCTATTTAATCATAGAAACACCAAAAAAATTCCAAGATTCAACTACTAGCTAGGAACGGTCATTCCCGCCGTTTTGTCCGCATTTTGAAATGGGCATAAAAAATTCAAAAAAAATCAAAAAATTGGAAAGCCTTCGCATTGTGTCATTATATATGACCAAGTTACCAGAAAAAATAATAAACTTGTAATACAGCTATTCTTTTAAAAAAGTGTTCTCAGAAATGAGCTATCATGCGTGAAGATTCATGGTTTTCAAGCCAAATGATCAATCCAATGGCCATATTCATAGCATAGTTTGTTCAAATGATCTCATATTGTGCACAAGGGTGCATCTTGGAATGGCAAACAATATTGCTTAAGGAAGTTTTCATTTTTTTGGACGAAAAAATCATTCTCCATTTTTTGAGTGCCCAAAAGGAGGTTTTTTTGTGAAGGACGTCCCAAATAATTGTTGCAAAATTGGACCAAATAAATTTTATAAAATAATAGGACATATTTAATGCACAATTGACAAAATGGTTGGGTGTAAAAAGTTTTGATCCACCTCTCGTGAAAAAGACAAATTTCCGTCGATTCAGCTGGAAGCGGGTCAAATTTGAACTGCGGCTGCCTCATAGTTTGCTATTTATTTTTTCCAAAAATCATTTCTAGTTACATAAGTACCTATTTAATCATAAATACATGGTTTGGTGGCGATACGTCGAGGTTTGGGCGGTGGTCGAGGGCCCCAACTCTAGAGCGCGTAAACTCGCATGCCCGCCGCGTGGTCACCGCGTGATTGTGGCGTTGCCATGTGTTCTGGGCGGCCTAGTCATGTCTAGTGGGTTGGCCACTCCCCAGGTAGGTGCTAGGAAGAAAATTACAACATAAGATTCTCACGAGGAGACCGATTGATGCTCAAACATGAATTAGCAGCCAAGTGTTTGATTAGCGGTACGGGAAATGCACATGGCTAATGGGCGTGAGTTTTGGTTGAGGATGATCAGTTACTAAGAAGACCGTCTTCACAAATTTTCAGCTCAAAAGGAGCAGTCTAGGTGGTACTTGCTTTGCAAAGTATCACACTGGACATAAATACGAATGTTGAAGATGGGCTCAAAATAATGAATGGATTGAGCTGGCATTTGGTGGAGGATAGTTATTTGGGCATAGGAAAGCACTGTAGAAAATGGATACCATTTGGACATGCCAAAGTGGTACTTCCTTCACAAAGTGTTTTTTTGAACAGAATAGAAAAATGAATATTTTTGAATTATTTTTGAACTAGGCAAGGAAGGTTTTTTTTACATATTTGACGAAGATACGACCCAAAGAATTTATGAGATTTTTTGGGGAATTTTGGGAATGACAGAAATATAGGTTGCTTCATAACCTAGGGCAAAAACTGCCACATGGACATGACACATAGGCAAAACTGATGAGGTGGCGCCTAGTCATAGCAACCCACCACAATTTACAAGGTTATGACCATCTATATTGGTCATGATCAACTAGACATAAGGCAGCGAACCAGTGCTATCTGCTTTATGACCATTTCGTGTAAGGAAATTATGACCTTTCGTGCCCCCCGAACAGCTTTTGACCAATTGGTCTGAAATGGTCATAGATCTATGACCAATTCTTCCAGGGTCACTAACAAAAGGTCATAAGTTGACATATTTCTTGTAGTGATGAAGCGGGAGTGCATGGTTCCTTCTGTCCAAGCTCCTCCCCCCATCAAAGTCCAACGGAGGCAGAGTGCATTCGAGCACGTCGTCGGACTCAACCCGATCGCTCCACAACCGGGGCGGGGCTGAAACTGGCTGAAAGGAACCAAACCTCAACACATTAGTGGGCACCGATGTCGAAGAAACAGTCCCACAATTCTCAACAACAAGCTCGTGCGTTTTTTTGTTGAGAAAGCGTACATATACGATACGTACGATCCACACAAGGCTCCAACCGTTTAGCTCTCAGCTTCCAGACCTCACAGCACAATACATGCATGTGTTACATGATCAAGGCCTTAATCATGCACGCATGGTCATATGCCCCGCCATGCATCATGACTAACAACATTACTCGACCGAGAATAGGCATCTCATCATTCATCGATAACCGGTAGTCGAACAAGGAAGGAACAGTAGGGAGATATATGATATATATATATATAGTGAGAGAATCAATAGACCAGATTAACCAATATATGTTATTGAGATGCTTGACGGCCGAGGGCGAGGGCGAGGATCTGCTAGCTTGCGCTATGTTTGCTTGTTGCCGCCGCCGCTGTGCGAGGAGCAGGCCCGCAGCACGGCCTGCTTCACGACGTGCTCATCCATGTTCTCCACCGGGTTCTGCAAGGTTTGCATATAGAGTGGAAATCGTCATACGGCTTATATACAGTAGCTAATTTGGTTTCTTCTTTTGGTCAGAAGTACTAGTGCTCCTTCCGTATCAACAAAATACAAGACGTTTTTGTAGGCTAGTTATATTTTGGTACAGAGCTTAGTACGTATTAGCTTGTTACCTCCCCTCCTATGGCTTCTAGGCGGAAAGTATCCGCGCAAGTGGCCGTGGCTTGGAGAACGCTGAGGCCCAACTCATCGAAGGCCTCGAGGATGGAAACCAGAAGCCCCGGGCAGCTCTTGTCTGACAACGCATTGACGAGGAACGACCCGTGTCCTAGGGTTTCAACGTTCACCTGCGGGTACCAGATCAATTAAGCAACGGATAAATGCAGGGAGGGTTTTGGAAGCTTTATGCATGTGTGTAGGAGCGGTCCTACATCTACATATGTATGTATGTATGTATGTATGTACTCCTACTGTTTCAATACAAATCTCCCTGCCTTGTGTTAGCATGTGTGAAAAGGAAAAGAAGAAACGTCAGTACTCTTATACTCCCTCTATAAAGAAAAATATAAGAGCGTTTAGATCACTACTTTAGTGATCTAAACATATTTCTTTACGAAGGAAGTACTACCTAGTACTCCCTTCGTCTAGGTGAGTAAGTCATCTTACGAAAACCAAATAATCCCAAAACACTAAGGCACGGTGCATTAACTACCATCTCGTTTTTTGTTTATTGACATAAATAAAGGAATCAACCAATAAGAAATGTGGGGTGTGTCTGTGTTTAATGACTTAAAGCTACCAAACACGACATGCAGTGGTTAGTTCATTGCATGCAATGCTATTAATTAGCAAATGAACATTAACTTTTCTTGTTTTCCCCTCTTCCTTGGTCACGGTGCACAACCTAAGATGACTTAGAGGGTGTTTGTTTCCAGGGACTTATTGGTCTAGGGACTTAAATAAGTCCCTATAAGTCCCATCTAAACCAAACAGGAGGGACTT
The DNA here is from genome assembly GCA_902687465.1 of Secale cereale. Taxonomy (NCBI): domain Eukaryota; kingdom Viridiplantae; phylum Streptophyta; class Magnoliopsida; order Poales; family Poaceae; genus Secale; species Secale cereale. The sequence goes on along the minus strand of LR738712.1, from coordinate 440,646,534 downwards.
ACAGGGACTTAAAGTGGGCATTTGGGACTTATCAAATAAGACTCTCAAGGAGGGACTTATAGGGACTTATAGTTGTAATATGGTCTACTAGTACATGTTAAGTCCCAGGAACCAAACAGGTAGGGACTTTTTAGGGACTTATGACTTATAAGTTGGGACTAAAATAAGTCCTAGGACTTATGAACCAAACATGGCCTTACTCACCTAGACAGAGGGAGTAACAAGTACTCTCTCCATTCCAAAATAGATAACTCAAATTTATACTAACTTTAGTACAAAGTTAGTACAAAATTGGGTCATCTATTTTAGAACGGAGGAAGTATATATGCAAGAAACAAATCAAGCATTCGTGCGTACCGTCGGATAGGAGGTCTGTCTGCTGCGTGAGTCTTGCGCCGCGCAAGCGATCTCCTGATTCAGCATCACCACCTTGTGCTTCAGCTCCTTGATGTACTTGGAGGCATCCATGATTATGGACGTGTTGCTCAGCTGCAGCAACACATGACATCCATCTACTTAATTAAGTCGCCCAGAAAGAAAGAAAGAGCTAGCAGGCATGGTGAAGATCGCACAACCAGCTCGCATGGAGATTGCACAACTGGGACGGAAATTGACAAACTATAAGGGGAGGGGATGGATCAATTACAGCATGGGAGTGGGTGAGAGAGCGAAGGAGTTGCAGCTTCTCCTGCAGAGCTGCCGCTTTCTTGCGCTCCCTCGACATCATATCTCTCCGACCTCTCTCCCTCTCTAGCACCGTAGCACAATCTCCCAATAGAAGCGAGGCGAGAGAGACAGCAGAGTGGAAGAGAGAGCTTGTGTGGGTGGGAGCAGCTTATGGCTTAAGAGCATGGAACACCGTGAAAGGAGAGAAGGCTGGAGCTCGCTCTCCATATCTATATAGTGGTCTCCCCGGGGGTCACTCACGTGACCTTCCGCTTTTCATGTATTACCTTGGTACTAAATTACTTGTCTTAACCCTAAAACGCCTCTAAACAAATACTCCCTCCGTCCCAAAATAAATGTCTCAAGCTTAGTACAACTTTGTACTAGAATTCGTACAAAGTTGAGACACTTATTTTGGGACGGAGGGTATACTATAAGGAATAATTCGGGACGAAAGAAGTATAAATTATTGTTGCTATCTTCCCTACTCGCTCGCTCCGTCTAATTGTATATATAAGTCATCTTACAAAGACTAAATAATCTCAAAACACTTAGACGTGGTGCATTAACTTGCACCTCGTTTTTTTGACATGAATAAATGAATCAACCAATACGAAATGTGAGGCATGTATGCTTTTAATGACTTGAGACTATCAAACACCACATGTAGTGGTCAATTTATTACATGCAACGTTATTAATTAGAAAATGAACATTAACCTCTCTCGTTTTTCCCCGCCTTGATCATGGTGTAGTACAACCTAAGATGATTTATGCGCCTGGACGGTTAATATCCCTCCGCCCCATAGTACATTTTACAAGATATTGGCTCTGTTTGGATACTATAACTCAGTTAGATGTTAGAGTTAGATTCTAACCCTGAACTAACTCTAACCAAAGAGCTGTTTGAATGGTAGGGTTAGATTGACAATAAATACTTTTTCTCAATCATTTGACTACTCTAGTGTGGGAGGGGTAACCTTTTTTACTAATTTTTGTAGTGAGCCTAGGAGAACTAACCCAAATAAACTCCTCTAGCGTCGGCTAGTTTTTTGGGATGGGTTAGATCCAACTGACCCAAACTAATCTATCATGTTTGGACACTTTTGGGTTATTTAAGCCCCAACTAACTAAAACTAACTCTAACTTAGGAATCTAAACAGGGCCATTATGGGACAAAGGGAGTAACATCGAAACATGTAGCCATCTGATCGATAGCCGTACTCTCATGTTTTCATGTCCCATTAAACGCTAAAATGGTTGAATGCCACTTATTTCATTCTTGAGCTTTTAACAATAAAGTGGGGGAAGACAATAGAATTGTTTTTCTTTTGGTGCGCACGAGGTTGCTGACATGGATATTACCTTTTTATTGGGCAAACGAGGGTCTTAGGTTGTGTTTGGTTGGAGTCATGGACCGGAATGGCATGGGTCCGACCCATTCCCAGGCCTCGTTTTCGCGTTCGGTTAGACAAATGGACCGGAACCCACTCATTCCCCCGGACCAAATATTCGGCCCAGATGTGGAACGAAGTGAGACCTCGAAAACGGCCGGACCACGCGGAACCGCTCAACCTCTCACTCTCGCAACCCTATCCCCTTGCCCTCCTAGGTGCGCTGCCTCCCCATCCTTTCTCTAACTCCCATCTATCTGAGCGGCGCCGGCTGGTTCCTCCCTTCCCCGCTGGCCGGTTCCTCCCTTCCCCACCGCCCGCTAACCCCTCTCTTTCCTCTCGCGATTTGCAACAGAATACAAGGGAGCTTAGTCTGGATCTTGTTGCGGCGCTTGCAGAGGATTACCAGTGAGGCGGCGCCGGCTTCCGGCGAGCTGACAGCGGCAACAAAGGCGCAACACAACATCTGACTCTGAAGGTAAAACAATCATCCTTCCTCTTGTATATGCTGCTGCTGCTCATGTATATTTCCAGCCAAGAATCATCACTTCCTCTTGTATATGCTGCTGCCGCTCATCACTTCCTCTTGTATATGCTGCTGATGACTCATGGTTGTTGGTGATTCACTTTTGTTGCTTTATGTTGTGAAAATCAGTGTCTCCTTTCCTAATCTGTACCAAAATACATGCTGTCCAATGTATCTTTGCAATATATATGTTGATGTAAGCATCATTGGTAGCCATATTTTTGATATTATGCATCACTTGTAGATGGTCAAGAAGATGAACAAAAGAAAGAAGATGGTTAGAGGAGCTGCTGTTTTTGTTGCACTAGCTGCAATGGCAGTCATTGTGATGGCAGCGGTAGATTTTGATCTCCGCTTCACGTATGTATTCGCTAGTTGGGAAGGGTCAGCACACGATGCAACCATTTTAGCTGACGCGTTAACGCGTGAGAGAGGCTTACAAGTACCACCAGGTAAAGAGTTGGCTTAGATAGAAATTGTCCATATGTTCTTTGCCTCAAGAAACCATTGTCACAATTATTTGTTTCACCTTTTTAGGGAAGTTCTACCTAGTTGATGCCGGTTATGGAGCCAAGCCCGGGTTCTTACCACCTTTTCGTGGTGTGAGGTACCATTTGAATGAGTGGGGCAACAATCCAGTCCAAAATGATAAGGAGCTATTCAACCTTAGGCACTCTTCACTACGAGTGACGGTAGAGAGGGCTTTTGGATCTCTCAAGAGGCGTTTCAAAATTTTAGATGATGCCAAACCATTCTTTACTTTCCCGACACAAGTTGACATTGTTATAGCTTGTTGTGTTCTTCACAATTATGCACTATCACAAGGGGTTGATGAATTTATTATACCGAAAGTGACATGGACCACCCAACCAATTCGAACATCAAGGCAACAAGCAAGTGACACTAGGGCCGTGTAGATCGTAGGCTACAAATGGCAGCCCAAATGTGGGAAGATAGAAAACTCATGTTTGCTAATCTATGAGTGTGTCACACTCCATGTATTTGTATCATTTACTATATTTGAACCATGTATTTGTGATGTTTGGACAACTACATTTGAATTTATTTGATGGCTGGACAAATTATATCATTTATTCTATTTGAACCATGTATTTGTGATGTTTGGACAACTACAGTTGAATTTATTTGATGGCTAGACAAATTGTATCATTTACTCTATTTAAACCATGTATTTGAAATGCTACAATCCATGTTTTCTCAATCTTTTGTTGGTTGGACATAAATGGCGAGTGTTGAAGTAAGCGCTGCAAGTGGGAGCTCCGGGAGAGCTGGGATCATTGTATGGACTAATTCCATGACGAAAACCATGCTTGTTTTTTTGGCTGGTCTTGTTGCTTATGGGAAGAGAGCTTCAAGTGGATTCAGGGATGTGCATCATAGACAATGTGCTGCTGTTTTTGGCTAGTCTTGACAGATGTATGGCTGTAGTGCACTTTGATTGCTTTTGGAGATTTGGTATGTGAACTTGACATGTGTGGATGTCAAGTATGTGAACTTGACATGTATGGCTCTATTGCACTTTGATTGCTTTTGGGAAACCTGTGTTATATGTGTTGTTGAAACCTGTGTTATATGTGTTGCCAATATATATTGTTATGTTTTCTTTCTTGAAAATACAAATAAAATGCTGCCGTAATTTTGAATTTTATGTCATTCCATTTTTCATTCCGTTCTTCCAACCAAACAGCGGAACGGAACCAACATGTTCCGCTCTTTTGCTCCTACCAAACACAGGAATGGAACGGACCCATTCCTCTGGAATGGAACCATTCCATTCCATGACAGTTGGTTCCCCAACCAAACACACCCTTAGTGTTTCATAACATCTGATACAAGCATAACGAGTTCACACTGTACTGTTTGCATAGGTATAGGACGTACACAACTGACACCACACACACGCACTAATGGATGCAAAATACATAGCCACACATGACTAATATAGTTGACCGTCTGCTCCAAGCGTAGACACAACCATAAGCATCGGTTAGGATTCCTATTGGTAAAGAATATATCACGAATAAAGCCACGTTAATTTTTTGACAAAGGGTGAATTTTATTGACTCAAAAAAGTATCAAGAGAATACAATATAATGAGCACACGCCTGGCCTCTGCATAAAAATGATAAATGCACACAATCAACTCAACACACATGCATGAAAACACACCAACAACTAGCAATGTCCTAAGACCAAAAACTATGCGTAGGCGTGAAAAAATAAAAAGAAAAAAGAAAAGCCCCAAAGCGAAGAGATCAGCGATCGACAAACTACAACTCAGACCATATCTGCACCAAGCATTCACGCCACATGGATTAAGAGGATCTTCAATGGCAACGCCCTCAGGAAGGAAGCGAGTTTCAACTGTCGTCGTCGCCGGATCCAACCACAAAAGTAAGGGACAAAGTTTTCACCCTAAAGAATCAGCCCGAACATATCCGAACAATGCCTCCAACAAGGTAACGCTGTAAAAAATGTCGCCATTGCCAGGTATAACCACTTGGGTCTGACCTAGGCTTTCTCCCATCTTGAGACTGAGTGCTCACAACACCACCATCAAAGTCACATCTCTTGTTGCCACCGCTTTTTCACAATCCCAATATCTAAATTGGACCATGGCCACTCCACAAACATCCATCCGCGTCAAGTCTTCGTCCATAATTTGTAACTCAGTACTGAAGTCATCCACCGGATCAAGAGATAAAGCCTCCTAAAGTCTTTTCGATGACCCCCGTTGTCGAGAATCTGTAGGAAGTCCCTGTAGGACAACCTACAGTCACCACCATCCGGTCAATCGGATCTAGATCACCACCACAAACCAAGGATCGCAATGTCGGCAGCCCGCACCGGACACAGAAGGCCAGCTCATCATCGCAACCCCACATGTCCGGAGACCATCGTGGCAGGAGCAGTGTGTAAAGATCCGCGAGGCACCACATTAACACCACGACACTAGGGCGGCACACCACCAACAGCAGCCGCCGTAGAGGAAACGACCACCATTGTCGCAACAACCGCCACACCGGTGCCACCACCACAGATCGAGGGAGGTGGCCACCGCCGGAGACTTCCAAGGCCATGGTCAGGACGGACACCAGCCGTGCCAGGAGTGAAGGGGTAGTCGAAGTGGTGGGCACTGTTGGGGAACAAAGCATGCAATTTCAAAAACTTTCCTACACTCACGCAAGATCTATCTAGGAGATGCATAGCAACAAGAGGGGGAGAGTGTGTCTACGTACCCTCGTAGACCGAAAGCGGAAGCGTTTGACAACGCATTTGATGTAGTCGAACCTCTTCTAGCTCCGACCGATCAAGCACCGAACGTACGACACCTCTGAGTTCTACACACGTTTACCTCGATGACGTCCCTTGTCCTCTTGATCCAACAAGATGTCAAGGAAGTAGAAGAGTTCCGTCAGCACGACGGCATGGTGATAGTGACGGTGGTGCGATCCGCGCAGGGCTTCGCCTAAGCACTACGAAGATATGACCGTGGGAGTAAACTGTGGAGGGGGGAGGGGGGAGCGCCGCACACGGCTAATAGATGTTGTTGTGTGTTCTAGGCACCCCCTCCGCACATATATATAGGTTGGAGGGGGAAGAGGCAGCCAAGGGGCACCCCAAGTAGGCCGAATCCTACTTGGGGGCAAACCCGATTCACCCCATTTCCGTATAATAGAAGGAGAAGGAGGAAGAGAGAAAGGAAGGGGGCCGAACCCCCTTTGTTCCTTCTCCAATCCAGACACATGCA
>LR738712.1:440559540-440640131 GCA_902687465.1 Secale cereale | reverse complement strand
CTTGTGGGCTGGTGTGCACCCCTCTGATGGCCCATATACTTCCCCCGGGGTTTCCGGTAACCCCCCTCGGTACTCCGATAATTACCCGATACACTTCGGAATACTTCCGGTGTCTGAATACTATCATCCTATATATCAATCTTTATCTCTTGACCATTTTGAGACTCCTCGTCATGTCCGTGATCTCATCCAGGACTCCGAACAACATTTGGTCACCAAATAATATAACTCATATAATACTAAATTGTCATCGAACGTTAAGCGTACGGACCCTACGGGTTCGATAACTATGCAGACATGATCGAGACACCTCACCGATCAATAATCAACAGTGGAACCTGGATGCTCATATTGGCTACTACATATTCTACGAAGATCTTTATCGGTCATACCGTTATGATAACATACGTTATTCCCTTTGTCCATCGGCATGTTACTTGCCCGAGATTCGATCGTCGGTATCTTCATACCTAGTTCAATCTCGTTACCGGAAAGTATCTTTACTCGTTTCGTAATACATCGTCCCGAGACTAACTCATTAGTCATTTGCTTGCAAGGCTTATTATGAAGTGTATTACCGAGAGGGCCCAGAGATACCTCTCCGATACTCGGAGTGACAAATCCTAATCTCGATCATGCCAACTCAACAAACACCTTCGGAGATACCTGGAGAGCATCTTTATAATCACCCAGTTACGTTGTGCCATTTTATAGCACACAAGTTATTCCTATAGTATCCGGGAGTTGCATAATCTCATAGTCGGAGGAATATGTATTTTACATGAAGAAATAAATAGCAATAAACTTAATGATCATTGTGCTAAGCTAACGGGTGGGTCTTGTCCATCACATCATTCTCCTAATGATGTGATCCAGTTATCAAATGACAGCTCATGTCAATGGTTAGGAAACCTTTGCTACTTATCAAGCTTGCGTTGTATTCCCACGAAGAGGAAAGGGTGATGCAGCACAGTAGCGTAAGTATTTCCCTAAGTTTTTGAGAGCCAAGGTATCAATCCAGCAGGATACCACGCGTGAGTCCCTCGCACCTGCACAAACGAATAAGAACCTCGCAGCCAACACGATAAAAGGGGTTGTTAATCCCTTCTCGGTCACTTACGAGAGTGAGATCTAATAGATATGATAAGATAATATTTTTGGTACTTTTGGTATAGAGAAAAAGTAAATAAAGCAAATAAGCAACGGCAACAGAAATTGGCAAGTTGACGGGAAAATAATATGAAGAGACTAGACCCGGGGGCCATAGGTTTCACTAGTGGCTTCTCTCATGATAGAAGAATTCTACGGTGGGTGAACAAATTACTATCGAGCAATTGATAGAAAAGCACATAGTTATGAGAATATCTAGGCATGACCATTGTATATAGGCATCACGTCCGTAACAAGTAGACCGAAACAATTCTGCATCTACTACTATTACTCCACACATCGACCGCTATCCAGCATGCATCTAGCGTATTAAGTTCATAAGAACAGAGTAACGCCTTAAGCAAGATGACATGATGTAGAGGGATATACTCAAGCAATATGATACAAACCCCATCTTTTTATCCTCAATGGCAAGAATACAATACGTGCCTTGCCGCCCCTGCTGTCACTGGGAAAGGACACCGTAAGATTGAACCCAAAGCCAAGCACTTCTCCCATTGCAAGAACTATAGATCTAGTAGGCCTAACGAAACCAATAATTCGAAGAGACTTGCAAGGATATTATAATCATACATAAAAGATTTCAGAAAAGAATCCAATATTGTTCAAAGATAAACTTGATCATAAACGCACAATTCATCGGATCTCGACAAACACACCGCAAAAAGATTACATCGAATAGATCTCCTCGAAGATCGAGGAGAACTCTGTATTGAGATCCAAAGAGAGAGAAGAAGCCATCTAGCTAATAACTATGGACCCGAAGGTCTGTGGTAAACTACTCACAACTCATCGGAGGAGCTATGGTGTTGATGTAGAAGCCCTCCGTGATTGATGCCCCTTCCGGCGGAGCTCCGGAACAGGCCCCAAGATGGGATCTCACGGGTACAGAAGGTTACGGTGGTGGAATTAGGGTTTTGTGGTGCTCCTCGATGTTTTCAGGGTATGAGGGTATATATAGGCTGAAGAGGCACGTCAGGGGAGACAGAGGGGGCCCACGAGGGTGGGGGGCGCGCCTACCCCCTGGGCGCGCCCTGCCCTCGTGGCCGCCTCTCACGTTTCCTCGTGTGTACACCAAGTCTTTTGTGTTGATATTGTTCCAAAAATAACTCTCCCAAAGGTTTCATTCCGTTTGGACTCCGTTTGATATTCCTTTTCTGCGAAACACTGAAATAGGCAAAAACAACAATTTGCACTGGGCATTGGGTTAGTAGGTTAGTCCCAAAAATAATATAGAAGTGTATAAAAAAGCCCATTAAACATCGAAAACAGAATATATAATAGCATGGAACAATAAAAAATTATAGATACGTTGGAGACGTTGCTACTTCTCGAGCTTGTGTTGTATTCCCTCGAAGAGGAAAGGGTGATGCAGCACAGTAGCGTAAGTATTTCCCTCAGTTATTGAGAACCAAGGTATCAATCCAGTAGGAGACCACGTGCCAGTCCCTCGCACCTGCACAAACAAATAAGAACTTCGCAGCCAACGCGATAAGGGGTTGTCAATCCCTTTACGGTCACTTACAAAAGTGAGATCTGATAGATAGGATAGATTGATATTTTTGGTATTTTTGGATATAAGAACATAAAGTAAAAACAACAAAGTAAAGTAGATTGTAGATTGATATGTTGAGAATAGACCCGGGGGCCATAGGTTTCACTAGTGGCTTCTCTCATGATATCAGATTTCTACAGTGGGTGAACGAATTACTGTCGAGCAATTGATAGAAAAGAGAATAATTATGATGAACAGAGTAACGCGTTAGGCAAGATGACATGATGTGGAGGGATAAACTCAAGCAATATGATGAAAACCCCATCTTTTTATCCTCGATGGCAACAATACAATACATGTCGTGCTGCCCCTGCTGTCACTGGGAAAGGACACCGCAAGATTGAACCCAAAGCCAAGCACTTCTCCTATTGCAAGAACTATAGATCTTGTAGGCCAAACCAAACCGATAATTCGAAGAGACTTGCAAGGATATTATAATCATACATAAAAGAATTCAGAAAAGAACTACATATTTCTCATAAATAATCTTGATCATAAACCCACAATTCATCAGATCTCGACAAACACACCGCAAAAAGATTACATCGAATTGATCTTCTCGAAGACCGAGGAGAACTTGGTATTGAGATCCAAAAAGAGAGAAGAAGCCATCTAGGTACTAAGTATGGACCCGAAGGCCTGTAGTAAACTACTCACAACTCATGGTGATGCGATGGTGTTGATGTAGAAGCACTCCGTGGAAGATCCCCCCTCCGGTGGAGCTCCAGAACAGGTCCCAAGATAGGATCTCACGGGAATAGAAGGTTTCGGCGGTGGAATTAGGGCTTTCTCTGTTGCTTCGATGTTTTCAGGGTACATGGGTATATATAGGAGGAAGGAGGGCATCGAGGGAGCAACGTGGGGCCCACGAGGCAGGGGGCGAGCCCAGGGGGAGGGGGCGCGTGATACGTCCAAAACGTATCTATAATTTCTGCTTGCTCCATGCCTCTTTTGGGTGATATTGCTATGATATTTATACACTTCCATACACTTTTGATCATATTTGGACTAACCTATTAACTTAGTGCACCCCAGTGCCAGTTTCTGTTTTCTGCTGTTTTTTGTATTTCAGGTTTTCCCATTACGAGAACTGCCAGAAAAATCCCGGAAAAATTATATAAAAAATCAGCGTTCCAGAAGCTTCCCAGCAGCCAAAGTACAGCCGGAGGGGGGCCACCAGGGCTCCAGGCGCCCTGGTGGCGCGCCCCCCTGGCCGCGCCGGGGGGCGCCTGGGCCCCCCCGGGCCTCCGCTGATGCCCCCCTTGGGCATATATTTATATCGTGTCCCGAAACCCTCGAGACGAGAACCCTTTTTCGCGATCTCATCTCTGCTCCGCCACCGTCGCGCTTCCAAGATCGGGAGCGCCAGGAGAACTCTTCCCGGCACCCTGCCGGAGGGGAGGATCACCACCGGGAGCTTCTCCACCACCATGGACGCCTCCCGGATGAGTTGTGAGTAGTCTCCCTTGGACCATGGGTCCATGACCAGTAGCTATGTGATGTTCTCCTCCCCTTCTTGTGCTTCACTAATTAGTCCTCACGAGCTGCCCTACATGATCGAGGCACATATGTAATCCTTATGCTGTTGCTATGATGAGTTTGCTGGGATCCGATGGATTGTGAGATTATGTTCAGATTGTGTTTGAGTAATATATTTGATCTACCTCTTTTATATTTATATTCGTAAGTAATTCTTGCATGTTCTTCGTTGTTATTTATTGCTTTGGCCAAGTAGTAGGTAGTGACTCCAAGAGGGAACGTTATGCTTGATTGTGGGTTCATGCCCCTCGATGACTAGCTTGAGTGCAGAAACATGAGTCTAGGGGATGTGCTGTTGCCACAAGGGGGAAAACAACGGTGCTTGTGCCCGCGGGTGCAAGGATTGTTTACTTTACGCAAAGTTCTTTTAATGCAGTTGTCTGTTGCTTTGAGTTTACACTATGGGTGGGACTCGCAACTTAATACCAGCGAGATGTTCTGGATTGATATCTCAAGGTGGATGATTAGTAGTAGATGCAGATGGATTTCGGTCTACTTGCCTTGGCGTACCGCCCATGCTTTGAACCTCTACCTTTCTTGTAACATAGTTAGCATTGGTTTGCGCACATAATTCTGTCAATTGCCCAGTTGTAATTTGTTTACTTCACATAGCTGTTTTATCGTCTTTTGGGAGAGAGACATCACTAGTGAACATCATGGGACCCTGGTCCATATTACCATCATTGATCACATCCGCTATTTACTTTCCGCTTTTATTTACTATTTGCAGCATTACCTATCACTATTATCACTTGCGTTTGATCCTTTGTAAACTACAAGGCCGGAGGGATTGACAACCTCTCTGTACTCGTTGGGAGCAAAGTTATTTGTATCTGTGTGCAGGTCCACGTTGATTGCCAATATCTGGCGCCGTTAGCAGCTGACACCTTCTTGTTGAAACTGGGAGTCTCAGGGAAATCGATCCTTGGTATCTTTGCCAAGGGAAAACTTCCGCTACACTGCATCTCAAACCTTCCACTTGGGGTAACCAACGAGGGGCGAGAAGCCATCAAGCAAAGTTTTCTGGCGCCGTTGCCGGGGACTCCACTCTTCAGGATAGGGGAGTTGCACGCTATCTTTTTCCTTTGCTTTTAGTCTTGTTAGTTTACCTTTCAGTTTTTTTTTGCTTTAGTATCTTTTATCGAAAATCACAAAAATAGTTATCTTGCTTGCTTGCTACTATGGGTTCCACCGAGAACACCAAGTTGTGTGACTTCACTAGTCACAACAATGATGACTTTATCTGCACACCTATCACTACACCTGCCACTTCAGCACCTTTGTATGAAATTAAACCTGCTTTACTGAACCTAGTTATGAAAGATCAATTCTCCGGTGCTGGAGATGATGCTTCTTTACACTTAAACAATTTTGTTGAACTCTGTGATATGCAAAAGTACCGAGAAGTAGACGGTGATATTGTTAAGCTTAAGCTTTTTTCCTTTCTCCTTGAGAGGAAGAGCTAAAATTTGGTTTCAGTCTTTGCCTAGAAATAGCATAGATTCATGGGACAGGTGCAAAGATGCTTTTATTGGAAAATACTATCCACCTGCTAAAATTATCCAACTAAGAAGTAACATAATGAATTTTAAATAATTGGATAATGAACACGTTGCCCAAGCTTGGGAACGTATGAAATCTCTTATCAAGAACTGCCCTACTCATGGTTTGACTACTTGGATGGTTATCCAAACTTTTTATGTAGGCTTGAACTTTACCTCGCGGAACTTGTTAGATTCGGCCGCGGGAGGAACCTTTATGTCAACTACACTTGGTGCTGCCACAAAGCTTCTCGATGAGATGATGACCAATTATTCCCAATGGCACACCGAACGCGCTCCAATAGGTAGGAAGGTAAACTCTGTCGAGGAGATTTCCTCCCTAAATGAAAAAGTTGACTTGATCATGTCTCTACTTTCGAAGCAATCTTCTGTTGATCCTCGTGATGTTCTTTTAAATTCATTGATTGCTCAAGAACAAGTAGATGTGAACTTTATCTCTAGAACAATTTTAACAACAATGCTTATAGGAGTAATTTTGGTAGCAATCCTAGACCGTTCCCCTCTAATTCTTATGGGAACAACAATGCTTATCCTGTCACCAAGAACTCCACTACTGAACTAGAGATTATGCTTAAAGATTTCATCACTACCCAAAAAGCCTTTAATAAGAGTGTAGGAGAAAAACTAAACAAACTAGATGATCTCTCTTTGAAGGTAGACAATTTAGCCAATGAGGTAGAATTGCTTAAAATTAGAACTTCTCCTCTTGAGGAGAGGAAGGTCACTCCTATGAATGCTATTCAAGTGCAAATTAATGAAAATATTAGGATGATGGCTAAACTTAAAGAGAGATGGGCTAGAGAAAGGGAGGAAGAAGATAGAATTAAGAACCTTCCTACCCACCACACTGTTGCTACTATCCAAGTTGTTGAGGATATCCAAACTCTTAGCACCCAATGCACTCCTGGTCCTAATGGACCTATTAATGGTGATGCTATGACCATAGAAACTACCAAACAAGTGAACCTAAAGGACGCCACTACCACCTTACTTGATAGTAGTGACCTTGATTTTGATAATTGCACTCTTACCGAAGTTATTGATTTCCTTCACAAGATGTCTAGAGATCCCCACACTAGCACGCTTAACCTTGCCTTCACAGAGCATATCACTAATGCTCTCATCAAAGCTAGGGAGGAGAAACTTAGAGTAGAAGCCTCCATACCTAGAAAGCTAGAAGATGGTTGGGATCCTATGATTAAAATTAAGTTGAATAACTTCTCTTGCTATGCTTTATGTGATGTTGGTGCTAGTACCTCAGTTATGCCCAAAAGAATATATGATATGCTTAAATTGAAACCTTTTGATTCTTGTTCTTTTGGTGTTCGTATCGTTGATTCTTCCATAAAGAAACCTTTGGGGAGGATCGACGATGTTCTTATCGTTGTCAATGACAATTATGTTCCCGTTGATTTTACTATTATGGACATTGAATGTGAACCTTCTTGTCCAATTATTTTGGGACGTCCTTTCCTACGCACCATTGGTGCTATCATTGACATGAAAGAGGGGAATATAAAATTCCAGTTTCCTCACAAGAAAGGGATGGAACAATTCCCTCGAAAGAAGATTAAGTTACCTTTTGAGTCCGTTATACGGGCTAGCTATTCTTTTACTCTTGATAAAACTTGATCTCTTTGCATTATGCCTAGCTTAAAGGCATAAAAGAAAACGCTTTTGGGAGGCAGCCCACATGAATAAAATTTTATTTTGCTTTTGTTGTGTCTTGATGTTGTTACTACAGTAGCATCATCATTGTATCTTTGCTTTTCAACTTTGTGCTAAGTGTAGCCTTTGATTGCAAGAAAGTTCAAAAGTTGTGACGTGTTGTCCAGGAAACAGATTCTGTCCTTGGATAGAAAAATTCGTATAAAATCACCAGATCATCTTTTTGGTCTGAATTTTTTCGAGAGCGTGCTCTATATAATTGTCTTTCGTGCATCTGTTCTGAGTTTTTTGATTAGAGTTGCAGAAGTGCCCCGAAAAAACCATTTACTACCTGCTGTTCTGTTTTTCACAGATTCTGTCCTGTTTTGCCTTTCCTTCATTTTGCAAACCTTGAGCTTGCTTTTTCTTTGCAAAAACCTTTTGGCAATCTTGAGAAACAGTAGATCTTCAAGAATATCCTTATTTCCAGCAAGGAACAATTATTTTATTGTGGGTACTAACCTCGCTAATCAGATTATGATGAGTTATGTATGAAGGGAGTTTTCAAGTGTGCGAGGGAAGATGATAAAAAGATTCAGGAGTGTCAAGCGCTCAAGCTTGGGGATGCCCCGTGCACCCCCAAGAAATATCCAAGGAGACTCAAGCGTCTAAGCTTGGGGATGCCCCCGTGCATCCCCTTCTCCATCAACATTATCAGTTCGTCTTTCGTTCCACTATATTTTTATCACTTCATGTGTTATGTGCTATGCTTGGAGCGTCTTGCTTTAGTTTTCCTTTTTAGTTTTCTTTAGCTTTTCATAACGAGTCGGAACTCAGCTTTCTTTATGTGGGAGAGAAACACGCTCCACTTCTACCTAGAACATAACATAGATTTTTCATGTCTATCTTTGCTGTGTGTGTTCTTTGTCTTTCAATAGCTACTATCATGCTTAGCTTTTAGTTTTCATGCTTATCTTTTTAAAGAGCTTTTGTTTAGTTGGTTGCTTGAACTCTCTTTAATTATCATGATTATCTTATTAAGAGAGTTTGCTTCCGTTGCATTGGTTGGTATGTCTATGATAAAGATGCTACGTGCATAATGGTGCTTAGTAGTTCATGTTTTCTTATGGTTAGTCTCAAATAGCTGGGGGGTTCCCAATGTGTTATTGGAGTACCAACATGATTTGTTTGCCTATGATGTGGTATGGTTTAGTAATATCTTCCTTCAAGAATTTATTTTGATTGACTTGGCGTATGCTCACGCATATTTAAGACTGTAAAGAAAGTCTGTCAAGCCTTGATGATCTTTTGTTTCTGAGTAGCGATATAACTACCATGCCTGATTCAATGTTGCTTTGTCGCTCTGCATGATTATGACCGTCATTGCTCTCTTAGTTGGTCGCTCCCAGTCTTTTGCTAACTTCCACCTGTACTAAGCGGACTGACTGCTTGTGCATCCAAATTCCTTTAAACCAGTTATGCCATATGAGTCCACCATACCTTCCTACATGGTATTTACCTGCCATTCCTAACGGAGACTTGCATGTACCATCTCGAAATTATTTAAAGAAAAAAAATGCATTACTGTTTTGTGCCTCTGTTTTAAGTTCATGAGGAAGTAGTAGTTAATTCATGATTTTTTTAAGTTGGACAAGCTTCACCCCGGGATTGCATGTATAATGTGCAAACCCATAATATGAGAAGGAACTGGCATTGAGTGCGCCCGGCTCAAAATTAATATAACAAACAAACCCTCCTTCATGCTTTGTTCATGAGAAATCAGAAAACTTTGGTAGTGATAAACAAAGGAGATTAAGAGGATGTGATCGTCCTCATTCGGGAGCCGTTCCTCGAAACTTGTCCATCTCAAGAAGTGATGAGTTATCTGCTAGCATTCGTTGACGGAACATGCATGATCAAAAAAATAACTATTACCTCTGTTTTTAAAACCAAGAGCTCTGGTACATGTTTTGTCTTTGTTTCCGACTACGGGTTTTCAACCTTGCCAACAAAAGCCACGGTTCGAGAGTCTCCACCTTCTTTTAAAGCACCAACTACTAAGAGCATGATTGTCATTCTCTGTGTAATGTGCATTGTCCCAAAGTAGCATTGTCTTTTGCATGATTGTGATATCGTTTATTCTGAAATTATTGTATCTAGTCATCACTTAAACCTTGGAGGTGCCCCTGCATTTATGTTTTCCTTCACTAAAGGGGGCAAGCAAGATATCACTTTATCATATTTGCACACCATGCTCATTACAAATCTATTTGATGTTTCAGTATCATATTGTAAAACTTTCAGTTCTTTATGATTTTCTCATGAGGCAACTTAATTACTACATATTCATTGTCTCAGTAAGCTTTTGTCATATGACTATGAAAAGTCCTATATGGTTAATAGCATGTCACCACAGAAATTATTCTTGTTATCATTTACCTACTCGAGGACGAGCAGGAATTAAGCTTGGGGATGTTGATACGTCCAAAACGTATCTATAATTTCTGCTTGCTCCATGCCTCTTTTGGGTGATATTGCTATGATATTTATACACTTCCATACACTTTTGATCATATTTGGACTAACCTATTAACTTAGTGCACCCCAGTGCCAGTTTCTGTTTTCTGTTGTTTTTTGTATTTCAGGTTTTCCCATTACGAGAACTGCCAGAAAAATCCCGGAAAAATTATATAAAAAATCAGCGTTCCAGAAGCTTCCCAGCAGCCAAAGTACACCCGGAGGGGGGCCACCAGGGCTCCAGGCGCCCTGGTGGCACGGCCCCCTGGCCGCGCCGGGGGGGGGGGGGGGCGCCTAGGCCCCCCGGGCCTCCGCTGATGTCCCCCTTTGGCATATATTTATATCGTGTCCCGAAACCCTCGAGACGGGAACCCTTTTTCGCGATCTCATCTCTATTCCGCCGCCGCCGCGCTTCCAAGATCGGGAGCGCCAGGAGAACTCTTCTCGGCACCCTGCCGGAGGGGAGGATCACCACCGGGAGCTTCTCCACCACCATGGACGCCTCCCGGATGAGTTGTGAGTAGTCTCCCTTGGACCATGGGTCCATGACCAGTAGCTATGTGATGTTCTCCTCCCCTTCTTGTGCTTCACTAATTAGTCCTCGTGAGCTGCCCTACATGATCGAGGCACATATGTAATCCTTATGCTGTTGCTATGATGAGTTTACTGGGATCCGATGGATTGTGAGATTATGTTCAGATTGTGTTTGAGTAATATATTTGATCTACCTCTTTTATATTTATGTTCGTAAGTAATTCTTGCATGTTCTCCGTTGTTATTTATTGCTTTGGCCAAGTAGTAGGTAGTGACTCCAAGAGGGAACGTTATGCTTGATTGTGCGTTCATGCCCCTCGATGACTAGCTTGAGTGACAGAAACATGAGTCTAGGGGATGTGCTGTTGCCACAAGGGGGAAAACAACGGTGCTTGTGCCCGCGGGTGCAAGGATTGTTTACTTTACGCAAAGTTCTTTTAATGCAGTTGTCTGTTGCTTTGAGTTTACACTATGGGTGGGACTCGCAACTTAATACCAGCGAGATGTTCTGGATAGATATCTCAAGGTGGATGATTAGTAGTAGATGCAAATGGATTTCGGTCTACTTGCCTTGGCGTACTGCCCATGCTTTGAACCTCTACCTTTCTTGTAACACAGTTAGCATTGGTTTGCGCACATAATTCTATCAATTGCCCAGCTGTAATTTGTTTACCTCACATAGCTGTTTTATCGTCTTTTGGGAGAGAGACATCACTAGTGAACATCATGGGACCCCGGTCCATATTACCATCATTGATCACATCCGCTATTTACTTTCCGCTTTTATTTACTATTTGCAGCATTACCTATCACTATTATCACTTGCGTTTGATCCTTTGTAAACTACAAGGCCGGGGGGATTGACAACCTCTCTGTACTCGTTGGGAGCAAAGTTATTTGTATCTGTGTGCAGGTCCATGTTGATTGCTAATATCTGGCACCGTTAGCAGTTGACACCTTCTTGTTGAAACTGGGAGTCTCAGGGAAATCGATCCTTGGTATCTTTGCCAAGGGAAAACTTCCGCTACACTGCATCTCAAACCTTCCACTTGGGGTAACCAACGAGGGGCGAGAAGCCATCAGCGCGCCCCCCACCCTCGTGGACGCCACGTGGCCTCTCTGCCTTGGTTCTCAAGT
Source organism: Secale cereale (assembly GCA_902687465.1). Classification (NCBI taxonomy): domain Eukaryota; kingdom Viridiplantae; phylum Streptophyta; class Magnoliopsida; order Poales; family Poaceae; genus Secale; species Secale cereale. Next base: position 440,628,470 of record LR738712.1, on the reverse strand, counting down.
CTCCCGTGAAGATATCATTCCAAAAATATCTCTCCCGAAGGTTTCATTCCGTTTGGACTCCGTTTGATATTCCTTTTCTGCGAAACCCTGAAATAGGCAAAAAACAACAATCTGGACTGGTCCTTTGGGTTAATAGGTTAGTCCCAAAAATAATATAAAAGTGTATAATTAAGCCCATCAAACATCCAAAACATCAAATATAATAGCATGGAACAATAAAAAATTATAGATACGTTGGAGACGTATCAAGCATCCCCAAGCTTAATTCCTGCTTGTCCTCGAGTAGGTAAATGGTAAAAACAGAATTTTTGATGTGGAATGCTAACCAACATAATTTTCAATGTAATTCTCCTTATTGTGGCATGAATGTTCAGATTCGAAAGATTCAAGACAAAAGTCTATATTGACATAAGAAATAATAATACTTCAAGCATACTAACAAAGCAATCATGTCTTATGAAAATAACATGGCCAAAGAAAGTTATCCCAACAAAATCAAATAGTCTGGCTATGCTCCCTCTTCATCACACAAAATATTCATATCACGCACAACCCCGGTTTCAGCCAAGCAATTGTTTTCATACTCAAGTTTTTCAAACCTTTCAACTTTCACGCAATACATGAGCGTGAGCCATAGATATAGCACTATATGTGGAATAGAGTGGTGGTTGTGGAGAATACAAAAAGGAGGAAGATAGTCTCACATCGACTAGGCGTATCAACGGGCTATGGAGATTCCCATCAACAGATATCAATGTGAGTGAGTAGGGATTGTCATGCAACGGATGCACTAGAGCTAAAAATGTATGAAAGCTCAACAAAAGAAACTAAGTGGGTGTGCATCCAACTCGCTTGCTCACGAAGACATAGGGCATTTGAGGAAGCCCATCGTTGGAATATACAAGCCAAGTTCTATAATGAAAATTCCCACTAGTATATGAAAGTGACTAAACATGAGACTCTCTATCATGAAGAACATGGTGCTACTTTGAAGCACAAGTGTGGAAAAAGATAGTAGCATTGTCCCTTTTTTTGGGCCTTTCTTTTCTTGGCCTTTCCTTTTCCTTTTTTTCCTTTTTCTTTTCTTTGGGACAATGCTCTAATAATGATGATCATCACACTTTTATTGATTTAAAACTCGATATTACAACTTGATACTAGAACAAAGTATGACTCTATATGAATACCTCCAGCGGTGTACCGGGATGTGCAATGAATTAAGAGTGACATGTATGAAAAATTATGCATGGTGGCTTTGCCATAGATACAATGTCAACTACATGATCATGCATGGCAATATGACAATGATGAAGCGTGTCACATGAACGGAACGGTGGAAAGTTGCATGGCAATATATCTCGGAATGACTATGGAAGTGCCATGATAGGTAGGTATGGTGGCTGTTTTGAGGAAGGTATATGGTGGCTGTTTTGAGGAAGGTATATAGTGGGTGTATGGTACCGGCGAAAGTTGGGCGGTACAAGAGAGGCTAGCAATGGTGGAAGGGTGAGAGTGCGTATAATCCATGGACTCATCATTAGTCATAAAGAACTCATATACTTATTGCAAAAATTTACGAGTCATCAAAACAAAGCAATCAACACATGCTCCTAGGGGGGAGGTTGGTAGGTGTTAACCATCGTGCGCCCCCGACCTCCACACAACGGATGACACTCTACAGATACCTCATGCTCTAACTTCGTCACATAGCGGTTCACCATACGTGCATGCTACGAGAATCACAAACTTTAACACAAGTATTTCTCAAATTCATAATAACTCCACTAGCATGACTCTAATATCACTATCCTCATATCTCAAAACAATCATCAAGTATCAAACTACTCATCATATTCAACGCACTTTGTATGAAAGTTTTTTACTACATTCATCTTGGATGCCTATCATATTAGGACTAGTTTTATAACCCAAGCATGTTAGCATGATGTTCTAAAAGACTCTCAAATGTATACAAGTGAATCATGAGAAACCAACAATTCCTACAAAATAAAATCACCACCGTGCTCTAAAAGATATAAGTGAAGTACTAGAGCAAAACTATTTAGCTCAAAAGATATAAGTGAAGCACATAGAGTGTTCTAACAAATTCTAGGCCATTTTATCTCTCTCAAAAAGGTGTGTCCAGCAATAATTATTGTGGCAAACTAACAAGAAAAGATTCAAATCATACATGACGCTCCATGTAAAACACATATCATGTGGTGAATAAAAATATAGTCCTGAGTATAGTTACCGATAGATGAAGACGAAAGAGGGGATGCCTTCCCGGGGCATCCCCAAGATTAGGCTTTTTGTTGTCCTTGAATTTTACCTTGGGGTGCCTTGGGAATCCCCAAGCTTAGGCTCTTGCCACTCTTTGTTCCATAGTCCATCAAAGCCATACTCAAAACTTGAAAACTTCACAACACAAAACTTAGCCAAAAATCTTGCGAGTTCCGTTAGTATAAGAAAACAAACCACCACTCAAAGGTATTGTAATGAACTCATTCTTTGTTTATATTGGTGTTAAACCTACTGTATTCCAACTTCTCTATGATTCATATCCTCCAATACTACTCATAGATTCATCAAAATAAGCAAACAACACACAAAAAACAGTATCTGTCAAAAACAGAACAGCTTGTAGTAATCTGTAACTTTCGCATACTTCTGTAACTCCAAAAAATTGAAATAAATTGGTAAGCGTGAGGAATTTGTCTATTAATCATCTGCAAAAAGAATCAACTAAATAGCACTCTCTAGTAAAATCTGGTGACTATTCTAGTGAGCGCTGACGTTTCTGTTTTTCACAGCAAGATCATATAAATTTCACACAAGTCTTCCCAAAGGTTCTACTTGGCACAAACACTAATTAAAACACAAAACCACATCTAAGCAGAAGCTAGATGCAATATTTATCCCTACACAAAAGAAAAAACAAATAAAATAAAATTGGGTTGCCTCCCAACAAACGCTATCGTTTAACGCCCCTAGCTAGGCATGATACAAGGATAGATCTAGGTATTGCCATAATGATAAGATATATCGCGGAAACTCATCTCATATTCCCTACGTTCAGCAGCAAGTTTTCTTTGTGGCAAGCAAAAGTAATCAAAAGGGCTAAATTTAATGGGACAAAAGTCCCCCATATCAAGCTCAGGAGGTATAGGTTCCTCTTTTGGCCCTTTATAGTGTACTACCAATTCATCATTATAGGCATTCTTTTGGCAGAAAGTCATGAGCCTTCGCTCAAGGGAAAAACCTAACCCATTGTTTTGAATAGCAAAATTATCATTCAGTTCAGAAATTCTATCAACCAAGACATCGGTAGGAACCTTTTTTTGTAAGGTTTTCATTAAAAGCAACATGATCAGGAGATCGCAACCGCATTATGTCTTATTGATTAAATAAGATAGCCTCTATGGGAGGTCGACCAACATCTACCCCATAATAAGCAAAGATTTCTTTGGGCTCTTTCATGATAAATATGAATTCATGAGCCAAAAAGATAGTAGTTGCACGCTTAACAGAAGAATGCTCAATATTGGAAAATTCCAGAAAGATTCTCTGAATACAAGGATGCATATGGATAAATTTACAATCATAGATATGGCATCCGCAAGGCTACTAGTTCTATGAAGAATAGAACCACCCATAGTGGGAAAAGAACCGACACAAGTAAAGAAGTCTTGAAGAACTCCTTTTCGAATGATATTACCACTACCAACCCGGAACTTCTTAATATGTAAAGTGGTAGTTTCATCCGTAGGGTCAACATGGACGTTTCCCTCAACATTACAACCCCTCTCGATAAAATATTCCCCCATCTCAGACATGAGGGAAAGCGAATGATAAACACATGGCAAAAAGAAGGGCAAATAAAACAGCAAGGGTGAAGTGGGGGAGAGGAAAACGAGAGGCAAATAAATGTAATGCGAAGGATAAGGGTTTGTGATAGGTACTTGGTATATGAGTTTTGCGTAAGCCTCCCCGGCAATGGCGCCGGAAATTCTTCTTGCTACTTCTCGAGCTTGCGTTGTATTCCCTCGAAGAGGAAAGGGTGATGCAGCACAGTAGCGTAAGTATTTCCCTTAGTTTTTGAGAACCAAGGTATCAATCCAGTAGGAGACCACGCGCGAGTCCCTCGCACCTGCACAAACAAATAAGAACTTCGCAACCAACACGATAAGGGGTTGTCAATCCCTTTACGGTCACTTACGAAAGTGAGACCTGATAGATAGGATAGTTTGATATTTTTGGTATTTTTGGATATAAGAATAGAAAGTAAAAACAACAAAGTAAAGTAGATTGTAGATTGATATGTAGAGAATATACCCAGGGGCCATAGGTTTCACCAGTGGCTTCTCTCATGATAGCAGATTTCTACGGTGGGTGAATGAATTACTGTCAAGCAATTGATAGAAAAGCGAATAATTATGAGAATATCTAGGCATGATCATTATATATAGGCATCACGTCCGTGACAAGTAGACCGAAATGATTCTGCATCTACTACTATTACTCCACACATCGACCGCTATCCAGCATGCATCTAGAGTATTAAGTTCATAAGAACAGAGTAATGCTTTAAGCAAGATGACATGATGTAGAGGGATAAACTCAAGCAATATGATATAAACCCCATCTTTTTATCCTTGATGGCAACAATACAATACGTGCCTTGCTGCCCCTGCTATCACTGGGAAAGGACACCGCAAGATTGAACCCAAAGCCAAGCACTTCTCCTATTGCAAGAACTATAGATCTAGTAGGCCAAACCAAACCGATAATTCGAAGAGACTTGCAAGGATATTATAATCATACAAAAAATAATTCAGAAAAGAACCATATATTTCTCATAAATAATCTTGATCATAAACCCACAATTCATCGGATCTCGACAAACACACCGCAAAAAGATTACATCGAATAGATATCCTCGAAGACCGAGCAGAACTTGATATTGATATCCAAAAAGATAGAAGAAGCCATCTAGGTACTAACTATGGACCCGAAGGTCTGTAGTAAACTACTCACAACTCATGGTGAGGCGATGTTGTTGATGTAGAAGCACTCCGTGGAAGATCCCCCCTCCACCGGAGCTCCGGAACAGGCCCCAAGATGGTATCTCACGGGAATAGAAGGTTGTGGCGGTGGAATTAGGGTTTTCTCTGTTGCTTCGATGTTTTCAGGGTACATGGGTATATATAGGAGGAACGAGGGCATCAGGGGAGCAACGTGGGGCCCACGAGGCAGGGGGGCGCGCCCAGGGGGAGGGGGCATGCCCCACCCTCGTGGACGCCATGTGGCCTCTCTGCCTTGGTTCTTAAGTCTCCCGTGAAGATATCGTTCCAAAAACATCTCTCCCGAAGGTTTCATTCCGTTTGGACTCCGTTTGATATTCCTTTTCCGCGAAACCCTGAAATAGGCAAAAAACAGCAATCTGGACTGGGCCTTTGGGTTAATAGGTTAGTCCCAAAAATAATATAAAAGTGTATAATAAAGCCCATTAAACATCCAAAACATCATATATAATAGCATGGAACAATAAAAAATTATAGATACATTGGAGACATATCAGACGTATCGAGCATCCCCAAGCTTAATTCATGCTCGTCCTCAAGTAGGTAAATGATAAAAACAGAATTTTTGATGTGGAATGCTAACTAACATAATTCTCAATGTAATTTTATTTATTGTGGCATGAATGTCCAGATCCGAAAGATTCAAGACAAAAGTCTATATTGACATAAGAATAATAATACTTCAAGCATACTATCAAAGCAATCATGTCTCCTCAAAATAACATGGCCAAAGAAAGTTCATCCCTACAAAATCATATAGTTAGGCTATGCTCCATGTTCGTCACACAAAATACTCAAATCATGCACAACCCCGATTTCAGCCAGGCAATTGTTTCATACTTAAATTTTTTCAAACTTTTTCAACTTTCACGCAATACATGAGCTTGAGCCATGGACATAGCACTATAGGTGGAATAGAGTGGTGGTTGTGGAGAAGACAAAAGAGGAAGATAGTCTCACATCAACTAGGCGTATCAATGGGCTATGGAGATGCCCATCAATAGATATCAATGTGAGTGAGTAGGGATTGCCATGCAACGGATGCACTAGAGCTATAAATGTATGAAAGCTCAACAAAAGAAACTAAGTGGGTGTGCATCCAACTTGCTTGCTCACGAAGACCTAGGGCATTTGAGGAAGCCCATCGTTGGAATATACAAGCCAAGTTCTATAATGAAAATTTCCCACTGGTATATGAAAGTGACAAAACAAGAGGCTCTCTATCATGAAGATCATGGTGCTACTTTGAAGCATAAGTGTGGAAAAAGATTGTAGCATTGTCCCTTTTTTTTCTTTTTTCTTCTTTTTTTGGGCCTTTCTTTTTTGCTTTGGCCGTTCTCCTATTTTTCTCCTTTTTTTCTTCTTTGGGACAATGATCTAATAATGATGATCATCACACTTCTATTGATTTACAACTCGATATTTACAACTCGATACTAGAACAAAGTATGATTTTATATGAATGCCTCCGGCGGTGTACCGGGATGTGCAATGAATCAAGAGTGACATGTATGAAAAATTATGCATGGTGGCCTAGCCATGAATACGATGTCAACTACATGATCATGCATGGCAATATGACAATGATGAAGCGTGTCATATGAACGGAACAGTAGAAAGTTGCATGGGAATATATCTCGGAATGGCTATGGAAATGCCATGATAGGTAGGTATGGTGGCTATTTTGAGGAAGGTATATGTTGGGTGTATGGTACCGCGAAAGTTGCACGGTACAAGAGAGGCTAGCAATGGTGGAAGGGTGAGAGTGCGTATAATCCATGGACTCAACATTAGTCATAAAGAACTCACATACGTATTGCAAAGATCTACAAGTCATCAAAACAAAGTACTACACGCATGCTCCTAGGAGAAGGGTTGGTAGGAGTTAACCATCGCACAATCCCGACCTCCACACAGAGGATGACACTCAATGAAATACATCATGCTTCAAATTTGTCACACAACGTTTACCATACGTGCATGCTACGTGACTTGCAAACCTTAACACAAGTATTTCTCAAATTCACAACTACTCTACTAGCATGACTCTAATATCACCATCCTCATGCTACCTCTTGAGCTTGCGTTGTATTCCCTCGAAGAGGAAAGGGAGATGCAGCACAGTAGCGTAAGTATTTCCCTCAGTTTTTGAGAACCAAGGTATCAATCCAGTAGGAGACCACGCGCCAGTCCCTCGCACCTGCACAAACTAATAAGAACTTTGCAGCCAACGCGATAAGGGGTTGTCAATCCCTTTACGGTCACTTACGAGAGTGAGATCTGATAGAGATGATAATTATATTTTTGGTATTTTTGGTATATAACAGAAAGTAAAGAAAGCAAATAAACAATGACGACAGAAATTGGCTAGTTGACGCCAAAGTAATATGATAAAGATAGACCCGGGGGCCATAGTTTTCTCTAGTGGCTTCTCTCATGATAGCGGTATTCTACGGTGGGTAAACAAATTACTGCCGAGCAATTGATAGAAAAGCGAATAATTATGAGACTATCTAGGCATGATCATTGTATATAGGCATCACGTCCGAGACAAGTAGACCGAAATGATTCTGCATCTACTACTATTACTCCACACATCGACCGCTATCCAGCATGCATCTAGTGTATTGAGTTCATACGAACAGAGTAATGCCTTAGGCAAGATGACATGATGGAGAGGGATAAACTCAAACAATATGATGAAAACCCCATCTTTTTATCCTCGATGGCAACAATACAATACGTGCCTTGCTGCCCCTACTGTCATTGGGAAAGGACACCGCAAGATTGAACCCAAAGCCAAGCACTTCTCCCATTGCAAGAACTATAGATCTAGTAGGCCAAACCAAACCAATAATTCGAAGAGACTTGCAATGATATTATGAGCACACATAACCTTGACCATAAACTCACAATTCACCGGATCTCGACAAACACACCGCAAAAAAAGAGATTACATCGAATAGATCTCCTCGAAGACCAAGGAGAACTTTGTATTGATATCCAGAGAGAGAGAGAAGAAGCCATCTAGATACTAGCTATGGACCCGAAGGTCTGTGGTAAACTACTCACAACTCATGGTGAGGGCGATGATGATGATGATGAAGGCCTTTGTGATGGATCCCCCTCCCGGAACAGGCTCCAAGATGGGATCTCCACGGGAACATAAGCTACGGCGGTGGAATTAGGGTTTTCTCTCCGCGTATGGAGTTTCTGGGGTTCGTAGGTATATATAGGAAGAAGGAGGGCGCCGGGGGCCGTGCGAGCCAGCCTCGAGGCAGGGGGCGCGCCCTGGGAAGGGGGGCGCGCCCCCCACCCTCGAGGGCTGGCCCTTCGTCCCCTAACTTGGTCCTGACGTTTCCCGAGCGTGATTTCCTCCAAAAAATATCTCTCGCGAAGGTTTCATTCCGTTTGGACTCGGTTTGATATTCCTTTTCTACAAAACCCTGAAATAGGCAAAAAACACCAATCTGGACTGGGCCTTTGGGTTAGTAGGTTAGTCCCAAAAATGATATAAAAGTGAATGATAAAGCCCATTAAACATCCAAGACTTCATAAATAATAGCATGGAACAATCAAAAATTATAGATACATTGGAGACGTATCACCTCATATCTCAAAACAATCATCAATTATCAAACTTCTCTTAGTATTCATTGCACTTTATGTGAAAGTTTTTACTATAACCATCTTGGATACCTATCATATTAGGACCAGTTTTATAACCAAAGCACATTACCATGCTGTTATAATGGACTCTCAAATAGATATAAGTGAAGCAAGAGAGATCAACAATTTCTACAAAATAAAACCACCACCGTGCTCTAAAAGATATAAGTGAAGCACTAGAGCAAAATTATCTAGCTCAAAAGATATAAGTGAAGCACATAGAGTATTCTAATAAATTCTAATTCATATTTATCTCTCTCAAAAGGTGTGTCCAGCAAGGATGATTGTGGAAAACTAAAAAGCAAAGACTCAAATCATACATGACGCTCCAAGCAAAACACATATCATGTGGTGAATAAAAATATAGTCCCAAGTATAGTTACCGATAGATGAAGACGAAAGAGGGGATGCCTTCTCGGGGCATCCCCAAGCTTAGGCTTTTGTTTGTCCTTGAATTTTACCTTGGGGTTCCTTGGGCACCCCCAAGCTTAGGCTTTTGCCACTCTTTGTTCCATAGTCCATCAAATCCTTAATCAAAACTTGAAAACTTCACAACACAAAACTTAGCCAAAAATCTCGTGAGCTCCGTTAGTATAAGAAAACAAACCACCACTCAAAGGTACTGTAATGAACTCATTCTTAGTTTATATTGGTCTTAAACCTACTGTACTCCAACTTCTCTATGAGTCATACCCCCCGATACTACTCATAGATTGATCAAAATAAGCAAACAACACACGAAAAACAGAATCTGTCAAAAACAGAACATCCTGTAGTAATCTGTAACTTTCGAATACTACTGTAACTCTAAAAAAAATTAAATAAATTGGGGGACGTGAGGAATTTGTCTATTAATCATCTGCAAAAAGAATCAACTAAAAAGCACTTTCTAGTAAAAAATGGTAGCTAATCTCATGAGCGCTAAAGTTTCTGTTTTTACAGCATGATCACATAAACTTCACACAAGTTATCCCAAAGGTTCTACTTGGCACAAACACTAATTAAAACACAAAACCACATATAAATAGAAGCTATATGCAATATTTATTCCTAAACAGAAGCAAAAACAAGAAAATAAAATTGGGTTTCCTCCCAACAAGCGTTGTTGTTTAACGCCCCTAGCTAGGCACGATACAAGAATAAATCTAGGTATTGCCATCTTTGGTAGGCAATCCATAAGTGGATCTCATAATAGATTCATAAGGTAATTTGATTTTCTTTCTAGAAATGTGTTCCATGCACCAATCGTTCTAAGGAAAGGTCTGCCAAGAATAATAGGACATGTAGGATTACAATCAAGAACGATGAAATCTACGTGCACATAATTCCTATTTGCAAAAATAAGAACATCATTAATCCTTCCCATAGGTTTCTTAATGGTAGAATCCGCAAGATGCAAATTTAAAGAACAATCATCATGTTCATGGAAACCTAACATATCACACAAAGCTTTTGGAATTGTGGAAACACTTGCACCCAAATCACACAAAGCAAAGCATTCATGATCTTTAATCTTAATTTTAATAGTAGGTTCCCACTCATCATAAAGATTTATAGGGATAGAAACTTCTAATTCAAGTTTTTCTTCATAATATTGCATTAAAGCATCAAGTATGTGTTTTAAAGCTTTATTTTGACTATAAGCACGAGGAGAATTTAGCACGGATTGCAACAAGGAAATACAATCTATTAAAGAGAAATTTATATAATTAAATCCCTTGAAATCCAAGATAGTGGGTTCATTGCTATGTAAAGTTTTGACCTCTTCAATCCCACTTTTAAAATTTTAGCATCAAGATCTAAAAACTCCGAATCATCGGTACGCCTTTTAACTAAAGTAAACTCATCTCCAGTCCCATCTTTATCAAGATTCATACTAGAAAACAAGGATTTAATAGGAGACACCTCAATCACTTTTAGATCTTCATCTTTATTATCCTGGAAACTAGAAGAACACGCTTTCATAAAGCAATCTCTTTTAGCACGCATCCTAGCGGTTCTTTCCTTGCATTCATCAATGGAAATTCTCATGGCTTTGAGAGATTCAATGATATCATGCTTAGGTGGAATAGATCTAAGTTTCAAAGAATCAATACCAAGAGAAATTCTATCCACGTTTCTAGCCAACTCATCAATCTTAAGCAATTTTTCTTCAAGCAAAGCATTCAAATTCTTTTGCGAATTCATAAACTCTTTAACACCAGTCTCAAATGCAGAGGGCATCTTACCAAAATTTACATAAGAGTTATTGTAGGAATTACCATAATTATTAGAGGAATTACTAGGAAAAGGCGTAGGATTAAAGTTTCCTCTATAAGCATTGTTACCAAAATTATTCCTACCAACAAAATTCACATCCAAGATTCATTATTATTTTCAATCAACGTTGAGGCATATCATTAGGATCAGAAGAAGCACTCTTAGTAGCAAATAATTTCATAAGTTCCTCCATCTTTCCACTCAAAACACTAATCTCTTCAATAGCATGCACTTTTTTACTAGTAGATCTTTCGGTGTGCCATTGAGAGTAGTTAACCAAAATATTATCTAGGATTTTGGTAGCTTCTCGTAAAGTGATTTCATGAAAGTGCCCCCCCGCGGACGAATCTAAAAGATTTCTAGAAGAAAAATTCAAGCCGGCATAATTTTTTTGTATAATCATCCATAAGTTCAAACCATGTGTAGGGCAATTACGTATCATTAATTTCATTCTCTCCCAAGCTTGTGCAACATGCTCATGATCTAGTTGCTTAAAATTCATAATATCGTTTCTAAGAGAGATAATCTTAGTGGGAGTAAAATACTTAGAGATAAAGGCATCTTCGCACTTATCCAATGAATCAATACAATTTCTAGGCAAAGAGGAGAACCGAGTTTTAGCACAATCTCTAAGTGAAAACGGAAGTAGCTTCAATTTAACAATATCATTATCCGTATCCCTCTTCTTTTGCATATCGCACAAATCAACAAAGTTGTTTAGATGGGTAGCGGCATTTTCACTAGGAAGGCCAGAAAATTTATCTTTCATGACAAGATTCAACAGAGCAACATTGAGCTCACAAGATTCAGCATCCAAGATAAGAGCAATCGAAGTGCTAATAAAATCTTTATTGTTGGTATTGGAAAAGTCACACAATTTGGTATTATCTTGAGCCATAGTGACAAACAAGCAATCCAACACACAAGCAAACAAGAGGCAAGCGAACGGTAAAACACACGTAAAAAGAAGGGCGAATAAAACGGCAAGGGTAAAGTGGGGGAGAGGAAAACGAGAGGCAAATAATGTAGAGCGAGGGATATGGGTTTGTGATAGGTACTTGGTATATGAATTTTGCGTAGATCTCCCCAGCAATGGCGCTAGAAATTCTTCTTGCTACTTCTCGAGCTTGCGTTGTATTCCCTCGAAGAGGAAAGGGTGATGCAGCACAGTAGCGTAAGTATTTCCCTCAGTTTTTGAGAACCAAGGTATCAATCCAGTAGGAGACCACGCGCGAGTCCCTCACACGTGCACAAACAAATAAGAACCTCGCAACCAACATGATAAAAGGGGTTGTCAATCCCTTCTCTGTCACTTATGAGAGTGTGATCTGATAGATATGATAAGATAATATATCTGGTATTTTTGGTATAGAGAAAAAGTAAATAAAGAAAATAAGCAACGGCAACAGAAATTGGCAAGTTCACGGGAAAATAATATGATGAGAATAGACCCGGGGGCCATAGGTTTCACTAGTGGCTTCTCTCATGATAGGAGAATTCTACGGTGGGTGAACAAATTACTGTCGAGCAATTGATAGAAAAGCGCATAGTTATGAGAATATCTAGGCATGATCATTGTATATAGGCATCACGCCCGTAACAAGTAGACCGAAACGATTCTGCATCTACTACTATTACTCCACACATCGACCGCTATCCAGCATGCATCTAGATTATTAAGTTCACAAGAACAGAGTAACGCCTTAAGCAAGATGACATGATGTAGAGGGATAAACTCAAGCAATATGATATAAACCCCATCTTTTTAACCTCGATGGCAACAATACTATACGTGCCTTGCTACCCCTGCTGCCACTAGGAAAGGACACCGCAAGATTGAACCCAAAGCTAAGCGCTTCTCCCATTGCAAGAACTATAGATCTAGTAGGCCAAACCAAACTAATAATTCGAAGAGACTTGCAAGGATATTATAATCATACATAAAAGATTTCAGAAAAGAATCCAATATTGTTCAAAGATAATCTTGATCATAAACCCACAATTCATCGGATCTCGACAAACACACCGCAAAAAGATTACATCAAATAGATCTCCTCGAAGATCAAGGAGAAGTTTGTATTGAGATCCAAAGAGAGAGAAGAAGCCATCTAGCTAATAACTATGGACCCGAAGGTCTGTGGTAAACTACTCACAACTCATCGGAGGAGCTATGGTGTTGATGTATAAGCCATCCGTGATCGATGCCCCCTCCGGCGAAGATCCGGAACAGGCCCCAAGATGGGATCTCATGGGTACAGAAGGTTACGACGGTGGAATTAGGGTTTCGTGGTGTTCCTCGATGTTTTCAGGGTATGACGGTATATATATGCTGAGGAGGCACGTCAGGGGAGCCAGAGGGGGCCCACGAGGGTGGGGGCGCGCCTACCCCCGGGCGTGCCCCGTGCCCTCGTGTCCGCCTCTCTCATTTCCTCGCGTGTACTCCAAGTCTTCTGTGTTGATATTGTTCCAAAAATAACTCTCCCGAAGGTTTCGTTCCATTTGGACTCCGTTTGATATTCCCTTTCTGCGAAACACTGAAATAGGCAAAAAACAACAATTTGCACCAGGCCTTCGGTTAGTAGGTTAGTTCCAAAAATAATATAAAAGTGTATAATAAAGCCCATTAAACATCCAAAACAGAATATATACTAGCATGGAACAATAAAAAATTATAGATACGTTGGAGACGTATCAACCTTAACCATCTTTGATCAACGAGCTAGTCAAGTAGAGGCTGACTAGGGACACAGTGTTTGTCTATATATTCACACATGTATCGAGGTTTCCGATCAATACAATTCTAGCATGAATAATAAACATTTATCATGAATAAGGAAATATAAAATAACAACTTTATTATTATTGCCTCTAGGGCATATTTCCTTCAGTTTCCCATTTGAACTAGAGTCAATAATCTAGATTACATTGTTATGATTCTAACACCCATGGAGTCTTGGTGCTGATCATGTTTTGCTCATGGAAGAGGCTTAGTCAACAGGTCTCCTACATTCAGATCCGTATGTATTTTGAAAATCTCTATGTCTCCCTCCTTGACTTGATCACAGATGGAGTTGAAGCGTCTCTTGATGTGTTTGGTTCTCTTGTGAAACCTGGATTCCATTGCCAAGGCAATTGCTCGAGTGTTGTCACAAAAGATTTTCATTGGACCCGATGCACTAGGTATTACACCTAGATCGGATATGAACTCCTTCATCCAGACTCCTTCATTTGCGGCTTCTGAAGCAGCTATGCACTCCGCTTCACACATAGATCCCGCCATGACGCTCTACATGGAACTGCACCAACTGACAGCTCCTTCATTCAATAAAAATATGTACCCGGTTTGTGACTTAGAGTCATCCGGGTCAGTGTCAAAGCTAGCATCAATGTAACCATTTACGATGAGTTCTTTGTCACCTCCATAAATGAGAAAGATATCCTTAGTTCTTTTTAGGTACTTCAGGATGTTCTTGACCACTGTCCAGTGATCCACTCCTGGATTACTTTGGTACCTCACTGCTAAACTTATAGCAAGGCAGACATGAGGTCTGGTACACAACATAGCATACATGATAGAACCTATAGCTGAGGCATATGGAATGACTTTGATTTTCTCTCTATCTTCTGCAGTGGTCGGGCATTGAGTCTTACTCAATTTCACACCTTGTAATATAGTCAATAACCCTTTCTTTGACTGGTCCATTTTGAACTTCTTCAAAACTTTATCAAGGTATGTGCTTTGTGAAAGTCCTATCAAGCGTCTTGATCTATCTCTATAGATCTTGATGCCCAATATATAAGCAGCTTCACTGAGGTCTTTCATTAAAAAATTCTTATTCAAATATCCTTTTATGCTATCTAGAAATTCTACATCATTTCTGATCAATAATATGTCATCCACATATAATATCAGAAATGCTACAGAGCTCCCACTCACTTTCTTGTAAATACAGGCTTCTCCGAAAGTCTGTATAAAACCATATGCTTTGATCACTTCATCAAAGCATATATTCTAACTCCGAGATGCTTGCACCAGTCCATAGATGGATAGCTGGAGCTTGCACACTTTGTTAGCACCTTTAGGATCGACAAAACCTTCTGGTTGCATCATATACAACTCTTCTTTCAGAAATACATTAAGGAATGGAGTTTTGACATCCATTTGCCATATTTCATAATCATAAAATGCGGCAATTGCTAACATGATTCAGACAGACTTAAGCATCACTACGGGTGAGAAAGTCTCATCGTAGTCAACTCCTTGAACTTGTCGAAAACCTTCCGCGACAAGTCAGGATTTGTAGACACTAACATTACCATCAACATCAATCTTCTTCTTGAAGATCCATTTATTCTCTTTGGCTCGCCAATCATCGGGCAAGTCCACCAAAATCCACACTTTGTTCTCATACATGGATGCTATCTCAGATTTCATGGCCTCAAGCCATTTACCAGAATCTAGGCTCATCATAGCTTCTTCATAGTTCATAGGTTCGTCATGGTCTAGTAACATGACTTCCAGAACAAGATTACCATACCACTCTGGTACGGATCGTGCTCTGGTTGACCTACGCGGTTCGGTAGTAACTTGATTTGAAGTTTCATGATCATCATCATCAGCTTCCTCTCTAGTTGGTGTATGCATCACGGGAACGGTTTTCTGTGATGAGCTACTTTCCAATTCGAGAGAAGGTACAATTACCTCATCAAGTTCTACTTTCCTCCCACTCACTTCTTTCGAGAGAAACTTCTTCTGTAGAAATGTTCCATTCTTGGCAACAAAATCTTGCCTTCAGATCTATGGTAAAAGGTGTACCCAATTGTTTCCTTAGGGTATCCGATGAAGACGCACTTCTTCGATTTGGGTTTGAGTTTATCAGTCTGAAGCCTATTGACATAAGTGGCGCAACCCCAAACTTTAAGAAACGACAACTTAGGTTTCTTACCAAATCACAGTTCATATGGTGTCGTCTCAACGGATTTAGATGGTGCCCTATTTAACATGAATGCATCTGTCTCTAATGCATAACCCCAAAATGATAGTGGTAAATCGGTAAGAGACATCATAGTTCACACCATATCTAATAAAGTACGGTTACGACGTTCGGACACACCATTACGTTGTGGTGTTCCAGGTGGCGTGAGTTGTGAAACTATTCCACATTGTTTTAAATGAAGGCCCAACTCGTAACTCAAATATTCGCCTCCGCTATCAGATCGTAGAAACTTTATTTTCTTGATACGATGATTCTCTACTTCACTCTGAAATTCTTTGAACTTCTTAAATGTTTCAGATTTGTGTTTCATTAAGTAGATATACTCCTGCTCCTGCTCAAATCATTTGTGAAGGTCATAAAATAACGATACCTGCTGCGAGCCTCAACACTCATCGGATCGCATACATCGGTATGTGTTATTTCCAATAAGTCATTGGCCCGCTCCATTGTTCCGAAGAACATAGTTTTAGTCATCTTGGCCATGATGCATGGTTCTCAAGTATCAAATGATTCATAATCAAGTGATTCCAAAAGTCCATCTGCATGGAGTTTCTTCATGCGCTTTACACCAATATGACCTAAACGTAGTGCCACACATATGTTGCACTATCATTGTCAAGTTTGCATCTTTTGGCATCAATATTATGAATATGTGTATTATCACAATCGAGATTCAACAAAAATATACCACTCTTCATGGGTGCATGACCATAAATGATATTACTCATATAAATAGAACAACCATTATTCTTTGATTTAAATGAAGAACTGTCTCGCACTAAACAAGATCCAGATATAATGTTCATGCTCAATGCTGGCACCAAATAAGAATTATTTAGGTCTAAAACTAACCTCGAAGGTAGATGTAGAGGTAGCGTGCCGATGGTGATCACATCGACCTTGGAACCATTTCCACGCACATCGCCACCTCGTCCTTAGTCAATCTTCGTTTAATCCGGAGCTCTAGTTTCGAGTTACAAATATGAGCAACTGAACTAGTATCAAATTACCAGGTGCTACTACGAGCATTAGTAAGGTACACATCAATAACATGTATATCAAATATACCTTTGTTCACTTTGCCATCCTTCTTATCCGCCAAATACTTGGGGCAATTCAGCTTCCAGTGACCAGTCCCTTTGCAATAGAAGCACTCAGTTTCAGGCTTGGATCCATCTTTGGGTTTCTTCCTGGGAGTGGCAACTTGCTTGCCATTATTCTTGAAGTTCCCTTTCTTTCCCTTGCCCTTTTTCTTGAAACTAGTGGTATTGTTAACCATCAACACTTGATGCTCCTTCTTGATTTCTACCTCCGCAGCTTTGAGCATTGCGAAGAGCTCGGGAATTGTCTTCTCCATCCCTTGCATATTATAGTTCATCACGAAGCCTTTGTTGCTTGATGGCAGTGATTGGAGAACTCTGTCAATAACACTATTGTCTGGAAGATTAACTCCCAGCCGAGTCAAGTGATTATGATATCAATACATTCCGAGTATGTGTTCACCAACAAAATTGTTCTCCTCCATCTTGAAGCTATAGAACTTGTTGGAGACTTCATATCCTCAACTCGGGCATTTGCTTGAAATATTAACTTCAACTCCTGGAACATCTCATATGCTCCATGATGTTCAAAACATCTTTGAAGTCCCGATTCTAAGCCGTAAAACATGGCACATTGAACTATCGAGTAGTCATTAGATCGAGCTTGCCAGACGTTCAAAACATCAGCATCTGCTCCTGCAGCAGGCCTTTCACCTAGCGGTGCATCAAGGACATAATTATTCTGTGCTAAAATGAGGATAATCATCAAGTTACGGACCCAATCCATGTAGTTGCTACCATCATCTTTCAACTTAGCTTTCTCTAGGAACGCATTAAAATTCAAGGGAACGATAACACGGGCCATTGATCTACAACATTGATATGCAAATACTATCATGACTAAGTTCCTGATAAATTAAGTTCAATTAATCAAATTACTTAAGAACTCGCACTTACATAGACATCCCTCTAGTCATATAAACGATACGTGATCCAAATCAACTAAACCATGTCCGATCATCACGTGAGATGGAGTAGTCATCAATGGTGAACATCTCTATGTTGATCATATCTACTATATGATTCACGTTCGACCTTTCGGTCTCCAGTGTTCAGAGGCCATGTCTGTACATGCTAGACTCGTCATGTTTAACCCGAGTATTCCGCATGTGCAAAACTATTTTGCACCCGTTGTATGTGAACGTAGAGTCTATCACACCCGATCATCACGTGGTGTCTCAACACGACGAACTGTAGCAATGGTGCATACTCAGGGAGAACACTTTTACCTTGAAATTTAGTTAAGGGATCATCCTATAATGCTACCGCCCTACTAAGCAAAATAAGATGCATAAAAGATAAACATCACATGCAGTTAAAATATGTGACATGATATGGCCATCATCATCTTGTGCTTTTTATCTCCATCTCCAAAGCATCGTCATGATCTCCATCGTCACCAGCTTGACACCTTGATCTCCATCGTAGCGTCGTGGTCGTCTAGCCAACTATTTCTTCTACGACTATTGCTAACTCACAACGATAAAGTAAAGCAATTACATGGCATTTGCATTTCATACAATAAAGAGACAACCATAAGGCTCCTGCCGGTTGTCAGATATCTTACAAAACATGATCATCTCATACAATAACGTATAACTCATCATGTCTTGACCATCTCACATCACAACATGCCCTGCAAAAACAAGTTTATTATTTCAAGAATTTTCCTATGCTCACGCAAGATCTACCTAGGAGATGCATAGCAACGAGAGGGGGAGAGTGTGTCTACGTACCCTCGTAGACCGAAAGCGGAAGCGTTTGACAACACAGTTGATGTAGTCAAACTTCTTCTAGCTCCGACCGATCAAGCACCGAACGCACGACACCTCCGAGGTCTGCACACGTTCAGCTCAATGACGTCCCTCGTCCTCTTAATCCAGCAAGATGTCAAGGAAGTAGATGAGTTCTGTCAGCACGACGGCATGGTGATGGTGACGGTGATGTGATCCGCGCAGGGCTTCGCCTAAGCCCTAAGAAAATATGACCGTGGGAGTAAACTGTGGATGGGGGAGCCGCATACGGCTAACAGATGTTGTTGTGTGTTCTAGGCGCCCCTCCCCACATATATATATATAGGTCGGAGGGGGAAAAGAGGCAGCCAAGGGGCGCCCAAGTAGGCTGAATCATACTTGAGGTCATACCCAATTCGCCCCCTTACCATATAATAGAAGGAGAAGAAGGAAGGAGGAAGAGAGAAAGGAATGGGGGCCGAACCCCCTTTGTTCCTTCTCTAATTCGCACACATGCCTAATGGGGGGCACGCCATCCCTTGTGGGATGGTGTGCACCCCTCTTATGGCCCATATGGCCCATATGATTCCCTCGGTGAAAGACCGTGGATGTCGCCAAGAGGGGGGGGGGGTGAATAGGCGCTTTAAAATAATTACGGTTTTGGCTTGAACAAATGCGGAATAAGCCTAGTGGTTAATTTGTCAAGCACATAGCCTACAACAACTAGGCTCACCTATGTGCACCAACAATTATGCTAAGCAAGATAAACAACTAGGTGATAGCAAGATATATGACAAGAAACAATATGGCTATCACAAAGTAAAGTGCATAAGTGTAACGCCCAAGATGCGGCTATATCTCCTACGTGTCGAGGCACGACTTAGAGGCATAACTCCATTTTGGAATGATCGCAAGAAGGGTCATCTTAACACATTCCCATGTAAATGAACAAGGAAGTAAATAGTTGGCTTACAATCGCCACATCACACAATGATCAAATATTCATACATCATTCAGAGTACACACAAGGTCCGACTGCGGACGGATCCAAATGAAAAGAAGATAACCACCCACCTATGCCCGATCGGCCCTAGTAGGAACCACGACTGATCATCGGGGTATGTCACGTACATACGCCCACGCTCTTCATCGAACTCCCATTGGAGCTCCTAGCCATTGCCTGCATCGAACTCAGTTGTACCTGCACCTGTTTGTGTAGTAAACCGTGAGCCACGAGGACTCAGCAATCTTGTTCCCGGGTATCAAAACTACCAAAGCTTTTAGGTGGGGAGAAGTTATCAAGTGGGGTTGTAGCAAGTGCTAAGCAAATATGTGGTGGCTAGCTTACAAACTTTCAGAGTGAGATGAGAAGCTACGCCAACGATCGTAAACTAGTCATGATCACTAGATGATCCTGTCTACCTACGAGTCCTTCATAACCCAGCCGTGTTCTCTTCTAGAACTCCCTCGAAAAGATACCATCACGACTACTCACACATGTAGTGTATTTTATTTGAGTTTTTTGTGTCAAGTTATCTACAACCGGATATTAACGAACTCCAATCCGCCACATAACCAAGGGCACGACTTTCGAAAGATCATAACCCTGCAGGGGTGTCCCAACTTAGCCCATCACAAGCTCTCATGATCAGCATAGGTAAAACCTCTTATGTTAGGGACAACCCGATCCGACTCGGAATCCCGGTGCACAGGTACCAAAATACCCCAAGTTGCCAAGGGGCGGCCCCGCACAGTGCTCTAGTTTGGATCAACACTCATGTCGAGCACTGGCCTGGGGGTTGAATTAAGAATCCTCGGGGTAGCTACTCCCTATGCAAATTTTAGTTATTATTAGGCAAATGGTAAAACCAACGTTGGGCCTTGCTGGAGGAGTTTTATTCAAAGCGAACTGTCGAGGGGTCCCCATAATACCAACCGCGTTAGGAACACAAAATCAAGGAACATAACACCGGTTTATTGGTTCTTAAGGCGGCATGAGTGGAACAAAACATCGAGCAAAAGGCCAAGCCTTCCACCCATTGCCAAATATATATGTGCATTAATTAAGTAAGAGATATTGTGATATTCCAACATATTCAAGTTCCAACATGGAGCAATCTTCAACTTCACCTGCAACTAAGAACACTATAAGAGGGGCTGAGCAAAAGCGTATCATAGCTAATCAACGATTTGCTAGGAGGGTGGTTAGAGGTTTCATGGCAATGTAGGAGGCTGACAAGCAAATAGATAGGTAGCACGACACAGCGATAGAGCAACACAACTAGCTGTAACACCCCGGTGTAATGGTGCTACAGTAACCTTGGGGTTAAGTTAATACTTTTGCTAAACAAGTGTTGGTTCATCATTCTCTCTTGTCTCTTGCAAATTCCAGTTGAATTCAAATTTCAAAATAAGAGTGAAATTCAAAATTCAACAAACATGAAAACTAAAATGTTCATCATGTGGCAAATATTCTTTTATAAATATTGGTGGTGAACCAACATTTTTGCAAGGTGTTTAAATGGCCTAAACCAATTATAGCAGTGGCTAAAACAATAGATGAAATGCCTTTTTAAATTATAAAAGTTGCAAACAATTTCAAAAGCCTCACAATCTTTTTGTGGCAGTGCCAACTATCGCAATGTAATTATGTGGCCAAGTCCCACATTTTACAGAATCCTTTTGGCACCTCAAATATTGCGAAATCATTATCTGTTAAAAGAAAAGAGCAAAACAAAACAGAAAATAGATTTTTGGAGTAGGAACCTAACTACTGTGCAATTAGGCCCGTCATACACCGTACCGGCCCGGCCTGCCCCTCCGGTCGTTTTCCGTGTTCGACCGACCCCGTCGCTACAAGGGCTCGCCCCCGCCCGACCTCCTCGCCGGCGATGCCTCGGAGGGGATAAGGCCGACCCCTAGCCTCCTTGAGTCCCCCCTCACCTACCGCCGCTCACTCTCGCTCATCGCCTGCTCTCCCTCTTCCTGTCGCCTGTGCCCCCTCCCGATCCGCCCCATCCGAGCGCTCCCATGGCCGCAGCCGTCGCATACGAGCGGCCACCGTCCCCGCCGCGCCGCACCAACATGTCCTCGAGCTCCCTCATCGTCCGCCTCGTCATCCACGACCTCTAGTTCGTGCTTAGCACCACCACCACCCTGAGGACGAGGTCGTCTTCATCCTCCAACCATCGAGCTCCACCACGTCGGAGTCGCCACCCTGCAGCTCCTAAGACACCGACGAGCCCTCTTGTGCTCCCTCGGTGAGCTCCACTAGCCCTCCCCCTCTCTCTGCCATCATGTGTTGCCCGCTTCTTCCCCTCACCCCGAGCTCCGCCACCGCCTGCTGTCGTCGCAGCGGCCGCCCCCGGCCAGCTCGGCTCGAGCCAGTGCCCGCTTCTGCACCTGCGGCTAACGCTGCTGCTTCTGCCCCGCTGGCCTTGCCCTGCCTCTGTCGCTCGCCCGCCCGCCGCCCGCAGCCGTAGCTGCCACTGCCGCCGCCTCGACTCTCCGCGCCGTCGCCCTACTCGCGCCCCTCGGTGGCCCGGCCGCACCACGCACAGCCGTGGCCGCCGGCGGTACCCCCGATCGTGCTCGAGGCCCCAGGCCGGCCCGCCGTCGACTGCCCCCGCTCGCTGGCCCATGCGCCGTCCACCGCCCCCCGTCGCGGCTGCGCGCTGCCTCGCCGCAGCTAGCGCGCCCCTGGCCGCTGGCCGCACCCCTGGCCCTGCTGCGCCGGCGCCCGCTGGCCTCGTCGAGGCTACAGCCTCGCCCGGGCGTAGTGCCCCTCGGGCACGGGCACTCGCCCGTTAACCGCCCGCCTCGGTGGCTCGTGCCACTGACCTATTGGCGCCAGCACGTAGGGCCTAGCCCCCTTAAAGAAAAGAATAAGTAAAAATAAATAAATTAATTAATCCAGTTAGATAATTAATTAACTTAATTAACATTGCTTAATTACCCTAATGAACATGATTAGTTAAATTATAATCTGTTTATTTAACTAAGCCTATGACAGTAGGGCCCCACGTGCTAGGGTTGACTTAGTCAACCTACTGACACCATGCTGATGTCATACCTGCGTAATAATAGTTTTTGAAATAAATTAAATCTATTAAATTTAGAAAATCAATAGAAAATAATCCGTAACTCGGATGAAAAAGTTTTATACACGAAAGTTACTCAGAACGACGAGACGAATTCGAATGCGCGGTCCGTTCGTCCATCACACATCTCTATCATACCGAACATGGAACAATCCCCCTCCGATTCGCCTGTCCGAAAATGCCTAACACTGGGGAAAAATTCCTGGATGTTATCCCCCTTCGTCGGTATCGTGTAGCACCGTGTTAGAGCACACTAGCACTGCGGTTGACATGTCGTACTTCATTGTTACATCTGTATGCTTTGTATTTATTGTTTCTTGCCCCTCTTCTCTCCGGTAGACCGCGAGATTGATGCTACCTCAGTGATCGACTACGGTGTTGACAACCCCTCCTTCTTGCCAGAGCAACCAGGAAAGCCAACCCCCCTTGATCATTCCGATATCGCCCACTCTCTTCTCTCTTATGCTTACATTAGAACTGCTACTGGTTTTTGTATGATCCTATTCTAATGCATAGCCTGTTGTTGATACCTACTTTCATACCTTACATGTTTATACTAAACTGCTTAGTATATGCTTGTTAGAGATCCACCAGTGACCCCCCACATTGTCCCGATTGCCCCGCTGGATTATTAGAAGACCCGATCAACGGGATCGAAGACCAGGCCCCGGCATCGCACATCACTTTTCCCTTAGTTGCTCGATAATACTGGGTTACTATCGAGTGCCGAGGGTGACACCTCAGCAGCACTTCTGATGTTAACCTTGTAGGTTAGTTCATCGGTTATGGTCATCGAGGGTGATTCCTCTATCTCCACTCCCGATAACGACACTATCGTGCAACTCTCAAAGTGGACCTCGAGGGTGACTCCTCTTTCGTTCACCTTGATGATAAACATCAGGTGGAATTCCATCGAGGGTGATTTCCTCAGGTTTCCCTTTGGTGTTAGACACATAATTACTATGGTTACTATGACTTTAAAACTCTTACTTGGAATGGCGGGTCGACCCTGAGGGTTACTCGCGAGTGATGTGGAGACGGGTTGACCTGGAGGGTACCCGAGAGTTGAATACGAGGCGTGGCCGGGCATTCTTAGACCTTGCCGCAAGTCCTCAAGACGGGGCGACGGGGTCACTACTTTCGTGAGTCTCTGCTCGTTACCGCGTTCCCAAGACACTAAATAGTTTGGATATTTGATCCAAGGGGCCTCTCGCCTGATAGCGCTAACCATCACATGGGCATAGTATGGGCGTTCTCCGTCATATGCATCAGCCGAAGCTTAACTAACGTCATTGCGACTAAGCGGCGCGTGCCGGGTTGGACTGGTTATGCACCTACCTTTTAAGGAGGTAGGTAGGTCTGCTCACCGTCCGCTCACGCAACGTGCAGGAGTTCCCAGGGCGATTGGCCCATGACCCCTGGGGGCATATGGTTTAGTCCGGCGTGCATGACCTCTCTATTAAGCCTAGGTCGGGTTGCGGCGTATTGTTTGGCCAAGGGCGGGCATGACCTGATGGTGCGTCCGGTCGGAGTTAAGCAAGCGTGGTGGGTAGGTTGGTGCACCCCTGGAGGGAAGAAAACATCTATCGATAGCCTGTCCTACAGTAACGAATACTTGGAGTTGTATCCCGATCGCTACAACTAGAACTGGATTCTGAGACATGAATGGATATGTGGCTCCGGGATTGCTTCCTCGCAGGGAGTCGGGGAAGGATCTCTGGGCGTTATTGCTACAACATGCTTGATAATTATAATATGTTATTCTGTACTCTCTTCTACTGCTGCAAGATTGGTGTTTTCCAGAAGATGCTATTCTTCGATAGGACTAGCTTCTCCCCCTCTTATTCTGGCATTCTGCAGCTTAGTCCACAGATACTACCGCTTTTCATTGATACCGATGCATATGTAGTGTAGATCCTT
Organism: Secale cereale; assembly: GCA_902687465.1. Classification (NCBI taxonomy): domain Eukaryota; kingdom Viridiplantae; phylum Streptophyta; class Magnoliopsida; order Poales; family Poaceae; genus Secale; species Secale cereale. The sequence continues at coordinate 440,603,608 of LR738712.1, read as the reverse complement.
GCTTGCGAGTACTTTGGATGAGTACTCACGGTTGCTTTGCTCCCCCTTTTCCCCCTTCTTTCTTCTTTCTGGTTGATGCAACCTCCAGGAGCCATATGCCACCCTTGACGACTACTACTACCCCGACGGAGCCTACTACTACGTGGAGACAGCTGATGACCAGGAGTAGTTAGGAGGTCCCAGGCAGGAGGCCTTTCCTTTTCGATCGTGTTGTTTTGTGCAAGCCTTCTTAAGGCAAACTTGTTTAACTTATGTCTGTACTCAAATATTGTTGCTTCCGTTGACTCTTGTGTATTCGAGCTTATGTATTCGAGCACTCGAGGCCCCTGGCTTGTAATATAAAGCTTGTATTATTTTATTTGTGTCTAGAGTTGTGTTGTGATATCTTCCAGTGAGTCCCTGATCTTGGTCGTACACATTTGCGTGCATGATTAGTGTACGATCAAATCGGGGGCGTCACATGTTGGTATCAGAGCCGACTGCCTGTAGGAACCCCCTTCCAACTCCTTGGCCGAAGTTGAGTCTAGTCTTTGAAAAACTGTTTTACTAACATGACTGTGTGGCTTACGGGCCCACGTCGCCATTGGGTGGTATTAGGATCTTTTAATCCTCGTCTATACTCCGGGACTCTGAATTCTCTTCTATTCGGGTTAAACGAATTTACTAACTCTAACATTAGGATCCCGTGACCACATTCACCCCAAAGTTGGATAAGTCATAGTTATTCCTTAGGTTAGTATTTTGAATAAGTACCCCACTCTGTCTTGCCGACTACTATGTGGTACCTGTCGACCCTCGTTCATTTTACATGTTAGATAATGAATAATTCTTTGTCTTTGCAAAAGCTCAATGCTGAACTACCCCTGTTACATGTTAGAAGGATGGTTAGACCAGGTGGTCATGACCGTGGTGCTAATGATCCACCACCGCCCGAGTTCTTTACTGGAATGATGCAACAGTTTGAGCTGAATCGCCAGTTCATGGAAGGAGTGATGGCTCAGTTTACTCGCCCAAATATGAATCAGCAGCCAGCCCCAGTAACTCTACAAGACTTTGCGCAACTCAACCCTGTCGTCTACCGCAACTCAACTCAGCCACTGGATGCTGATAACTGGCTCCGTGACATCGCTTTCGAGCTAGAGTCTGCTGATGTAGCCCCTGCCAACTATGTCACCTTCGCGGCATACTATCTGAAGGGCCCCGCTGCTCAATGGTGGGACAGCCACAGGCACACCCTACCTGCTGGAATGGTCATCACTTGGCCGGATTTCCAAGCCGCCTTCCGTGCCCGCTTCATTCCTCAGGGATTCATGGACAGGAAGAAGCGAGAGTTTCGCAACCTCATCCAAGGCAACAAGTCTGTAGATGCTTATCAGCGGGAATTCTTGGACTTGTCCCGTTATGCTGAAGAAGACATTTCTACTGATGCTCGCAGGCAAGTAAAGTTTCGTGATGGACTTCGCCCTAATATCAAGCTAGCACTTCTCGCCCATGACTTTGCCGACTTCGCCACCTTGGTGAACAAGGCTATTCAGGTTGAGACTGGTCTTCAGGAACACCGGGGATCCCTCAGGAGCAGCCGTGATGCTGTCTCATCTTCGGTTCCGTCCGCACAGAAGCATCGGATTTGGATCCCCACAGCATGTATCGTCCAACTGCTCCTGCTCCAAGACCGTCCTATGCTGCTCCGTGTCTTCCCCCTCCACCATCGAGGCAGCCTCTTCGGATTGCACCACCCCGAGCTCCTGCTCCCAATCCCAATGGTGGTTTGTGCTTCAGATGTGGCCATCTAGGTCACCGTGCTAGGGATTGTAGTCAGAGCAAGAACCAGCTGGCCCTCCCTACAGCTCGCCGTAACAATCAGCCCCACAACAACGATACCAGATCTTATGGTCGTGGTCAGGCTAATCATGTTGATCTGAATGAAGCTTAAGATCAGCCTGCTACTGTGATGGGTACTCTTCTCGTTAACTCAGTACCGGCTTCTGTGTTATTCGATTCAGGAGCATCACATTCATTCATGTCAGAAAGTTTTGCATACGCACACGACATTCGATGCGAGCCCATGAACACATCGATAGTGGTACGCACCCCTGCGGGTCAGTGTCGAACCACCATGATTGGTCGCGACGTCCCCGTTGAAATTGAAGGGTTGGAATTCCATGTTTCTCCCATTATATTGGAGTCTTCTAATATTGATCTCATTCTGGGAATGGAATGGTTGAAAGCACATACCGCCTCTATCGTTTGTGGCACCAAAGTCGTTCATCTTCTACATCCCATCGAATGAGATAGTAAGCTACCATGCTTAGATTGTTCAAAATGCCGAGGCACGACTTTATGCCTTGAATGCGTTGAACGCAGCACCTCTTGAGGGCATTGAGAAGATTCCAGTCATTCGCGATTTTCAAGATGTCTTTCCAGAAGAACTCGCAGGCATACCTCCTACCCGGGCTGTTGAATTTGTCATCGACTTGAAACCAGGCACCGTTCCTATTGCCAAATGACCCTACAAGATGCCACCTCATGAGATCCTTGAACTTAAGGAGGAAATCGACAAGTCTCTTCACAGTGGATTCATTCGCCCAAGTTCCTCAGCTTGGGGAGCACCTTCTCTCTTTGTGAAGAAGAAGGATGGCACGAACCGTTTGGTCCAAGACTACCATCCTATCAACCAAGCTACAATTCAGAACAAATATCCGCTTCCTCGGATCAACGATCTGTATGATCAACTGGCTGGTTCATCAGTTTTCTCTAAATCGACTTGAGGTTGGGTTACCACCAGATCCGTGTTCGTGAAGAGGATATTCCAAAGACCGCATTCGTCACTCGTTATGGTTCTTATGAGTACACCGTCATGTCCTTCGGTTTGACCAATGCTCCAGCGACATTCTCTCGTCTGATGAACTATATATTCATGGATTACCTTGACAAGTTCGTCGTGGTCTATTCGGATGATATCCTGGTATATTCGAAGAATAAAGAAGAACATGCTGAACATCTTTGTCTTATTCTGGAAAAGCTTCGAGAACATCAACTATATGCCAAGTATTCCAAGTGTGAATTCTGGCTACCCGAAGTAATCTACCTTGGTCATGCGATCTCCAAGGATGGTATTGCCGTCAAACCAGAGCGAGTTTAGGCTATTCTTGACTGGACCCCTCCCAAGAATGTTAAGCAAGTCAAAAGATTTCTCAGACTCGCCAGCTATTGCCGTCGTTTCGTTGAGAACTTCTCCAAGATCGCCAAGCCACTGACCAATCTGCTACACAAAGGCATTAAGTTTGAACGGACAGACAAATGTTAGGAAAGATTCCAGGATCTCAAGGACAAGCTGACTTCTGCCCCAGTTCTCGCTCCTCCGGATTCTCAGAAGGATTTCGTCATATATTGCGATGCTTCACGACAAGGGTTAGGCTGTGTCCTAATGCAAGAGCGTAGGGTGATTGCTTATGCCTCTCGTCAAGTGCGTTCTCATGAAGAAAACTACCCAGTTCATGACCTCGAGCTTGCAGCAGTTATTTATTCATTGAAGCTGTGGCAACATTACCTTCTCGGTAATCGTTGCGAGATCTTTACCGATCATCAGAGTCTGAAGTATCTATTTACTCAGCCAGATCTGAACCTCCGTCAGCAAAGGTGGATGGAGGCTATAGTAGATTATAACGTGGGTATTTCCTATACCCCAGGCAAGGCTAATGTCATGGCTGATGCCCTGAGCCGCAAGTATTATTGCAATAATCACATGGTTCATAAAGCTCAACCCCGCCTATATGAAGAACTTTGCAACCTGAACCTTCAACTAGTTCCACAGGGTTCTCTGAATAACCTTGTCTTGGAACCAACTCTATTGAAGGCAATTAAGTCTGCTCAAGCCAAAGATGCTCACATTGATCTAGTGAAAAAGGATCTTGCCTTAGAGAAATCCAGAGATTTCTCACTTGCTGAAGATGGAGCCTTATACTTCAAAGATCGCATAGTGGTACCCCGCTTCGAGCTTATGACTGAGAAGGTGATGAAAGAAGCACATGACACCCCTCTCTCTATTCATCCGAGAAGTACTAAGATGTATCTAGACATCCGTCAGAAGTACTGGTGGTCTAACATGAAGCAAGACATTGCTCGGTATATCGAAGAATGTGACGTTTGTCGTCGCGTTAAAGCAGAACATCGGAAACCGGCTGGACTTCTACAACCGCTTCCGATTCCTGAATGGAAGTGGGATAAGATTTAGATGGACTTTGTCACTGGCCTTCCAAAGTCACAGAAAGGTAATGATGCTATCTTTGTCGTCATCGACCAATTCTCGAAGGTTGCTCACTTTCTGCTAGTCAAGGAGACAATCACTGCTAGTCAATTATCAAACTGTATATCTCCAAAATTGTGTCACTCCACGGCATTCCAAAAGAGATCAGTTCAGACCGTGGCAGTATTTTCACTTCAAAGTTCTGGGATAGTTTCCAAGAGGTAATGGGAACTCATATAACCTGGAGCACTGCTTATCATACCCAATCCCAAGGCCAAGTCGAGCGAGTCAATCAAATTCTTGAAGACATGCTTCGGCCTTGTGTTATTTCTTTCGACAAGAAGTGGGAAGAATCTCTCCCTTATGCGGAGTTCTCTTATAATAACAGTTATCAAGCCAACTTCAAGATGGCACCCTTCGAAGTGCTTTATGGACGTAAGTGCCGGACCCCTCTGAATTGGTCAGAAACTGGGGAACGGACGCTCATTGGTACAAACATTATTCAACAAGCTGAAGAGCAGGTTCACATTGTCTGGGGTAATCTCAAGGCGGCTGATAACCCTCAACCGTAAGGGATCGAGATAGTCTTCGCGGGTAAGAATAACCCAATTTATTGATTCGACACACGGGGAGCCAAAGAGTATTTATAAGCTTTAACAGTTGAGTTGTTAATTCAACCGCACCTGAAATATACTAACTTGCAACAAAAGATAAGTGGTAACAGTGATATGATAGTGATGACAGTAATAGTAAAAGTAAACAGCAAAAGCAAAATAGCGGTAGTAAATGGCAGAAGTAACAACTAGTGACAAGCAAGGTTTAAAATACTGTAGGCTAGGGAGATGGATGGTTGGGCGCTGCATGGATGAGATAGATTCTAACTTGGGGCACGGCATACGGAAAAGTAATGATCATCTAGGCAAATATCAAACATTAGGCATGTATCCCGTAAGTAGTTGTACGTGCTTGCAATAAGAACTTGCACAACATCTTTTGTCCTACCATCCCGCTACGAACGGGGCCAAATGGAACTAATGGATATTAAGGTGCTCCTGTCAAAGAGCACCGGAACAAAGCAATGAACTCAATGGATACATGTAATCCTCAAACTACGGACCATCCCCTTTGGTGTCCCAAGCTGTCACTTTTGGGATCGCCGTTTCCGAATCGTAACAGGTGCATACAACTCATAGATAGGATCAAGAACACAAATATATTCATGCAAACACATATGGTTCAGATCTGAAATCATGGCACTCGGGCCCTAAGTGTCAAGCATTAAGAATAACAAGTTGTAGCAAAGATGATAAACACCATACTAGATGATAGGCAACATGCCCCCAACTATCTGACGAACTATTACATGATCTAACTCATCCAATCCCTACCATCCCCTTCGCCTACAGCAAGGGAATTACTCACACATGAAGGGGGAAGTCATGGAGGGATGATGGAGTGGTGATGATGATGACGATGGCGACGATCACCCCTCTCTGGAGGCCAAATCAGCCTCCAGATTAGCCCTCCCGAAGAAGAACAGAGGGTGGCGGCGGCTCCGCGACGAAAAATAGCGAAAGAACTTCCGATCTAGGGTTTCTGCGTCGGGAGGAAAAATACGGGCTAAAGTAGGGCACCAGGGGGTGTGGGGCCCACCCAGGCGCCCCCCCGGTGCGGCCCAGGGGGGGCGCGCCCACAGGGCGCCTGGGCACCCCCTGGCCCCCCTCTGGCCCCACTTCTGGCATTTTGTTTCTTCGGGTGCGTGGATTTTTCGTGATTTTTCGTGGATTTTTCTGAGATGCTTAAAAATCCGTTTTCCTGCACACAAATAAACCATACAGGCAGCTCTGCTGAAAACAGCGTTAGTCCGGGTTAGTTTAGTCCAAATCATGCAAGAATGTGGTCAAAACAATATCAAAAGTTTTTGGAAAAGTAGATACGTTTGAGACGTATCAACTCCCCCAAGCTTAGCATATTGCTTGTCCTCAAGCAATTCAGTTCAACGAACTGGACGCGACAAAGAAAACTTTGACAAACTCTTTTGCTTCATTAGATGTATATAAGCATGTACTACGAAAAGAGTTCAGCAAGTATTAAAACAGTACTTATGAGAACAATGCAAGGAGCAATCCTTCTTTCAAGTGACCAGTCACAAATAATCAAGAGTAAACAATATATTACCGAAAATCAAGACAAGATCACATTGCACATAGCTTGAGCATATTAAGGTGGTATCTCGCTAGCCTCCATGAGTGAAGCAAAACATAAATGCAGAGACTCCTCCAGAGTTTTAAAGGAGACTAGAGCTAAAAATTTCAGAATAAATCATATCACAAGTATGCAGAAGACAATATGATACTTTGGGACAATGCACATTACACTCAGAATGACAATTATGCTCTCCTAGTCAGTGCTTTGAAGAAAGAAGATGAGACTCTCGAACCGTGGCTTTTATTGGCAAAGTTGAAAACCCGTGATCGGAAACAAAAACTAAACATGTACCAGAGCTCTTGGTTTTAGAAACAGAAGTAAATATGTTTTTGAGAGGTGCATATTTCGTCAACGAATGCTAGCAGATAACTCAATCACTTTTTAAGCTAGACAAGTCTCGAGGAACGGCTCCCGCATGAGGACGATCACATCCTCTTAATCTCCTTTGTTTATCACTGCCAAAGTTTTTTGATTTCTCATGAACAAAGCGTGAAGGAGGGTTCGTTTGTTATATTATCTTTTTGAGCCGGGCGCACTCAATGCTAGTTCCTTTTCATATTAGGGGTTCGCACATTATACATGCAATCCAGGGGTGAAACTTGTCCAACTTAAAGAGATCATGAATTAACTACTACTTCCTCATGAGCTAAAACATAGGCACAAAAAGAGAAATGTTTTTGATCAATTTCGAGATGGTACATGAAAGTCTTCGTTAGGAATGGCAGGTAAATACCATGTATAGGAAGGTATAGTGGACTCATATGGCATAACAGGTTTAGAGGTTTTGGATGCACAAGCAGTCATTCCGCTTAGTACGGGTGGAGGTTTAGCAAAAGACTGGGAAGCGACCAACTAGAGAGCAATAACGGTCATAATCATGCAGAGCGACAAAGCAACATTGAATCGGGCATGAAAGTGATATAACTATTCTAAAACTCAAAGATCATCAAGGCAAGGTAGACTTTTTAGTCTTAAACATGTGTAAGCATGTGCCAAGTCAATCCAAAAATTCTCTAAAGGGAAATACCACCTTAGTATGCCAGACTATGAACAGTGTGATGCATGTAGATCATTTCAATAACACATTATGTACTCTAGTTATTCGGGACTAGCCACAAGGAAAGCATGAACCACTGAAAGAGCATTGTAAACATAGCACTATGTCGCTACAAGCTGATCTCTAGATCATAAGTACAGGCATATGTACAAAAGTAGAAACAGAAAGAGTTCATACCGGTCTTCCTTGTTGCTTCCTTTCAGTCGATCTTCGTCATTACTGCTTGTCACTTGCACGATCGAACGTAGGAAATATAATCAAATGCCATCACGGACTCGAGCTGATCTCTGAAAACAAAGCAAACTAAAGAGAGAAAGGAAATCTTTTTGAGTTTTTCAAAAGTTGAATAAAAAGCAAAAGAAAGAGAAAATCTTTTTGTTGTTTTTGCAAATAGAGGAATAAAGAAGAATGGGCAAAAACTTCGAAAAGATCAAAGCGAATAAAACGGATAATACAATGAAAAAGTGAGAAGGGCACGTACTCCCCCAAGCTTAGGCTTTTGGCCTAAGTTGATAGCAGCTACTGCCCCCAGGAGCCTCCTGCTCCAGGGGTATGGTGGTGAGACCAAGGGTCGTAGAAGGATGATGGCGCGTACACCGAACTCCTCGGAGTCTCCCACGAGGAAGGTTCCGAGCGCCAAACAGAGGAAGACCCTTCACCAAACTCAGTGACGGTCTCATCCTGAAAATGTGGTATCTCACTGTGCCTCTCCTCGTCGGGCACAACCCCCTCCATGGGGTTATGGAACTGATGCTGGACCATGAACTCATCGAACTGGACAACATCAAAGGACCATCCGTTCCTGCGAGAAAAATCAAACAAAAGAGGTGCAGGTAGACGGATCTCGCGTTCCGCGGTAGTTCCAAAACGCAAGATATAAACAAGGTTATCAAGCTCAGAACCCATGGTAACAAACTTATGCCTTTTCATAGCAGCAAGATCAAAGCTTAATTAAGTAAAAGGAGTATCATCAGGGTGTGGGGTGCCTCCAAGATGCTCTAAGATAAGCGTGGCATAAATGCCACCATATAAGTCCCCCTTGTTACCGTTCATAGCAAGGCGTCGAGCAATTAAGGTACCCAAATTATAATCAGACCTCCCTGAGAGGGCTGCTGCCAGGATAGCAATATCCGGAGCAGAAATGCTGCTCGTGTTGTCACGAGCTAACACCCCTCTAGCAATATAATATGCAAAATACCTGAGGTGAGGAAACAAGATGCTGGAGATCTTTGACCGATGAATATCCCTCGTACCCATGCTGCACAGAGAGTTGATGACGGTTTTCAGCTCGGAGGGCTGCGTGGCCATCCTTGCCGTCCTCCCAACGTTCGGCACACCTATTACTTCACAAAAATTTCCCAGAGTAATGGTGATAAGATCATTATAAATTTTAAACTCAGTAGCACCTGAATCAGGATTATATCTAAAACTGTTAATGAAACCGGAGGTGAGTTTCCGATACTGAGTAACACATCTCGTGACGAGTCGTGTCAAACCTACATTAGCACAAAGATTATAAAACTCATCCTTGATTCCCGCAGCTTCCATGAATTCATCACATGGAAATGTCATCGCACGTGCTGGACTTGTGTCTTCCAACAACTCCAGGGGCACATGATCTTCGTTATAGCTCACCCTAGCAGTCGATGGTGAAGCTGCGGCTCTAGTGACTCGATCGGAGTGTGCGGGCCTCCTCTTCTCAAGCCACCCTTTTGCCCTTCCTAAAAAACTCATTTCTGAATTTTTTTACAATTTACAAAAACGAGGATTAAAACAAAGTGAGCTAAGGCAAACTACTCAACTCACTTGCCCAAGGCATAAACTTGCATCAAAACTTGGAAAACAACTTTCTACACATGCATGCAAGCTCATCTCTACAGCACCACGAACTACTAAATACTCACAAATGAGGCCACCAATCAAAAATCTAATTGGAGGGGTGGAGGAGTCACATACCAGGGAGTATTTGCTCAAAATTTCAGCTCAAATGATGGGCTGTAAAGGGAGATCGAAGAATCGCCCCCAAAAACAGCAAGAACAGCAAGAACAAGACCAGAACTCGGGTTTCTGGAAAAAGAGAGAGAGAGAGGGAAAGAAGAAGTACCTGGAGGGGGGTCCCGTGGGCCCCTGGCGCCCTGTGGGCGCGGCCAGGGGCTGGGCCGCGCCAGCTGGCCGCCTGGGCCACTGGTGGCCCCCCCTGGCTGGCCCCAGGACTTTCCGGGTCTCTCCCGTTGTGGAAATTTTTAATATAATTTTTCTGGAATTTTTCTGAAAACTTCACTGTTGAAATTTTTTCAAAGTTCAAAAAGCTGCGAAACTCTCTGAAAACTTGAAGCAGTTAGTAGTATTGTGAAGCTTCAAAAACATAGATACTTGGTACAGCAAGTAGGACAAAACTAAAAACAAATGAAAACATAGAAAGCTCAACTCTTTATCCATATAAAACACGTTCACTAGTAAGGTTGATCAAGTCTTACCAACAAACAAGCGATATATAGAGCAAAAAGTCTCACCTCCTACGAAGTAATCACTGAACTTTTACCTTGATGGACATTGTCCCTACCATGATAGTTTTGTATTTGTGAGGCACATGTAGGGGACAGTCCCATTCTCCAATTTTCACGGTCTCGATATTCTCTATAGAATTGAGGGCATGCCTCCTGTCGGTCTTCTTCGGAAAATATATCGTGTGTTCTTTATCATTCACATGAAAGGTAACCTTCCCTTTGTTGCAATCAATAACAGCACCTGCGGTGTTAAGAAAAGGTCTACCAAGAATAATGGACATGCTCCCATCCTCGGGCATGTCAAGCACAACAAAATCAGTAAGAATTAAACAATTAGCAACTTCAACTGGAACATCCTCACAAATACCTATCGGAACAGCGGTTGACTTGTCAGCCATCTCAAGGGAGATATCTGTAGGAATTAGTTTCTCTAAACAAAGCCTCTCGTAAAGAGAGAGAGAGGCATAACACTCACTCCCGCTCCAAGATCACATAAAGCAGTTTTGACATAATTATTCTTTATGGAGCAAGGGATGGTGGGTATACCTGGATCACCGAGCTTCTCAGGAATTTTTCCACTGAAAGAATAGTTAGCAAGCATAGTAGATATTGCATCATTAGGAACTTTTCTTTTGTTAGTGACAATATCTTTCATATATTTTGAATAAGGAAGTAACTTAATAGCATCAGTCAAAGGAATTTGAAGAAAAAGAGGTTTAATCCATTCACAAAACTTATTGTAATGCTCTTCTTCTTTAGATTTGATGGACTTACCTGGAAAGGGCATGGGTTTCTGTACCCATGGTTCTTTCTCCTTCCCATGTTTTCTTGCGACGAAGTCTTCTTTAGTGTACCTCTTACGTTTGTTAGGTGCTTCTTCTTCTCGAACTTCAGGCGGATCATTCTTCTCATTATCATTACCTTCAGGTTCAGCACCGTCTTCAGTCTCAGCATCGGAAATAGATACACTGTTGGGATCAATAGCTGGCTCTTCATCTGCAATAGGATCATTAGAATTGTCAGTCTTTTTATGTTTCTTCTTCTTATTTGGAGAGACAACAATTTCTTCTTCCTGCATTTGAGAATCTTGCTCGATTCTCTTCGGATGTCCTTCTGGATAAAGAGGATCTTGAGTACTAGTTCCCCCTCGGGTCTTAATCCCAAAAGCCTGCAATTTATCTTGTTTGGCATTGTTAGCAAGCAAATCTCTTTGCACATTAGAAATTTGATCAAGCTGAGTTTGAACCATATGAAAATGCTTCACAAGACATTGAACATCATTAACTGTTCTATCTAAAACACCAAGCAACTTTTTGATAGAAAGGGAATTATCATGCAACTGACTTTCTATCCTCTCATTAAAATGATTCTGTTTCATAATAAAATTATCAAACTCATCTAAACATTGATCAGGAAGCTTACCATGAGGGATGTCACTTGCGTTGAAATCTAAAAGAGAGTGTACCTCTACCATAGGAGGGTGAGTGGTAGGCTCACACAGCTTCTCAATAGGGGGTAGATTCTTCACGTCTTCAGCTTTAATACCTTTCTCTTTAATAGACTTTTTTGCTTCTCGCATATCCTCGGGGCTTAGAACAAACATGCACCTCTTCTTTGTTGGTGGAGGTGGTTCAGGGACTGACCAATCTTCATGGTTTTTGGCAATCCTGCCCATTAAATCTTCCGCGTCGTCCGGTGTTCTTTTCCTGAAAACACAACCAACACAACTGTCCAGATAGGACCTAGATTCATCAGTTAGACCAGCATAGAATATATCAATTAATTCATTCTTAGGGATTTCATGTCCTGGTCTAGCCTGAATCATATCACAGTACCTCCCCCAAGCTTTAGGGAGGGACTCTGCAACTGTTTAAAGTTATAAATTCTTTGTAAAGCAGCATGTTGCACGTGAGCAGGAAAGTACTTATCAACAAAAGAGTGAGCTAAGTCCTGAGGACTCTTAATGGATCCGCATGGAAGTGAATCATACCATGCTTTAGCACCTTCCTTCAAGGAGAAAGGAAGAAGCTTGGTCACATAAAAGTAGCGTATCTTCTCATCTGTGGTAAACATGCTACCTAGTTCACCAAGTTTAGTTAGGTGTGCAATGGCATCATCATTTTCTCTGCCATAAAAGGGGTCAGCTTCAACCATAGGTATAAGTGAAAGATAAACAGAGAAATCAAAATCACGATCATCAATGCATATAGGAGATGTAGCAAACTCAGGATTAGGAACGGTTTTGTTTTTCAAAGAGTGTTTTTCAAATATTTTCTTAATAGTTTCAGGGTCAGAGCCGGCAAACTCTGTCAGTTCCCTGCATAAATCTTCATCAAGTATATAGTAATCATCATCAAGGAGCCTCTCCTGGAGTTTACTCAAATCAGGATAATCATAAGTTTCACCAATAGGGTAGCGAGTAACAGGAAGTTCAATTCCATATTTTTCAGCAGCAGCAGTAATTTGTTTCTCAAGAGCATAACCAAGCGAACTAATATCATCATCAAAAGTAGTAGAAGCATCATCAAGAGTATCAGACATAATAACAGATTCAGTAGGAGCATCATGTGGTGGTGGTGAGGCAAACTTACTCATAACAGAAGGTGAATCAAGAGTAGCACTAGTGCTCAGAGCAGTACCTCTTCTTGTAGTGGATAGTAAGATCGGAACCTTGGGGTCACCTTTCTTACCCATAGTGAATAAAGTGCAGCAGGTAGGATACCTCAAGTAGGCTTGTAAATATTGCTATGCTCCCCGGCAACGGCGCCAGAAAACGGTACTTGATAACCCTCAACCGTAAGGGATCGAGATAGTCTTCGCGGGTAAGAATAACCCAATTTATTGATTCGACACACGGGGAGCCAAAGAGTATTTATAAGCTTTAACAGTTGAGTTGTCAATTCAACCGCACCTGAAATATACTAACTTGCAACAAAAGATAAGTGGTAACAGTGATATGATAGTGATGATAGTAATAGTAAAAGTAAACAGCAAAAGTAAATAGCGGTAGTAAATGGCAGAAGTAACAACTAGTGACAAGCAAGGTTTAAAATACTGTAAGCTAGGGAGATGGATGGTTGGGCGTTGCATGGATGAGATAGATTCTAACTTGGGGCACGACACACGGAAAAGTAATGATCATCTAGGCAAATATCAAACATTAGGCATGTATCCCGTAAGTAGTTGTACATGCTTGCAATAAGAACTTGCACAACATCTTTTGTCCTACCATCCCGCTACGAACGGGGCCAAAAGGAACTAATGGATATTAAGGTGCTCCTGTCAAAGAGCACCGGAACAAAGCAATGAACTCAATGGATACATGTAATCCTCAAACTACGGACCATCCCCTTTGGTGTCCCAAGCTGTCACTTTTGGGATCGCCGGTTCCGAACTGTAACAGGTGCATACAACTCATAGATAGGATCAAGAACACAAATATATTCATGCAAACACATATGGTTCAGATCTGAAATCATGGCACTCGGGCCCTAAGTGTCAAGCATTAAGAATAACAAGTTGTAGCAAAGATGATAAACACCATACTAGATGATAGGCAACATGCCCCCAACAATCTAACGAACTATTACATGATCTAACTCATCCAATCCCTACCATCCCCTTCGCCTACAGCAAGGGAATTACTCACACATGAAGGGGAAAGTCATGGAGGGATGATGGAGTGGTGATGATGATGACGATGGCGACGATCTCCCCTCTTCGGAGACCAAATCAACCTCCAGATTAGCCCTCCCGAAGAAGAACAGAGGGTGGCGGCGGCTCCGTGACGAAAAACAGCGAAAGAACTTCCGATCTGGGGTTTCTGCGTCGGGAGGAAAAATACGGGCTAAAGTAGGGCACCAGGGGGTGTGGGGCCCACCCAGGCGCCCCCTCGGCGTGGCCCAGGGGGGGCGCCCACAGGGCGCCTGGGCACCCCCTGGCCCCCTCTGGCCCCACTTCTGGCATTTTGTTTCTTCGGGTGCGTGGATTTTTCGTGATTTTTCATGGATTTTTCTGAGATGTTTAAAAATCTGTTTTCCTGCACACAAATAAACCATACAGGTAGCTCTGCTGAAAACAGCGTTAGTCTGGGCTAGTTTTGTCCAAATCATGCAAGAATGGGGTCAAAACAATATCAAAAGTGTTTGGAAAAGTAGATACGTTTGAGACGTATCAGCGGCCCAGTCCCGCCAGAAGAGCAAGTATGATAGGAAACACTAGGGTTCAACATATCAACCCGGTGAACAAGCTTATCTGCGTGTCACTCCTTTGAGAGGCACTCATCGGTTCGGAGTCAAGGGCAAGCTAGCTCCACGCTACATCGGTCCCTTCCGCATTCTCGCCCGTCGTGGACTGGTGGCTTATGAACTGGAGTTGCCACCTCAGTTCTCTCACGTCCATGACGTCTTCCACGTGTCGCAACTTCGTCGGCGCTTCAAGGATCCGGAACATGAAGTGGATCCGGAACTGATTGAAGTGCAAGATGATCTCACTAACAAAGAGCATCCGATCCGCATTCTTGAAGAAGCTGAACGTCGAACCCGCTAGAAGGTTACCATGTTCCTCAAGGTGCAGTGGTCAAATCATTCTGAAGATGAAGCCACTTGGGAACGCGAGGATAATCTTTGGGCAGAGTATCCCGACCTTTTCCCTTCTACCTCTTAATTCTCGGGACGAGAATTTCTTTTAGAGGAGGAGAGTTGTAACACCCCGGTGTAATGGTGCTATAGTAACCTTGGGGTTAAGTTAATCCTTTTGCTAAACAAGTGTTGGTTCATCATTATCTCTTGTCTCTTGCAAATTCCAGTTGAATTCAAATTTCAAAATAAGAGTGAAATTCAAAATTCAACAAACATGAGAACTAAAATGTTCATCATGTGGCAAATACTCTTTTGTAAATATTGGTGGTGAACCAACATTTTTGCAAGGTGTTTAAATGGCCTAAACTAATTATAGCAGCGGGTAAAACAATAGATTAAATGCCTTTTTAAATTATAAAAGTTGCAAACAATTTCAAAAGCCTCACAATCTTTTTATGGCAGTGCCAACTATTGCAATGTAATCATGTGGCCAAGTCCCACATTTTACAGAATCCTTTTGGCACCTCAAATATTGCGAAATCATTATCTGTTAAAAGAAAAGAGCAAAACAAAACATAAAATAGATTTTTGGAGTAGGAACCTAACTACTGTGCATTTAGGCCCGTCATACATAGTACCGGCCCGATCTACCCCTCCGGTTGTTTTCTCTGTTCGACCGACCCCGTCGCTACAGGGGCTCGCCCCCGCTCGACCTCCTCGCCGGTGATGCCTTGGAGGGGATAAGGCAGACCCCTTGCCTCCTTGATTCCCCCTCACCTACCGCCGCTCACTCTCGCTCATCGCCTGCTCTCCCTCTTCCTGTTGCCCGTGCCCCCCTCCAGATCCGCCCCATCCGAGCGCTCCCATGGCCGTAGCCGTCGCGTAGGAGCGGCCACCGTCCTCGCCGCGTTGCACCAACATGTCCTCGAGCTTCCTCGTCGACCGCCTCGTCGTCCACGACCTCTAGTTCGAGCTCAACACCACCACCACCCCGAGGACGAGGTCGTCTTTGTCCTCCGACCATCAAGCTCCACCGACTCGGAGTCGCCGCCCCTGCAGCTCCTAAGCCACCGACTAGCCCTCTTGTGCTCCCTCGGTGAGCTCCACTAGCCCTCCCCCCTCTCTCTGCCATCACGTGCTGCACGCTTCTCACCCTCACCCCGAGCTCCGCCACCGCCTACCGTCGTCGCAGCGGCCACCTCCGGCCAGCTCGGCTCGAGCCAGTGCCCGCTTCTACACCTGCGGCTAACGCTGCTGCTTCTGCCCCGCTGGCCGAGCCCTACCTCTGTCGCTCGCCCGCCCGCCGCCCGCAGTCGTAGCTGCCACTGCCGTCGCCTCGACTCTCCGCGCTGTCGCCCCACTCGCGCCCCTCGGTGGTCCGGCCGTACCACCCACAGCCATGGCCGCTGGCGGCACCCCTGGCCTGCTCCAGGCCCGAGGCCCACCCGCCGCCGACTGCCCCCGCTCGCTGGCCCAGGCGCCGTCCACCGCCCCCCGTTGCGGCTGCGCGCTGCCTCGCTGCAGCCAGTGCGCCCCTGGCCGCCGGCCGCGCCCGCCAGCGCCCGCTGGCCTCGTTGAGGCTACAACCTCGGCCGGGCGTAGTGCCCCTCGGGCACGGGCGCTCGCACGTTAACCGTCCACCCTGGTGGCTCATGCCACTGACCTATGGGCCCCAGCAGGTAGGGCCTAGCCCCCTTAAAGAAAAGAATAAGTAAAAAAATAAATAAAAAACAACTAATTAAATTAACTAAATTAATTAATCAAGTTAGATAACTAATTAACTTAATTAACATTGCTTAATTACCCTAATGAACATGATTAGTTAAATTATAATCTGTTTATTTAACTAAGCCTACGACAGTAGGGCCCCATGTGCCAGGGTTTACTTAGTCAACCTGCTGACACCATGCTGATGTCATGCCTATGCAATAATAGTTTTTGAAATAAATTAAATCTATTAAATTTAGAAAATCAATAGAAAATAATCCGTAACTCGGATGAAAAAGTTTTATACATGAAAGTTGCTCAGAACGACGAGACGAATTCGAATGCGCGGTCCGTTCGTCCGTCACACATCTCTATCATACCGAACATGGAATAATCCCCCTCCGGTTCGCCTATCCAAAAATGTCTAACACTGGGAAACATTCACGGATGTTATTCCCCTTCGTCGGTATCGTGTAGCACCGCGTTAGAGCACCCTAGCACTGCGGTTGACATGTCGTGCTTCCTTGTTACATCTGTATGCTTTGTATTTATTGTTTTCCCCCCTCTTATCTCCGGTAGACCGCGAGACTGATGCTACCTCGGTGATCGACTAAGGTGTTGACGACCCCTCCTTCTTGCCAGAGCAACCAGGCAAGCCAACCCTCATTTCGATATCGCCCACTCTCTTCTCTCTTATGCTTGCATTAGAACTGCTACTGCTTTTTGTATGATCCTATTCTGATGCATAGCTTGTTGTTGATACCTGCTTTCATACCTTACATGTTTGTACTAAACTACTTAGTATAGGCTGGTTAGAGATCCACCAGTGACCCCCCACATTGTCCCGACTGCCCCGCTGGATTATCAGAAGACCCGATCAACGGGATCGAAGACCAGGCCCCGGCACCGCACATCACTTTCCCCTTAGTTGCTCGACAATACTAGGTTACTATCGAGTGCCGAGGGTGACACCTTAGCAGCACTTCTGATGTTAACCTTGTAGGTTAGTTCATCGGTAATGGTCATCGAGGGTGATTCCTCTTTCTCCACTCCCGATAACGACACTATCGTGCAACTCTCAAGAGTGGACCTCGAGGGTGACTCCTCTTTCGTTCACCTTGACGATAAACATCAGGTGGAATTCCATCGAGGGTGATTTCCTCAGGTTTCCCTTTGGTGTTAGACACACAGTTACTATGGTTACTATGACTTTACAACTGTTACATGGAAAGGCGGGTTGACCCTAAGGGGTACCCGCGAGTGATGTGGACACGGGTTGACCTGGTGGGTACCCGAGAGTTGAATACGAGGCGTGGCCAGGCATTCTTAGCCCTTGCCGCAAGTCCTCGAGACGGGGCGACGGGGTCACATCTTTCGTGAGTCTCTGCTCGTTACCGCGTTCCGAAGACACTAAACGGTTTGGATATTTGATCCAAGGGGCCTCTGGCCTGATAGCACTAACCATCACGTGGGCATAGTATGGGCGTTCTGCGTCGTATGCATCAGCCGAAGCTTAACTGACGTCATTGCGACTGAGCGGCACGCGGCGGGTTGGACTAGTTATGCACCTACCTTTTAAGGAGGTAGCTAGGTCTGCTGACCGGCTGCCCATGCAACGTGCAGGAGTTCCCGGGGCGATTGGCCCATGACCCCTGGGGGCATAGGGTTTAGTCTGGCATGCATGACCTCTCTATTAAGCCTAGGTTGGGTTGCGGCATATTGTTTGGCCGAGGACGGGCATGACCTGATGGTGTGTCCGGTCGGAGTTAAGCAAGCGTGGTGGGTAAGTTGGTGCACCCCTGCAGGGAAGAAAACATCTATCGAAAGACTGTCCTACGGTAACGGACACTTGGAGTTGTATCCCGATCGCTACAACTAGAACTGGATTCTGAGACATGAATGGATATGTGGCTCCGGGATTGCTTCCTTGCAGGGAGTCGGGGAAGGATCTCTGGGCGTTATTGCTACAACATGCTTGATAATTATAATATGTTATTCTGTACTCTCTTCTACTGCTGCAAGATTGGTGGTTTCCAGAAGATGCTAGTCTTCGATAGGATTAGCTTCTCCCCCTCTTATTCTGGCATTCTGCAGCTTAGTCCACAGATACTACCCCTTTTCATTGATACCGATGCATATGTAGTGTAGATCCTTTCTTGCGAGTACATTCGATGAGTACTCACGGTTGCTTTGCTTCCCCTTTTCCCCCTTCTTTCTTCTTTCTGGTTGATGCAACCAGATGGTGGAGTCCAGGAGCCAGATGCCACCCTTGACGACTACCACTACCCCGACGAAGCATACTACTACGTTTAGACAACTGATGACTAGGAGTAGTTAGGAGGTCCCAGGCAGGAGGCCTTTCCTTTTCGCTCGTGTTGTTTTGTGCTAGCCTTCTTAAGGCAAACTTGTTTAACTTATGTCTGTACTCATATATTGTTGCTTCCACTGACTCTTGTGTATTCAAGCTGATGTATTCGAGCCCTCGAGGCCCCTGGCTTGTAATATAAAGCTTGTATTATTTTATTTGTGTCTAGAGTTGTGTTGTGATACCTTCCAGTGAGTCCCCGATCTTGGTCGTACACATTTGCGTGCATGATTAGTGTACGGTCAAATCGGGGGCGTCACACTAGCAAAGCAAAGATAGAGGTGATATCAAGGAACGGACATCTTGCCTGGGGTCCCGCAATGAAGAAGAACGAGTCCATGAAGAAGACAAACGGACGAAGTCGAACGAATCCTCACAGCTCCGGAACGAAACCGAAGCTACCGAAAGAAGCAAACTGGAAAGAAGAAAACAACATGGTAAACACAAACATAACCATGGCATATGATGCACAAACAAGTATGATGCATGTCCGGTTTAATTAGCATGGCATGGCAAAGTGCATCAAACAATACTACAAATTAAGTGGAGCTCAATATGCAACGAGTTGCGTATTGACGAAACACCACATTCAATTATTTAGTTCGCTCTCATTTATGTACACAACAAGTTTAAATGTTGGTTACATGGCAAGAGGTAACATGGCAAGAGGTGAAGCATAATAAAACTACACTATCTAAACAATTTAAATGGGGCCGAAATCAACAAAAAATAATTCCTGGAAATCCCCACATGTCATTTAGCATTTTTTTTATGCAAACAATTTTTTTAAACATTTTAAATGTTGTTATCATGATGCGGATGACATCAACAAGTTTTATGCAATTTTATGAAAAGTTGGCATTTAACATAAGATATGAGCATTTGTCGCCATGGCGGAAAGAAAGGGGTGCTACTGCAGCGAAAACGGAAATGATGCCACGTCAATGTTCAGGCTCCGACAATTCGTTGAGATGTCGATGCAAAAGAAGGATGGCGTGAGTGATTCAAGCAAGATGAAGGTGGGGTGATCCCATTACCGGGTTCCCACGTGACGGTGGCAAGGCATACGAGGGTCGTGCACGAAATAAGTTGGGCACGGTGCAAGCGCAAGCATCTCATACAACATGCATTCGTTCATCGCATCGACATTCGACTCAGGGTATACCTTCGAAGCGTGTGTTTTCGGAGCGGGTCGAGTTCAACGAGGGAAGTAGTGGTACACGGGCCGTAGTGGAAGTATTCATTCTCGTGACGGTAGTAGTGGAAGTAGTGGTACACGTTTCGTAGTCGTACACATTTCGTAGATGTTCGAGGTCATGGCGAGGAACTTGACGTCCACGGAGTTCGAGGGTAGATGGTAGTGGTACTTGGAGAAATGCACACGGAGGGTAGTTATACTCGTATCGTCGTGGAAGTAGTCGTACACTTGTCGGAGAGGATCTTGGCGTCATCCGAGACGACGGTACTTGATGAACCAAAGGTGTACTTGGCGGTCTTGGGTCCCTCCTTCGATGAACTTGGCAACAAGGGCATCAATGTCTCACGAGGGACGCGGAGGCAACAACACGACGAACACCGGGCATGCGACGACGAGACCGACGGGGTCAAAGCGTGGAAGCAGAGGGACGCGGGCGGCGGCTGCTGTCGAGGGGCAGAGTAGTGCATCGGTCGGCGGGCAGCGACGCTGGCGATGGCGAGGTCAGGGTCGCCGGTAGAAGGGCGATGCAGCGGGGCGACGGGGATGGACGGCGCCGTCGGAGAAGCTGGCGCGGAGAAGGGCCAATGGGGACATGGCCGAGGCGAGGCTGACAAGGTGCCATGGCTGGAGGTGGAGGCGAAGGTGGTCGGGGGCGCTGGTCGGAGGAGGGCGCAGGGCAGAGGCGGGACCAGGCGCAGGAGGGAAGGAGTGGGCAGATGGGGATCGGCAGAGGGAGATGACGGTGCTGAGGTGGTGCGAGAGGAGAAGAGTGTCGGGCTAGGGTTATAAGTTTAGGTGGGCCTTGGGCTAAAAGAAGTGGATGGCTTAGGGAGGCCGGCTTGGACTGGGCTTCTCTCTCCCTCTCTCTTCAAACTCTTGCTCAATTACAGTAAAAAGGAAGAAGAAAAAGAGAGAAGAGCAAAGGTTAGAGAAAGAATTTGGGCATGCGGTTAATTTTCCCGGACTCATAAAAATGAGCGTAATCCAAGAAAAATAGAAGTGGCATGAACGAAAGATATAAATTCAAATTCATTTGAATATAATTCAAATGGTTTTGAAAAGGGACTAGGTTTGGTGTGGCCAAAAATGTTGATATTTTTGGTTGAGCTCGGGAAAGTGAAGAAAGAATTTAGGGCAAAGTTTGGAGACCAAACTTGAAGCAGAAAATGCACGGAATTTTTTTGCAAGTGTGTTTATGGGTGATTCCGAAAAATGGAATATGTGATAATAGCTCCCTAATATTGGGAGGATATGTTATAAAGAGAAATCACCAGGTGAGTTCCCTCGTCTTAAATAGATCAACAATCTATGTAATTTATTTAGTTGAGTTTTAAAAATTAAATGATATGATGCAATGCAAAATAATTAGAGCAAGCACGAATGAAACACACGGTGATCACGAAAATATGGAAGTCTTCTAGTGTGCCGGTCTTGGGGTGTCACAACTCGCCCACACTAACAGAGGATCTCGACACGGGATCCTGGAGATGGCACCAGATAGAAGATGAAAAGGAAGAGGTAAAATAAAGTTGCTTCTTCGACAAACGAATGAAACCAACAAACCTTGAGGTTGAACAAATTGAAAGAAAGAATACAATGGAGATGAAACATATTGCAAACACTCTGTTAGCAAAGAGGAACAAGGAACATTACGAGAACCTTGTAGGTTGAAAGACATGAACAAGAGCTCACGGATGTCGAAAGAATTTGAAAACCACTCCGGTTAAAAGAAGATGGAGAAGGAATAAGAACGAAATAATTCGGACAACACACCGACTGAAAATGGAAGAAATTAGAATCATGAACTTGGGAAGATTGGATGATACTTGGCGAAATCACCAACACACTTCCTCCAAAACAATTTTAAAAAATGGCACAAGGGGTAAGAAAGTTTTCAGACAACACTCCGGTTAAAAAGAGAGCCAAAACTTGATAAGACGAGAGAACTTGAATGGATGACACAACACTCCCATTGAATGGATAAGCAAATGAAAAGATATGATCTTGACAAAATAGGATGATGGGTCGAAGAGAGCAATTCACAATACCTCCAGAACGAACGAATAGAAGCTAGTCATTAGAAAGAAAAGAACGACAAAGAAAATGACAACTTCTACCACAATTGAGTTAAAGGCATCCTTACAAAGAAGGGTTGAACGGAGTTGCTGGAAGAATCAAGAATCAATTGCCATACTTCTCGCGGACTTATGGAAAACATCTCAAAATTATGAGGTGACAATCAGCCACTACGAAATGATTGATTTGAGAGGAGCAAAGAGATGAAAAAACTTCTTCCACCAAATTGATGAAGGGATAACTTGGATCGTTGATAAGCAACACAATAGCAACACTCCCAATGTAAGGCTTCAGGTGAAATCTATACCAAGATACTCCAATGAGGAAATTATTATGGGTTGAAACCATGCATGATCGAAGAGAAAATGATGGTTTTACAATATCTCATTCCTGACAACTTGTGAATCATGAAACATGAAGGAAATTGTCAAGAATGACATAGCACCACCTCAAAAGAAAAGGTAGAAAGAATTGCACTTCAGAATGCAAAGAGAAGAATACTTGACCTACTCCAACAAGAATCTTGAAGAACATTTCGAGGATGAATTAAATCATGATGAACCACCATGAAGAACTTCGGTAACAAAAGGGATGAGAAGTGAAGGATGGAAAGAATAAGATTGAAGCCTTGCAATGCTTTAGATGGAACCTTGCGATGAGAAAATTGAGAGAGCTTAGAACACAAGACGAACAACTTGAAACCAAGAATTTCTTCATCAAGATCAAACTCTGGGAGAAGGAATTAAACCCTTGGATGAACAAGTATAAGAATTATGTTATGCGCATCCTTCACCAACATAAATTGATGACAACCAATGGATTTGGCATACTACTTATTCTTCTTGAAAAGGATTGGAGGAAGATAAAGCACAATTTAATGGACCACCACCAGTAGGATTTTGAAAAGAACAAATGAATTGGTACGATAACAAAGGAAGAGTAATCTTGAATGAACCACCTTAAGAATTAGAGGACGGGATCAAAACTAAAAATGAATTATTCTTCTGAAAAGGATGGTCTCCGTAGAATCCAAATAAAAATACTCCTGAAATGCTCTGGATGGGTAAGAAAAGAATTCCTCACAATCGGAACAATAATGAGGATGGCATGAAGCTAGAACCATGAATCTTCAAGGGGAAGGACCAAGATTTTGGGGAAATTCTTCATCGGTCTTGAAATTGAGAATGACGATGAGGCACCACCAAAATTGTTGAGATACCCCAGAAGAATGAAACGAGGAAAGGTTGAATCAATCATGAAAACAATTTGAAAACGATCTTGGAGAATGCATGTGACTGATGGAATCCATTATTATGTCACAATTTGAAAAGAATTTGAGAATCACTCCGGAAAAGAAATTAGAAGAGTCAAGTAAGATCCTGGGGAAAAACATGTGGGTTAGGGCCCACTCAAAAGAAACATTGTTGAACGATTTTAAAAGAGAGATTGCACCGGTTGAATTAAATGGCTTAAATGAGGTAACAACCTCAAAACAGTTTGAACGGATCTAGAATAGAAGCACAATTTTTGGGATATCTTCAGCACTCCGAAAAACAATTAAAGGGAGTTGAATAAATAAGAGAGACTTTGGATAAGAAATTCCAACATGGAAAGAATATGTGAAGCAATAGAAAGAGATATGATCAACACTGAAGGTTGGTCCACCGGAGAAGAAAATGAGAATGGAACAACGATGAAGTTGAAGCTTCCTTAACATCTTCGTGATAATCATCGGATAAGAACATTGAAGAAGCAAGAATGAAGAGACTTCACATGAATATAATGGACACTTATTAAGAATTCAGGCTCCATAAAGAAAAAGGGTGGGAGGATGGGGAAAACAAAGACAACTTGGGACGAATGGAATGAACACCGTTGAGAAAAACCAAGAATTGGTCTTGCACATAATGAAAGGATCGGGTTAACTTGAAGAGAAGCATGCCGGCTGAAAAGAATTTAACATAACAATCTCGATGATCAAGAAGGACTAGCACTCCCATAGAAATATGAGAACACTGACTACGAAAGGTATGGAATCAACACTTGACATTGAAGCATCTTGAATACCACAACTAAAAACAAAACAGAGGATTGGCTTGTAGAATAAGCCGGAACAAACATATGATAGAGATTTCATCCAAAGTTTTCGTGATGAGGCCCCATGGGCACGACATTACAGCGGACATTGCGTCACCGAATCAGAATAGCCAAGGATTCATTAAGACGCAACGAGACCACTGTAAAATTGATTGTGACAAGCGAACCACTAGACGTTGGATCCCAACCTCATATCATGTATTTGTCGAAAGAAATCGTAGGGCTACTTGAATTCCCACCTATTAATTCCCGAAACTTTCTGGTTATGCAACCTGGTGTTGGGGATACATGGGAAGAACAATATCTCACACAACTAACAAGCCCTACATCCAGCTGTATCCATCTGTCAACACATAACCAGGCACCTTCGGAAAACGTGTACCCCAGACCTTCGAAAGGCATCCGCTATACTAGCTGTGGCAATACTCCCGAACTATCCCCCCATTACTGGGTGACACCGGGGTTATCTCACCACCAACATGCATAGAAGAGTTTTCAATGTCGGCCACCTCTGGTATTCCGGAACTGCAATGATACAATTGTGACGAAAAGACCTCCGAGCTCAACTCCCCGGGTCAAATCTAAACATACAGGAGACACCAAGACAGAATTCTCGTCACAAAGATATCAGAACGATCCCAACAATACCTACGTGATCCTAAATTTTTTTTAGTGAAAAGAGGATAGGTAAGTCAAAACTTCTACGTCAAGACTCCTCACCAGAGCGACGAAGGGGATAAGGAGTGAATTCCTACTCTTCGATATATATTCCTAAGACTCAAAACAGTTTTTGTTTTGAGACTCAACATCGGCAGCGATTCGATCAAGCAAGGGCTCGTAGGTCGGGGAAGGCTCTGATTACCAACTTGTAACGCCCAAGATGTGGCTATATCTCTTACGTCTCGAGGCATGACTTAGAGGCATAACCGCATTTTGGTATGATCGTAAGAAGGGTCATCTTCAGACATTCCCATGTAAATGAACAAGGAAGTAAATAGTTGGCTTACAATCGCCACGTCACACAATGGTCAAATTATTCATACATCATTCAGAGTACACACAAGGTCCGACTACGGACGGATCCACATGAAAAGAAGATAACCACCCAACTATGCTCGACCGGCCCTAGTAGGAACCACTACTGATCATCGGGGTATGTCACGTACATACGCCCACGCTCTTCATCGAACTCCCATTGGAGCTCCTGGCCATCGCCTGCATCGAACTCAGTTGTGCCTACACCTGTTTGTGTAGTAAACCGTGAGTCACGAGGACTCAGCAATCTTGTTCCCGGGTATCAAAACTACAAAAGCTTTTAGGTGGGGAGAAGTTATCAAGTGGGGTTGCAGCAAGGGCTAATCATATATGTAGTGGCTATCTTACAAACTTTCAGAGTGAGATGAGTGCTACTTCTCGAGCTTGCGTTGTATTCCCTCAAAGAGGAAAGGGTGATGCAGCATAGTAGCATAAGTATTTCCCTCAGTTTTTGAGAACCAAGGTATCAATCCAGTAGGAGACCACGCGCGAGTCCCTCGTACCTGCACAAAAAAATAAGAACCTTGCAGCCAACGCGATAAAAGGGGTTGTCAATCCCTTCTCGGTCACTTACAAAAGTGAGATCTGATAGAGATGATAAGATAATATTTTTGGTATTTTTGGTATAGGGAAAAAGTAAATAAAGCAAAGTAAAGCAACGGCGAAAGAAAAGGGCAAGTTGACAGGAAACTAATATGATAAAGATAGACCCGGGGGCCATAGGTTTCACTAGTGGCTTCGTTCATGATAGCAGAGTTCTACGGTGGGTGAACAAATTACTGTCGAGCAATTGATAGAAGAGTGCGTAGTTATGAGAATATCTAGGCATGATCATTGTATATAGGCATCACATCCGTGACAAGTAGACCGAAACAATTCTGCATCTACTACTATTACTCCACACATCGACCGCTATCCAGCATGCATCTAGAGTATTAAGTTCATAAGAATAGAGTAATGCCTTAAGCAAGATGACATGATGTAGAGGGATAAACTCAAGCAATATGATATAAACCCCATCTTTTTATCCTTGATGGCAACAATACAATACGTGTGTTGCTGCCCCTGCTGTCACTAGGAAAGGACACCGCAAGATTGAACCCAAAGCCAAGCACTTCTCCCATTGCAAGAACTATAGATCTAGTAGGCCAAACCAAACCAATAATTCAAAGAGACTTGCAAGTATATTTAAATCATGCATAAATCATTTCAGGAAAGAATCCAATATTGTTCATAGATAATCTTGATCATAAACCCACAATTCATCGGATCTCGACGAACACATCGCAAAAAGATTACATGAAATAGATCTCCTCGAAGATCAAGGAGAACTTTGTATTGAGATCCAAAGAGAGAGAAGAAGCCATCTAGCTAATAACTATGGACCCGAAGGTCTGTGGTAAACTACTCACAACTCATCGGAGAGGCTATGGTGTTGATGTAGAAGACCTCCGTGATCGATGCCCCCTCTGGCGGAGCTCTGGAACAGACCCCAAGATGGGTTCTCACGGGTCCAGAAGGTTGCGCTGGTGGAATTAGGGTTTTGTTGCTGTCCTTGATGTTTTCAGGTTATGGGAGTATATAGAGGCTGAAGAGGCATGTCAGGGGAGCCACAGGGGGCCCATGAGGGAGGGGGCAAGCCTACCTCCTGGGTGCGCCCCCTGCCCTCGTGGCCTCCTTTCTTGCTTCCTCGCGTGTACTCCAAGTCGCCTGTGTTGATATCGTTCCAAAAATAACTCTCCCGAAGGTTTCATTCCGTTTGGACTCCGCCTGATATTTCCTTTTCTACGAAACACAGAAATAGGCAAAAAAACAGCAATTTGCATTGGGCCTTGGGTTAGTAGGTTAGTCCCAACAATAATATAAAAGTGTATAATAAAGCCCATTAAACATCCAAAACAGAATATATAATAGCATGGAACAATAAAAAATTACAGATACGTTGGAGACGTATCAAGCATCCCCAAGCTTAATTCCTGCTCGTCCTCGAGTAGGTAAATGATAAAAACAGAATTTTCGATGTGGAATGCTAACCAACATAATTCTCAATGTACTTTTCTTTATTGTGGCATGAATGTTCAGATCCGAAAGATTCAAGACAAAAGTTTAATATGGACATAAGAATAGTAATACTTCAAGCATACTAACAAAGCAATCATGTCTTCTCAAAATAACATGGCCAAAGAAAGTTATCCCTACAAAGTCATATAGTCTGGCTATGCTCTATCTTCATCACACAAAATATTTAAATCATGCACAACCCCGGTTTCAGCCAAGAAATTGTTTCACACTTCAATTTTTTCAAACCTTTCAACTTTCACGCAATACATGAGCGTGAGCCATGGATATAATACTATGTGGAATAGAGTGGTGGTTGTGCAGAATACAAAAGAGGAAGATAATCTCACATCAACTAGGCGTATCAATGGGCTATGGAGATGCCCATCAATAGATATCAATGTGAGTGAGTAGGGATTGCCATGCAACGGATGCACTAGAGCTATAAGTGTATGAAATATCAATAAAAGAAACTAAGTGGGTGTGCATCCAACTTGCTTCCTCACGAAGACCTAGGGCATTTGAGGAAGCCCATCATTGGAATATACAAGCCAAGTTCTATAATGAAAATTCCCACTAGTATATAAAAGAGACAAAACAAGAGATTCTCTATCATGAAGATCATGGTGCTATTTTGAAGCACAAGTGTGGAAAAAGGATAGTAGCATTGCCCCTTCTCTCTTTTTCTCTCATGTTTTCTTTTTCTTTTTCTTTGGGCCTTTTCTGTTTTTTATGGCCTCTTTTTTTTCTTTTCTTACGTCCAAAGTCTCATCCCGACCTGTGGGGGAATCATAGTCTCCATCATCCTTTCCTCACTGGGATAATGCTCTGGTAATGAAGATCATCACACTTTTATTTACTTACAACTCAAAGCTAGAACAAAATATGACTCTATGTCAATGAAAATGATGAAGCGTGTCATATGTACGCAACGGTGGAAAGTTGCATGGCAATATATCTCGGATGGCTAGGGAAATGCCATGATAGGTAGGTATGGTGGCTGTTTTGAGGAAGGTATATGGTGGAAGGGTGAGAGTGCGTATAATCCATGGACTCAACATTAGTCATAAGTAACTCATATACTTATTGCAAAAATCTACAAGTAATCAAAACAAAGTATTCAATGCATGCTCCTAGGGGAAGGGTTGGTAGGAGTTAACCATCGCGCGATCCTGACCTCCACACAAAGAATGACACTCAATAAATAAATCATGCTCCAACTTCATCACATAACGATTCATCATATGTGCATGCTACGTGAATCACAAACTTTAGCACAAGAGTTTCTCAAATTCACAATTGCTCCACTAGCATGACTCTAATATCACCATCCTCATATCTCAAAACAATCAGCAAGTATCAAACTTCTCATAATATTCAATGCACTTTATATGAAAGTTTTTACTATAACCATCTTGGATGCCTATCATATTAGGGCTAGTTTTATAACCAAAGCACATTACCATGCTGTTCTAACAGACTCTAAAAAATTTATAAGTGAAGCATGAGAGATCAATAATTTCTATAAAATAAAATCACCACCGTGCTCTAAAAATATATAAGTGAAGTACTAGAACAAAACTATCTTGTTCAAAAGATATAAGTGAAGTACATAGAGTATTCTAATAAATTCCGATTCATGTGTATATCTCTCAAAAGGTGTGTCCAGCAAGGATGATTGTGGCAAACTAAAAAGCAAAGACTCAAATCATACATGACGCTCCAAGCAAAACACATATCGTGTGGTGAATAAAAATATAGTCTCAAGTAAAGTTACCGATAGATGAAGACGAAAGAGGGGATGCCTTCCCGGGGCATCCCCAAGCTTAGGATTTTGGTTGTCCTTGAATTTTACCTTGGGGTGCCTTGGGCATCCCCAAGCTTAGGCTCTTTCCACTCTTTGTTCCATAGTCCATCAAATCCTTACTCAAAACTTGAAAACTTCACAACACAAAAGTTAGCCAAAATTCTCGTAAGCTCCGTTACTATAAGAAAACAAACCACCACTCAAAGGTACTATAATGAACTCATTCTTTGTTTATATTGGTGTTAAACCTACTGTATTCCAACTTATCTATGATTCATACCCCCCCGATACTACTCATAGATTCATCAAAATAAGCAAACAACACACGAAAAACAGAATCTGTCAAAAACTGAATAATTTGTAGCAATCTGTAACTTTCGAATACTTCTGTAACTAAAAAAAAATGAAGTAAATTGTTGGACGTGAGGACTTTGTCTATTAATCATCTTCAAAAATAATCAACTAAAAAGCACTCTCCAGTAAAAAATGGCAGCTAATCTCGTGAGCGCTAAAGTTTCTGTATTTTACAGCATGATCGCATAAACTTCACACAAGTCTTCCCAAAGGTTCTACTTGGCACAAACACTAATTAAAACACAAAATCACATCTAAACATAAGCTAGATGCAATATTTATTCCTAAAAAGAAGCAAAATCAAAGAAAATAAAATTGGGTTGCCTCCTAATAAGCGCTATCGTTTAACGCCCCTAGCTAGGCATGATACAAGAATAGATCTAGGTATTGCCATCCTTGGTAGGGAATCCATAAGTGGCTCTCATAATAGATTCATAAGGTAACTTGATTTTCTTTCTAGGAATGTGGTCCATGCCTTTCCTTAACGGAAATTGGAATCTAATATTTCCTTCCTTCATATCAATAATTGCACCAATCGTTTTAAGGAAAGGTCTACCAAGAATAGTAGGACATGTAGGATTGCAATCTATATCAAGAACGATGAAATCTACGGGCACATAATTCCTATTTATAACAATAAGAACATCATTAATCCTTCCCATTGGTTTCTTAATGGTAGAATCCGCAAGATGCAAATTTGAAGAACAATCATCAAGTTCATGGAAACCTAACATATCACACAAAGCTTTTGGAATTGTGGAAACACTTGCACAGAAATCACACAAAGAAAAGCGTTCATGATATTTAGTCTTAATTTTAATAGTAGGTTCCCACTCATCATAAAGCTTTCTAGGGATAGAAACTTCTAATTCAAGTTTTTCTTCACAAGATTGCATTAAAGCATCAACTATGTGTTTGGTAAAAGCTTTATTTTGACTATAAGCATGCGGAGAATTTAGCACGGATTGCAACAAGCACATAAAATATATTAAAGAGCAATTATCATAATTAAATCCCTTGAAATCCAAGATAGCGGGTTCATTGCTATGTAAAGATTTGACCTTTTCAATCCCACTTTTAATAGTTTTAGCATCAAGATCTAAAAACTCCGAATCATTGGAACGCCTTTTAACTAAAGTAGACTCATCTTCAGTCCCATATTTATCAAGATTTATACTAGAAAACAAGGATTTAATAGAAGACACATCAATCATTTTCAGATCTTCATCTTTATTATCATGGAAACTAGAAGAACACGCCTTCATAAAGCAATCTCTTTTAGCACGCATCCTAGCGGTTCTTTCTTTGCATTCATCAATGGAAATTCTCATGGCTTTAAGAGACTCATTGATATCATGCTTAGGTGGAACAGATCTAAGTTTCAAAGAATCAACATCAAGAGAAATTCTATCCATGTTCCTAGCCAATTCATCAACCTTAAGCAATTTTTTTCAAGCAAGGCATTGAAATTCTTTCGCGAATTCATAAACTCTTTAACACTAGTTTCAAAATCAGAGGGCATCTTACTAAAATTTCCATAAGAGTTATTGCAGGAATTACCATAATTATTAGAGGAACTACTAGGAAAAGGTCTAGAATTAAAGTTTCCTCTATAAGCATTGTTACCAAAATTATTCCTACCAACAAAATTCACATCCAAAGATTCATTATTATTCTCAATCAATGTGGACAAAAGCATATCATTAGGATCAGAAGAAGCACTCTTAGTAGCAAATAATTGCATAAGTTCATCCATCTTTCCACTCAAAACACTAATCTCTTCAATAGCATGTACTTTTTTACTAGTAGATCTTTCGGTGTGCCATTGAGAGTAGTTAACCATAATATTATCTAGGAGTTTGGTACCTTCTCCTAAAGTGATTTTCCATAAAAGTGCCCCCCGCGACCGAATCTAAAAGATTTCTAGAAGCGAAATTCAAGCCAGCATAAATTTTTTGTATAATCATCCATAAGTTCAAACCATGTGTAGGGCAATTACGTATCATTAACTTCATTCTCTCCCAAGCTTGTGCAACATGCTCATGATCTAGTTGCTTAAAATTCATGATATCATTTCTAAGAGAGACAATCTTAGAGGGAGGAAAATAGTTAGAGATAAAGGCATCTTTGCACTTATTACATGAATCAATACTATTTCTAGGCAAAGAAGAGAACCAAGTTTTAGCACGATCTCTAAGCGAAAATGGAAATAGCTTTAATTTGACAATATCATTATCCGAATCCCTCTTCTTTTGCATATCACACTAATCAACAAAGTTGTTTAGATGGGTAGCGGCATCTTCACTAGGAAGGCCAGAAAATTGATCTTTCATGACAAGATTCAACAGAGCAACATTGATTTTACAAGATTCATCATCGGTAATAGGAGCAATCGGAGTGCTAATAAAATCATTATTGTTGGTATTGGAGAAGCCATGCAATTTGGTATTGTCTTGATCCATAGTGACAAGCAAGCAATCCAACACACAAGCAAACAAGAGGCAAGCAAACGGTAAAACACACGGAAAAAGAAGGGCGAATAAAACGGCAAGGGTGCAGTGGGGGAGAGGAAAACGAGAGGCAAATAATGTAACGCGAGGGATAAGGGTTTGTGATAGGTACTTGGTATATGACTTTTGCGTAGATCTCCCAGGCAACGACGCCAGAAATTCTTCTTGCTACTTCTCGAGCTTGCGTTGTATTCCCTCGAAGGGGAAAGGGTGATGCATCACAATAGCATAAGTATTTCCCTCAGTTTTTGAGAACCAAGGTATCAATCTAGTAGGAGACCACGCGCGAGTCCCTTGTACCTGCACAAACAAATAAGAACCTTGCATCCAATGCGATAAAAGGGGTTGTCAATCCCTTCTCGGTCACTTACAAAAGTGAGATCTGATAGAGATGATAATATAGTATTTTTGGTATTTTTGTATCGGGAAAAAGTAAATAAAGCAAAGTAAAGCAACGGCGAAAGAAATTAGCAAGTTGATGGGAGACTAATATGATAAGGATAGACCCGAGGGCCATAGGTTTCACTAGTGGCTTCTCTCATGATAGCAGATTTCTACGGTGGGTGAACAAATTACTGCCGAGCAATTGATAGAAGAGCGCATAGTTATGAGAATATCTAGGCATGATCATTGTATATAGGCATCACATCCGTGACAAGTAGACCGAAACGATTCTGCATCTACTACTATTACTCCACACATCGATCGCTATCCAGCATGCATCAAGAGTACTAAGTTCATAAGAACAGAGTAATGCCTTAAGCAAGATGACATGATGTAGAGGGATAAACTCAAGCAATATGAGATAAACCCCATCTTTTTATCCTCGATGGCAACAATACAATACGTGCCTTGTTGCCCCTGCTGTCACTGGGAAATGACGCCACAAGATTGAACCCAAAGCCAAGCACTTCTCCCATTGCAAGAACTATAGATCTAGTAGGCCAAACCAAACTAATAATTCGAAGAGACTTGCAAGGATATTTAAATCATGCATAAAAGATTTCAGAAAAGAATCCAATATTGTTCATAGATAATCTTGATCATAATCCCACAATTCATCGGATCTCGACAAACACATCGCAAAAACATTACAATGAATAGATCTCCTCGAAGATCGAGGAGAACTTTGTATTGAGATCCAAAGAGAGAGAAGAAGCCATCTAGCTAATAACCATGGACCCGAAGGTCTGTGGTAAACTACTCACAACTCATCGGAGAGGCTATGGTGTTGATGTAGAATCCCTCCATGATCGATGCCCCCTCCGGCGGAGCTCCGGAATATGCCCCAAGATGGGATCTCACGGGTACAGAAGGTTGTGGCGGTGGAATTAGGGTTTCGTTGCTATCCATGATGTTTTCATGGTATGGGAGTATATATAGGCTGAAGAGGCACGTCAAGGGAGCCACAGGGGGCCCACGAGGGTGGGGGGCGCGCCTACCCCCCTGGGCGTGCCCCCTGCCCTTGTGGCCTCCTCTCTTGCTTCCTGGAGTGTACTACAAGTCTTCTGTGTTGATATCGTTCCAAAAATAACTCTGCCGAAGGTTTCATTCCGTTTGGACTCCGTTTCATATTCCTTTTCTGCGAAACACTAAAATAGGCAAAAAAACAACAATTTGCACTTCGCCTTGGGTTAGTAGGTTAGTCCCAAATATAATATAAAAGTGTATAATAAAGCCCATTAAACATCCAAAACAGAATATATAATAGCATGGAACAATAAAAAATTATAGATATGTTGGAGACATATCAATGAGAAGCTACGCCAACGATCGTAAACTAGTTATGATCACTAGATGATCCTGTCTACCTACGAGTCATTCGTAACCCAGCCGTGTTCTCTTCCCGAACTCCCTCGAAAAGAGACCATCACGACTACTCACACAAGTAGTGTATTTTATCTGAGTTTTTGTGTCAAGTTATCTACAACCGAATATCAACAAACTCCAATCCGCCACATAACCGAGGGCACGGCTTCCGAAAGATCATAACCTTGCAGGGGTGTCCCAACTTAGCCCATCACAAGCTCTCACGTTCAACAAAGGTAAAGACTCTTATCTTAGGGACAACCCGACCAGACTCGGAATCCCGGTGCACAAGACATTTCGACAATGATAAAACAAGTCCAGCAAGACCTCCCGACATGCCGACACGCTGATAGTAGCCGCGCGTATCATGTCTCAGGCCACGACGAATGAGCGAAGTGTACAGGTGCCAAAATACCCCAAGTTGCGAAGAGGCGGCCCCGCACAGTGCTCTAGTTTGGACCAACACTCATGTCGAGCACTAGCTCGGGGGGTTGAATTAAGAATCCTCGGGGTAGCTACTTGCTATGCAAATTTTAGTTGTTATTAGGCAAATGGTAAAACTAATGTTGGGACTTGCTAGAGGAGTTTTATTCAAAGCGAACTGTCGAGGGGGACCCGTAACCCCAACCGTGTTAGGAACGCAAAATCAAGGAACATAACACCGGTTTATCGGTTCTTAAGGCGGCATGAGTGGAACAAAACACCGAGCAAAAGGCCAAGCCTTCCACCCATTGCCAAATATATATGTGCATTCATTAAGTAAGAGATATTGTGATATTCCAACATGTTCAAGTTCCAACATGGAGAAATCTTCGACTTCACCTGCAACTAAGAACGCTATAAGAGGGCCTGAGCAAAGCGTATCTTAGCCAATCAATGGTTTTCTAGGAGGGTGGTTAGAGGTTTCATGGAAATGTAGGAGGCTGACAAGCAAATAAATAGGTAGCGTGACATAGCGATAGAGTGAGACAACTAGCATAGCAAAGATAGAGGTGATATCAAGGAACGGTCATCTTGCGTGGGGTCCCGCAAGGAAGAAGAATGAGTCAATGTAGAATTCAAACAGACGAAGTCGAACGAATCCGCACAACTCCAGAACGAAATCGAAGCTAACGAGAGAAGCAAACCAGAAAGAATCAAACAACATGGTAAACACAAACATAACCATGGCATATGATGCACAAACAAGTATGATGCATGTCCGGTATAATTAGCATGGCATGGCAAAGTGCGTTAAACAATACTACAAATTAAGTGGAGCTCAATATGCAACGAGTTGCATATTGACGAAACACCACATTCAATTATTTAGTTCACTCTCATTTATGTACACAACAAGTTTAAATGTTGGTTACATGGCAAGAGGTAACATGGCAAGAGGTGAAGCATAATAAAACTACACTATCTAAACAATTTAATTGGGGCCGGAATCAACAAACAATAATTCCAGAAAATCCCCACATGTCATTTAGCAATTTTTATGCAAACAAAAAATTTAAACATTTTAAATGTTGTTATCATGATCCGGATGACATAAACAAGTTTTATGCAATTTTATGAAATGTTGGCATTTAACACAAGATATGAGCATTTGTCATGATGGCAGAAAGAAAGGGGTGCCATAGCGGCGAAAACGGAAATGATGCCACGGAACGTTCCGGCTCCGACAACTCGTTGAGATGCCGATGCAAAAGTGGGATGGCGTGAGCGAGTCAAGCAAGATGAAGATGGGGTGATCCCATTACCGGGTTCCCACGTGACGGTGTCACGGCATACGAGGGTCGTGCACGAAATAAGTCGGGAACGGTGCAAACATAAGCATATCATACAACATGCATTCGTTCATCGCATCAGCGTTCGACTCGGGGTATACCTTCGAAGCGTGTGTTATTGGAGCTGGTCGAGTTCAACGAGGGAAGTAGTGGTACACGGGCCATAGTGGAAGTAGTCGTTCTCGTGACGGTAGTAGTGGAAGTAGTGGTACATGTTTCATAGTCGTACACATCCGTAGATGTTCGAGGTCATAGCAAGGAACTTGACATCCACGGATTCTTCGAGGGTCGACGTAGTGGTACTTGGAGAAATGCACACAAAGGGTAGTTATACTCGTATCGTCGTGGAAGTAGTCGTACACTTGTTGGAGAGGATCTTGGCGTCATCCGAGACGACGATACTTGACGAATCGAAGGTGTACTTGGCGGTCTTGGGTCCCTCGTTCGATGAACTTGACAACAAGGGCAGCAAGATCTCACGAGGGATGCGGAGGCAGCAACACGGCGGACACCGGGCGTGCGACGACGGGACCGACGGGGTCAAGGCGAGGAAGCAGAGGGACGCGGGCGTCTACTACTGTCGAGGGGTGGAGCAGTGCAACGGTCGGCTGGCGGCGACACTAGCGATGGGGAGGTCGGGGTCGCCGGTAGCAGGGTGGTGCAGCGGGGCGACGGGGATGGATGGCACCGTCGGAGAAGCCGGCACGAAGGAGAACCGATGGGGACGTGGCCGGGGCGAGGCCGAGAAGGCGCCATGGCCGAAGGTGGAGGCGAAGGTGGCCGGGGGCGCTGGTCGGAGGAGGGTGCAGGGCAGAGGCGGGACCGGGCGCAGGAGGGAAGGAGTGGGGAGATGGGGATCAGGCAGAGGGAGATGACGACGCTGAGGGGGAGTGAGAGGAGAAGAGGGTCGGGCTAGGGTTGTAGGTTTAGGTGGGCCTTCGGCCAAATAATTGGATGGCTTAGGGAGGCCAACCTGGACTGGGCTTCTCTCTCCCTCTCTCTTCAAACTCTTGCTCAATTACAGAAAAAAGGAAGAAGAAAAAGAGAGAAGAGCAAAGGCTAGAGAAAGAATTTGGGCATGCAGTTAATTTTCCCGGACTCATAAAAATGAGCGTAATCCAAGTAAAATAGAAGTGGCATGAATGAAAGATATAAACTCAAATTCATTTGAATATAATTCAATTGGTTTTGAATTGGGACTAGGTTTGGTGTGGCCTAAAATGTTGAGATTTTTTGTTGAGCTCGGGAAAGTGAAGAAAGAATTTAGGGCAAAGTTTGGAGACCAAACTTGAAGCAGAAAAGGCACGGAATTATTTTGCAAGTGTGTTTATGGGCGATTCTGAAAAATGGAATATGTGATAATAGCTCCCTAATATTGGGAGGATATGTTATAAAGAGAAATCACCAGGTGAGTTCCCTGCACTTAAATAGATCAACCATCTATGCAATTTATTTAGATGAGTTTTAAAAATTAAATGACATGATGCAATGCAAAAATAAATATAGCAAGCACAAATGAAACACACGGTGATCACGAAAATATGGAAGTCTTCTGGAGCATCGGTCTTGGGGCATCACAATAAGTAAAGGGATCGGGTAAGAGATAACCGAGGCATGCGGAGACGATGATGTATACCAAAGTTCACACCCTTGCGGATGCTAATCTCCGTTTGAAGCGGTGTGGAGGCACAATGCTCCCGAAGAAGCCACTAGGGCCACCGTAATCTCCGCACGCCCTTGCACAATGCAAGATGCCGTGATTCCACTAAGGGACCCTTGAGGGCGGTCACCGTACCCGTACAAATTGCTTGGGGAGATCTCCACAACCTATTTGGAGACTCCGACGCTTGCCCGGAGCTTTACACCACAATGATTGAGCTCCGAACACCACCAAGGTTGGTGCTATCTCCACAACTTAATTGGAGGCTCCCAATGACACCACGAAGCTTCACCACAATGGAATATGGCTCTGAGGTGACCTCAACCGTGTAGGGCGCCCAAGCACCCAAGAGGAACAAGCTCAAGGGTACCAAGCACCCAAGAGTAATAAGCTTCTCAACTTCACTTCCACGTATCACCGTGGAGAACTCAAACCGATGGACCAAATTGCAATGGCAAGGGCACACGGAGTGCCCATGTCCTTCTCTCCCAAATCCCACCAAAGTAACTAATGCTAGGGAGGGAAATGAGAGGAAGAACGAAGAGGAGAATACGAAGAACTCCAGGATCTAGATCCAAAGGGTTCCCCTCACATAGAGGAGAAAGTGATTGGTGGAAATGTAGATCTAGATCTCCTCTCTCTTTCCCCCCAAATCTTGCAAGAATGCATATAGGGATTGAGAGATAGCAAGCTCGAAGAAGGTCAACAATGGGGGAAGAACACGAACTAAACGGATGAGGTTCAATGGGGAGGAAGGCCCCCTTTTATAAAAGGAGAAAAATCCAACCCTTATCCCCTCACTCAGCCCGCGTGATGCGGTACTACCGCACATGGCCGTGGTACTACCGCACAGGGTTGCGGTACTACCGCTGTGGAGTGCGGTACTACCGTTTGCGCGGTAGTGACCAGATGAGGGCCCGTTGCAGAGAGCAACGAGCGGTACAACCGCCGGAGCGGTACTACTACATGCCCTTATGGTACTACCTTAAGGCAGGCATCAACTAGTATGAGAAATGCACGGAAGTAATAAATTACATCCGCGCCTACTTCCGCTGAGGTTGGAACAATGCAAAAGTCTGGCACGGTAGTACCAACCGAAGGCGCGGTACTACCGTGTAAGAGTGGATGTAAAAAATTACATACGCGCCTACTTCCGCATGCATCAGCGTCACGACTGGAGGCAGCGGTACTACCACTCACCAGGAGCGGTACTACCGCTGGCCCCTGCGGTACTACCGCTCCCTAGAGCAGTACTAACGCACGCCATAGAGGCTTTAGCACTTGGTTGCCTTCATATCGCAGCTAAAGACAACAGAAGGATACAGTAAAATCAGAACTGCCATAACTTCTGCATATGAGCTCCGAATTGAGCAAACTCAAGCTTGTTGGATAGAGGAAGACGAGTAGCATCAAAAC
This sequence comes from Secale cereale, assembly GCA_902687465.1. Lineage (NCBI taxonomy): Eukaryota > Viridiplantae > Streptophyta > Magnoliopsida > Poales > Poaceae > Secale > Secale cereale. The sequence goes on along the minus strand of LR738712.1, from coordinate 440,565,146 downwards.
AACGAAGAACCGGCAAAACCTCCAACATCGAAAACATCATAGAAGATACATGAAAACTCCATTTTCGATGAACTCAAGCTTGTCATGAAAATGACCATAAGCTCCAAATCACACAAGGAGAAGAACCAAACAAGAACCAATAAAGATGATGCAAGGATGCAATGGTTTGAGCTCTCTACGAACTATACGATGAAGCTACTCATCAAGAGCCCCCCCTTGATAGTACGGCAATCGATCCTATAACCCTGTCTCCAAACTACCACCATGAGACCGGTAAAATAGAGAACCTATAAAGGGCAAACCTTTGCCTTGCACAAAGTCCACTTGAGCTAGATGTAGACGGTCTTGACTTCCTCAAGTTGGACCACCTTTCTTGATTGCATTGGATCGTGATGACTAGTAGATTGTTCCCCAATACTCCACTATGGGTGAGCCACTCTTCGACATATCTTCACAAGTTCATTGTCACCACAATGGACGGCAATCTTCAAGCACTTGATCTCTTTGTGATGCATCACTTGAACTTGCACACCGCAACCTAACCCCACAAAGAAGTCTCGCGAAGACCATGGGTTAGTACACAAAGAGTAATTGACAATTCCTACCATACCATGGGATCACTTGATCCCCCTCGGCACATCTTGTACGCTTTGTGTGTTGATCAACTTGATTCACTCTTTGACTTAGTCTTGATCAACCTCTCACTAGACCAATCTTTAGGTAAGTCCTTGAATAACACCTTGGTCATCACAAACTCTCCTTGAAACCAACAAATGGACTCCAAGAAAAACCTATGGACAAACCCTTCAAAAATAACTCAAGGCAACCATTGTTCCATAGAGATTGTCATCAATTACCAAAACCGAACATTGGGGCACCACATATTCTTTCACCCGGGGTTTCCAGTAACCCCCCCCCCCCCCGGTACTCCGATAATTACCCGATACACTTCGGAACACTTCGGGTGTCTGAATACTATCGTCCTATATATCAATCTTTATCTCTCGACCATTTTGAGACTCCTCGTCATGTCCCTGATTTCATCCGGGACTCCGAACAACATTCGGTCACCAAATCATCTAACTAATATAATACTAAATCGTCATCGAACGTTAAGCGTGCGGACCCTACGGGTTCGAGAACTATGTAGATATGATCGAGACACCTCTCCGATCAATAACCAACATCGGAACCTGGATGCTCATATTGGGTCCTACATATTCTACGAAGATCTTTATCGGTCGAATCGTTATGACAGCATACACTATTCCTTTTGTCCATCGGTATGTTGCTTGCCCGAGATTCGATCATCGGTATCTTCATACCTAGTTCAATGTCATTACCGGCAAGTCTGTATACTCATTCCGTAATACATCATCCCGAGACTAAATCATTAGTCATTTGCTTGCGAGGCTTATTATGATGTGTATTATCGAGAGGGCCGAGAGATATCTCTCTGATACTCGGAGTGACAAATCCTAATCTCGATCTATGCGAACTCAACAAATACCTTCGGAGATACCTGTAGAGCATCTTTATAATCACCCAATTATATTGTGACGTTTGATAGCACACAAGGTATTCCTCCGGTATCCTGGAGTTGCATAATCTCATAGTCGGAGGAATATGTATTTGACATGAAGAAATTAACAGCAATAAACTTAACGATCATTGTGCTAAGCTAACGGGTGGGACTTGTCCATCACATCATTCTCCTAATGATATGATCCCGTTATCAAATGACAACTCTTGTCCATGGTTAGGAAACCTTAACCATCTTTGACCAATGAGCTAGTCAAGTAGAGGCTCAGTAGGGACACAATGTTTGTCTATATATTCACACATGTATCAAGGTTTTCGATCAGTACAATTCTAGCATGAATAATAAATATTTATCATGAATAAGGAAATAAAAAATAACAACTTAATTATTATTGCCTCTAGGGCATATTTCCTTCAAGCACCGCATCGCACGAGTTGAAGCTCAGGAGGTAAAGGGACGGGAGGCGCAACGCAGGGGGGATGAGGCATCCCCACCAACACCATGGCCACAACCAAATCACTACACCGGTTGGGCCGCCAGGGGAGGAGAGCGCCGAAGGAACCACCTGCTGGAGCGCACCGCCATCTTGGGCAGGAAGGGCACGGGGTGCATCGTGCAAGGAAGGCGGATCTGCCCCGCCGCCACCATCCCAGGACCGGCGCGGCTTTGTTGGCCGGCCCTCCGGCGGCGGCGACGTTGGGGTTGATCGTGAGGGCCGTTCCCGCATCGACGTTTAGGGACCCCCCTATGTCGCCAGCAGGCGGAGACGCGGGGGTTGTGGGGGGTGTATCGAGTCGTGAAGCAACACAATGTACATTCATAGATCCTGCAACAAAGATGAGTTTTATAATTAAAAATTATATCATTCTTATGTAGCCAAAATGACCAAAACTGAAGTCGTTGCTCTCACTCATACGAGGATTCTTTACTAGTTGCCACAAATGCTTCGTAAGGGCATCTCCAACACCGATCCTCAAACCGCTTGCCATCTCCAACACCGACCCTTCGGACATGCTTTTCCATCCAACGATGGTGTGTATCATTCTGTCGATCAGTCCGAACACACATTTTCCTGCAAATTGGAAACAAAGTGGGGAGAGGGGGGAGGGGCCTTTGTGAGGTCCCGACAGCAACCGCATGGGACTCCGACACCCCCAGCCCACTGAAATCCCCCTCCTAGTCTCATTCTCTTCCAATCCGTCCATTCTCCTCCTTGTTTTGCATCCACTCTCTCCTTCTTTGACACCGCTATTGTTCCTCTTCGGCCTTTGGACAGACATTGTCGTACATCCGCGACCAGCATCGACGCACCCGCTCGCCTTTTACGATGGCGCCGTCCATCCAGGACCTGTCCACAGCTAGGTACACTACACCACCTTGTCGGCGATGTCCATGGCGGACACTAGGCCCGATAGGTGTTTGGTCAAGTGCCATTGAGTTTATTTTCGAACGCCATGTCAGTTTTTATAGAACGAATGATGGAGGGGTACTCGATTATGGAGGATGGGTTGTTGTGCAATGTGTGGTTGACCGTATCCACGAAAAAATTATAAGATCTCATATCATCTAAAAACCTTTCCCTCCATCTACGGGAAGAATGGGCCTTTCCATAAAAGTGCTAACCACCACCAGAGTCCGCGGCTGCCGACGGCCCCGCCCACCACCACCGATGCTCCTGACTGGTGTGCCTCCGCCATCAACCGCTGCGAAATATTACGAGAACCAAGAAAAGATCTCACATCGGAATTTCCTCTAAATTATATGGACACATTGTAATTGAAACCAACTTTATGGGGAGTCTTCTATGGAAAGTGTTGGAGATGCTCTTAGGTGTTAGCTGCATGCGCTCTATGCATGCATTGCATCGATAGAATGCACGCGCCACCCTGTCCTTGCAACTTGGAACTTGCCATGCGTGATCTGTCCATAGGCTCTCGACAGAAGCAGCAGAGAGGATGAACGTGATAAGTTTTTCTTCTCCTTTTCTCCGTGGGAATGGCGACGACGCAAGAAGCTGATCAGGTAACCACCGCATCGCATCCAAGTGTGAGCCAGCCCATACGTAACGTATAGGTGACAACGCCTGAAGCTAGTAGTGAGCCAAACCATGGCGCACTGCTGCTGCTTCACAACCATCAAAACCTATGCGTCGCGTACATGTAGAACGTTAAAGAATGGAGCATATATGCGTGCGTGCATGTTTCGTCTGGTACACAGCTGGCCTTGTGACGTCGTACGTGTGTGTGCACGAGAGGGGCTGTGGGCCGGAGAGGGCGAACGAATCTGCTCGTGAAGAGGGGCATGCACCAAGGGCGTTGTTGCGGAGTGGGCTTGACAACAATGGTGGCAGGGGTGATGAGCTTGCGCGACAAAGGTATATCACGCGCGCGTTTCTGGAGCTAGGGCTTCATCTTCATCCACGCACTCAACTACCCACGGGTTTGATAATACTATAACCCTTTTTTTGCGGGATACAAATAATAATGCTATAACCGTATATGTTAACAATTAATACCGGGTTAATTCTAAGCTAGATTCGAAAAAGTAGCGTATTTTTGTGCCCAACCAATGCATAAGAGCTTGTCTGCGAACATGTGGCAGTGATAGACGCCGTCGGTCGGCCCAAATTAGGGCCCGACGCCGCGCATCCATTTTATTCGATGCCTGATAGCCGTCAGATGAGCCAGGTCAACCAGCACCGTCTCTATCATCACGTCTTCCTCCTTCCTTCCCTCTCTCCACCCCTCCCGTCGCCGCTAGCGCACCCTCGGGTGCCCACCGGCGACCGCGCCAAACCCCACGGCAAGGTCGAAGCACGCTGCCAGCGACCGTGCAAAACCCCATGGCAAGCTCGAAGCACGCCGCCGGCGAGCTCGGAAGCGTCCGTGATGAGCACTTCCGTCCATCATCGTTGCTCGCCTGACTCGCTGTACTGTTGGTTCCGCAACTCGTCACCGGTTGCAACTCCCTTCATCGATGCACTATGGTTTAACATCCCAGTGCGGTGCCCACCGCTCCTTGCCGCCAATGCTCATCGCGCATGTTTCCCCATGAACGACGACCACCAGTCTCTGCCATCTAAAATGGATGCAACAAATTTCTGGCCCAGTCATAGCGAAAACTGACGGCAGTTGCAGCAAAAACGCCACGCCGTCCTCGCTGGTCGTTGCTCTACCATGATGGATGTAGCAAAAATATCGTTGGTTGTAGCAAACTCAAACATGGTTGCAGCAAAATGTCCTTGCCGTCAATGCGGGTCGCAGCTCCGCTGTGAATGTAGGTAGAAAATTTACTTATCGATCGTAACAAAATCCAGTGATGGTTCTAGCAAAACGTCGCCACTGTCGTCGCTGGTCACAGCTCTGCCGTGAATGCATGTAACAAAAGCCACCATGGTTCCAACATCTGGGTGTCGCGGTTCCATCATTTGGACGCAGTGGTTGCAGCACACCCCCTCCCCCCGATCACGCGTGGTCACCACCGATAGGTACGGGCTTCGAGCATTTTGATGCCACGGTCGCAGCATCTGAACGCTAGGAGTTGTAGAAGTGACTGTAGTGGTGATGGTGGTCGTCTCCATGTAATTCTAGCCATCACCAGTCCCAGCATCCCTGGACAACTCTCTAATTTGAGGTTGCAACTTTCTGGCTAGGTGGACGCAACATTCGATGAGTTGTGGCATGGCGCGGAGGTGGTATTTGCTGAGGCATCGACGGAGGGGCGGCGATGCTGGTTGTTGTAGCTGCCGGAGAGACGGGATTTTCGAGAAAGACGACTGGTGGTCGAGGACGTACAGAGATAAGGATAAGGGGAGGAAAACGGTCTAGTAGGGTCTTTATCGTACGAAAGGCCATAGGCCCACGGCCAGCGCAAGGCGTGCCGGCCGAATTTTTAGCCGGCGCGCTGAATACAAGCGTTTTCCATAAATATGGGAGTAGTTATGTCTCGGTCGACTAAGACTTAACCAAGTCTTAGTCAAGTGACTTCATGTAAGAAAGAAAAAAAGAAAAAAATTGCATGGATCTAAATTTATGATCTCATATATATATATATCTATATATAT